>CM076572.1:996853314-997376863 GCA_034641835.2 Pinus albicaulis | reverse complement strand
TCTTCCCCACCGCAAGTTAATTATGTGGCTACCTGTCCTGTGCCCGCATTCAGTGATAGTGCCATTGTGCATCGTGTGCTGGGGACATTGGGTCCTGATTTTCAAGATGTTGTTCTCTCATCAGATGCAAACCTCTTGGAATCCATGACCTCTTATTCGTCATGGTAAAAGGTCATCGGAGCATAGTTCGTTTTATCGTGTCAAGCTCCTTAAAAAATGAAACAAGGTTGTCGGAGCAAAGTTCATTTTTTTTTGTGTCAAGCTCCTTAAACAATGAAACAAGGTTGTCGGAGCATAGGTCGTTTTCTTGTGTCAAGCTCCTTAAAAAATGAAACAAGCTCTTACGAGGATAGTTTTTTTACTATGTCAACCTCATTAAAAATGTTACACCATTTTTTGGTCATCTAACTCTTCATCATTAGATGGACCCAAGTACACCATGTAAGACCAGTTTTACCCCAAGTAAAACTGCTTTCACTATGTTAATTAGGAAACCCCAAAAGGAATAATTAATTAAACCATAATTTAATTATTATTCCCAGTCATGTTTAACCCAAAAACAAAGAAATTAATGAGATAAACCCATAGTTATCTTATTATTTTCTAGGAATAATTACTTAAATAATATTCCTTGTTAAATATGACCAAATCAACCACCATTAATCAAATAAATCATTATTTATTTGATTATATCCCAACCACTTCCTTAAAAAGATAAATAAATCATTTATTTCTTTATTTTTCACTAATCAAGGGATTTGACCCAAGTCAAACACCCTTTCCCTCCAACAAATATAATAAAATATTCCATAGAGGTGGATCTAGATTTGGTTAACATTATTTTAATCATGCACCAAGATCTAGAATGACCCAATATTTTGTTATAAATATGAGGGTTTTCCCCTTCATTCTTCACCTTTTGTTGCATACTAGATCACTCTGGATCTATACACTCGGTCTCATTTTCTGCCATTGTTGCTCCCATTGAGCTCTACCTTCTACATTGGGTTTTCTACATCTACAAGAGAGAAAAAGCTTAGATCTGAAGTGCTGAGGACTACAAAGAACCCATCCCATTGAGGAGATCTGGATACACCTTCTTGTTTCCTCCCAGGTGCCCTGTAATATAAAAATTCATTCAAAAATCGTGTTCTTGTCTTGTCTGTTGGATGCATAGAGCAAACTCTTTACTTTACTGCTTAATATCTTTCCATTTATAGATCTGTTTGTTGCAGCACTTTAACTACTAATTGCAGATCTGAAGATGTTTTGCGGCCATTATTGTTGTTAGGGCTATTAGTTATGCGTAGCTAAAGTGGTTCTTTTTCGTACGCTTCGACAAAGAATTCATACTAACAAATGGCGACTCCACACGGGTTTTAAATTACGACCGTTGTCGTTTTTCATATTCCTGCATATCCAGCTACTTCAGGCCCTAGGGCTTCCTTTTTAGCTGCTTAGTTTTTCTCTTTTCATGTCATTTTTCTCACATAAAAACCTAAAAACCTAAAATTTCTAACTTAAGGTATTTATTTTTATTGCGCGGTGACGACACCGACCGCACACAGAGACGACGTTTTCGGAAAATGCCGCCGAAACGGCCGGAGCAGAGACAGTACGCACCTTTTGGCTGACCAAGACACCAGACGCACCGCTGTTTCTGCGACCTCAACTCGGATCGAGGTCGGAACCCCTGCGACACCTTTTTTCCGGCTGTTTCCTTAATTTTAAGGTTATAGCTGTGACCTGCGCGGTTTTCAGCCTCATCTCGGCCGCCTTGACGAAATCGTTGCATTTTTGCTCATCCTGATGGGAACCTGGCCCTTAGGGCTTTAGTACCCTCCACTTTTTGTGGAAGAGTTTAATTTGTTCGGTAGTCGGTTTCGAGCTTCGACCCCCTCTTTCCAGATCTGTGACCTCACTTCCGGATCCATCGAAATCAGCCTCTTTTCCTTTCAAATCACCTCTTGTCGTTTTGTTTGGACCTCCCCTAAAGGCCTCTGCCTTGCCCCTCCCGGCTTTTTGCTGATTTCCCTTTCTTTCCAGCCACCTTGCCCCTGTCTCTTGGCTGTGATCTGCACCCCTTATCTGCAGCTTTATCCTCCGGATCTCTGTCCCCTTTGACCCTTCGATCACCGACCTTTGTGTGTGTTTCCATCGTTTTTCCCTTTCTTTTCGGCATAATAGTTGTGAGAGACCCACCTTCTTGGGTTAGATAGATACATACGTATTTGTTATTTTTGTTATTTCGGCATTTTTATTCGTTCTCTGTAGGTTTATTTTTTAATTACGTCGCACACTTTTTCTTGCTCTCGAGCAACGGAAGGGTTTAAAAAATAAAATTAACGCCGCCACCTCGCCCGACCCTAAGTGAAGAAGCGCACAGTTTTACTGCTTTGGCAAAGACTCTAAAATCAATTGTCCTTGCACATTTTCTGCCCTTGACCTTCTTGATTTGTCCCTTCTGTACCAACGGGTTTCCTTCTTTACGTCATCATTGCGCCCCAGGCGCCTTTCCGAGAACTTGTAGCCTTCCATCCTCGAGTTTTAGGTTGATGGGCATTGCTCCCGCAGAGTGGTCGTCGAGCCGGTCCACCTTCGAGTCCGCACTCCGACTCCTCTGCGATTCATGGGGTCCCCCTTCTCCCTTAGGTTCTCCCCCTTTTTACCTTCACCATGTCGGATCGAGGGCCTAATGCTAGCGGTTCTCCGGCCCAAATGCAGGCCCTGCTTCTGGCGGGCAGATGCAGCCACTGCCTAAGGCCACCGTGGCTGCGGGTACATTGCGGGCCTCGGCCTCCCAGGTTCCGTAGAGTTGATTCGCCCCATTCACCATAATACTACCGCCGCTATGCCCTGCTTCTGCCTGCGATATCCTAAGTTCGAGGTACTCTGTGGCGAACCCGACCAATCACGTCGGTCTTCCACATGGTGTTCCTCCAACTCCATTACGATGACTCCGCTCCGTCTTCGTTTGTTCAAACGCACGCTTACGTGACTTCTAAATGGTATGTCGAACGAGGCCACTTCCTCCCATACCACGTTCGAACTCTTGAAGCCTTCTTGTCGTACTTTCGGCTCCTCTCGATACGGCCGGTACGGAGCTCTTGTCATTTAAGCAATCCTCTTCCACACGCCTTTCTGCCCATGTTCGGGAATGGCGATGAAGGCGGAGCTTATGTCGGCCCCTCCGCTTTGAAGATCGGGTTTCGCGGATAGTTCCTTCGCACTCTCCCGTCTCCCATCGGCGAAAGATATCGCCTCTCTTTCCTCGATACGAAAGAGCGCCCTCCAAATAGCTTTAAATACGACACGATCTACGCTCAATCTAGTTATGTTTATACTAGTTCTTCTGACATCCCCGAGCCGGTCGACGCTAACGCCCGGCGGGGGCATCATTCCGCGCGGTATTGTTGAATCTCTTTCCCACCCATCTCTGCTCACCCTCCTATGAGCCATGGCCTTCCTCGAGGAGGGGCCGGCACCTCACAACACTCTTCCCCCTCCCGGCAACATATATCCGAGGATCCCGGCATGCCTCCTCCTTTTGCCCAACCTCACCTTGCCTCAATGCGCCCCCACCCAACCCTTACTTTTATCCCCGGCACAGGTCGCCGGCTCCTCCCGACATATGCGCTTCGCCTCCCTTGCCTCCTCACCACACACGCGGCTCACAACCCCCTCCGGGGCAAGTATTTGCACGGCGGGGTGCGATTAATCCCCTTCTTCTCAAGAGGCGGAGGCAACGAGAACCCCGCCTTTGGGTAGCAGGGGACCCAATTGCAGTGCCGGACCCTAACACTAGCAACCAGCCTCGGGGCATTCCGCCCCGGAGCCGGACGGGCCGCTTCGCACGGAAACAAGCCACATTCGTGTTGCGGTGTTTACGGTCACTACACTCACGATTGTCCTCTTTTACCCCGGATGCGACGGTCTCCAAGAGTCTCGAAGCCACATTGTATGGACAACAACCCCCTCCCCTCATCCTCTAATGTGGCCACTACCCGACGGTGTGTTCATCGATCCTTTCCTCAACGAGGATTCGTGGCTGCCAATCCCCAAGCCGACCATGTAGCCCCCCCCTCGTCCATTTCCGGTTCCTGCGACTACCGGATCCTTATGATGCGCAGATCCTTCCCCTTGGTCGACCTTCACCTTCAAACTCGGTCTCGCCGGTACCCCAAGCCTCACGCTCGATCTCCAGGAAACCTCCATCTTCGGGTTCTGCGAGCCTCTTTCGACATCCCGGTGGCCCCTTACACATCCCTCAACCCCAAAGAGTTGAGGTTCATCAAAAGATTCCAAAGGGACCATTACGCGCGTCACACTTCCGGTCGGCATAATCGTACGATCCTCGACGATGATTTGGCACAATCTGCCGCCATCTCCACACTTTGAGACTCCTCCGGTCGTGCCCTTCTCGAGAAGGCTCTACTATACGCCGTGCTGAGGCGCGTCGATCTCGCCGATGACCAAATGATTGTTTTCGACGCCACTCAGTCGGACCACCCTCCTCTTCCTCCTTGGTTGCTTTCCAAATCCCGGTCAAAATCCGGAACGCCAACGTGTCCGGTGTATAATTGATGAGGGGGCATCCACACCGCGTGATGTGCGCTTCGGTTTGGAAGCAGCTCGGATCCCACGAGCACGGCCTTCCACGATCACCCTTCGAGCGTGGGACGGTCGTGCCTCTCGGCTGATGGCACAGACACCGTGCTTGTCCCATCACCCTGGCCGATGGGTGACTGCGTTGACGTCGAAGTCATTGACGCCCCTCTAGACTACAACATTCTGTTAGAGGCGAAGTTACACCTATGCCATGTCTGTCCCATCCGCGGTGTTCGCAAGATGTCTTTTCCACATAATGGGGAAGATAGTCACCATTGACCAGCTATCTTATCATGAGCCGCCATCTCCCGACCTCCTCAGAGACCACCATCTCTTACGTAACCAACAAGCAAACCGTCGATTCCTTGACCGGTGTCTCCCCCGACGTCTATAAAGATTCCTGCAACGAGTACTTTTCCTCATCTTCCCCCCCCCTCCTGGTGCGATCCTAGCATGTCGAATGTTTGCATGATGCAATCGTCTCGGAGCTTCCCATAAACGGCTGCCTCGGCCCTAGTCGGCCACCTCCTCCCCGCCCTCGCCTTCGCTCCTAGCCATTCATCTCGAGCGAGGCGGACCTCCTCCTTACGGCCCTCCGGTGGTATCCACAGACCTCTTTATCCTCCGAGCTTGATTTACGACGTAACCATCTCGGAGCCATGCCTCACGGTCGTTACCTGTTGGACGGATCCCCTTCTTGGCTCCCCCTCCCGGAGTATATTCGTCCCCGTCATGGCCGCCTCTCTCCCTAACGACCTTGGGCATTCGGTTTGGTACCTTGACCCCCCGCCACCCCTGGTCACCCCGGGCCTTCCTTGGCTTTGACAGAGGTTCAGCCGGTTCCTCGCTTCCTCCTGTACTTTGTGCCCCCGACACCTCACGGAGGACCCTTCTCTGTTGTTGACGGCTCCCGGGGAGCGGCTTAGAAAGGGGCAACCCTTCCGAATCCAGGCCCCCCCCCCGACATCCCTTACCCTCCCCGCCCACCAAGCCGCACCGCCGTTCGATGCGCTTTGTGTGATGTCGTCGATCATGCCACTCACATGTGTCCTGAATTGCCCCACCTCAAACACGGTCAGCGAGACATTCCACAGGCTACCGATCTCCCGAGAAGTCCATGTCAACATCACCGGGCTCCCTACAGACTCAAACACTTGCGCCTGAGCCACACTTGTGCCTTGTGCGAACACCTACAGCCATTACACCCACCTGTCCCCGCCTTGACGAGTACGGGTTCCTCCTTGGACTTATCTTGCCAATTCAAGGCCGCTTCGATCGGACCGAGAGGACATTCACAATCGCCTCAGCTTTTAAGCCAACGGAGCCCTCGATCACCATTTTGTACCTGTCATCATCCATGAGACCATTAGGGAACGTTCCATGTCTGAATCCTCCTGTTGTTTAACTTGACCTTCCTTCGGTCATCTTGGAGGCTCAACATCGGTAGATCCGTTGTCTACCCCTCTTCGATCACCATTGTCGTGCGTGAACCTCTCTTCTCGCGTGATGATTCGGGCCACTTCACCTGTGGAGTGGTTCCTTCTGCAGATCTGTCTTCTATCACGATGAAGAAATTATGGAAGAAATTCACACCACCCTGACATCTGTTCCCCTGCATCGAACCCATGCGGTGGCACACATCCTGCCATGGCAATTACATCAAAACCCAATGTTTGGGTAAGGGGCACCACATTTGAGGGCCCGAGACGCCATTCTCCACCACTCTCCTGATATATGCAGTGTCGTGTTGACTCCCTAGACCCGGTATTCTTCCACATTTAGAATTACTCTGAGTCCCATATCATGAGATCACTCTCGGAATGATGCCTTATCGTTCCCTCATCTTACATCAGCAACCCAATCTCTTATAGACATTATTGTTGACCAACTATAGCTTTCTAGAGAGCATGGTTCATTATCAAATCCACTCCTTTTGGGATAGTGACACAGGGTATGCCAATTAGAACTTAAGTCCATTTGATCTCTATATGCGGTACCAAAAGAGATTGTGTCCTCCAATTTCCTTTCTCAAAGCTGCATAGCCATAACCAAACAATGGCACCACATCATTCAAATGTGTTTAGATTCCATTTTCTAGTCCTGACACCATTTGACACACCATGCTTGTTTCCTATGCCCCCCGATCATAACCCTCCTCACCTCGTTTTTGAAGGAGGTTGTCTTACTGTCAGTGTGCATTCCTTCTCTACGAAATGGCAAGATTGAACTTCTTCTTGCCCCACCGCTAGAACAATGACTTATCCGTAGCAGCGATGCCTCACGAAGACCGCCGTGTTGCCTGAGCCATGGAGACGGCCAAAAACGCACCAAAGCTCGGTATGACCGAAAATTCCAACCCGCACTTTTTAACGACGATATAGTTAATATGTATTGAACCCATGATGTCTAGGTCATGGAGGATTCTAACTCATTATCGCTGAAACCCTTATCATTTGTAAGGTTATGAGATATTGACATCATTTTTTCATTTTTATTTTCCTGAAATCAACTCTGACCATAAAAACGACACCAAGCTTCATATCTACGGTCGCGGTTATTCTGCCATTTTGGACAAGGTGCACCATGCCCTAATACTTTCGTCTCGGTGTTTTGCCCAAAAAAAAGTGAGCCCGACGCCTCAAAAAATCAGAAGGAGAACATTTGAGGTTTTTCGGGCCTACGACTACAAATGTAATCCATCAAAATGCGAAGCAAGGTTAGGCCTCTCGCATAATGACAGATCTAGATCACTTCAGTGGGATTTCGTAGCTACAGTTGTGTAGAATTTGGAGCCTTCTCTCTCACATTCACCACGACCTTGACCTTCGAATGAATGATTTTGAACGCACTCATTAAGAGAACCCATGTTTCTCCTTCCTTCTGTGACTATGCTGCATTCCACCGTAGCCTGGTTAAATGACCGTCGACACGGCCCCGGAGCAGATCTCTGCAAACTCTCAAATGGGTTTTAGTTGGTTTCGATTTGATACTTCACCGGACACATTTTTCCACGAAGGGTCACTTCCACCAGCTCATAAATCGAATTCCCTCACTTGCGCACTTGTCTTTGAGGCACCATATCGCTCATTACTGTCCATGTTCGTGTCGATTTTCGTCATGAGTGCCCACCTTGTACTCATGCTTCCATAGGCCCCAACGGGGCCTTTCTTGTGTGTGACACTATATGACATACCCAACACGGCATGAGTTGAAGTCTGTCATTGCATTCATGGAGTCTATCTGCATATTTTCCCTACTATAACCCTCCATTCCTTTTTGCTTGGTTCCTCTCTTGTGTCGCATCTCATGACCCTTGACCCTACGGTCCCCTGTCCCTTTCGATATTGTGTCGGTCGGCGCCATGTCATTCATGCCCTTTATGCTCTAACGAGGGGCGTCCATTAATCCACTCATCTTCTGGCTACCATCATCATTAGTGTCGATGTAAGTAACTCTGTTGTTCTTCTCTCGTGCATAGTTGAGGATCTCATTTGCCTCACTACGGCGGACCTCTTTGTGACCTGGCTTTGTTGTTTCCGAAGCAAGGTCAGAGACGGTGGCTTCTTAGTTCGACTTCCACTTTTGTTCGATTACTCGGATCGAGCGGGGGATCTCTCACCTCCCTTTGACTTGATTGCTTCTCGACTCCTTTCGACGCAGTCGAGATTCGTATCTTGGACGAGTCCGGTGACCCGGCTGTGAGCTCTTGATGATTCACGGGCGTCATGTGAGATGTCTCGGCCCTGGCAGTGGCCCTCGCCGGGTAGCCCCCCACGGCACGGATGACCTCTTCATTATGACCTTTCGATGCCGCTCCAGTTTGATGATGTTGGCCTTGGCCACTTGCGCACCTCTATGATTTGCATGTATGAAGTCAGATTTTGTGAGCCCTTCCCATTTTACGGGGGGCATTTGGTTGTGTTATCTCATGTACTCGGATGATATTACTTTAGTCTGTAAAATTTGTTATCCCGGACGCGGCATGTATGTGAGACTATTCATTGTATTTTATACGCTCTTGATTATGCCGGAAATTTGTACTCTATGGTTCGGTCCCTTGTTCACTTGGACACCTTATTCTTTTGTACTTTGTCACGGCGGGCATGGGTATGCCTCCCCCGCCGCTGACGGGGTACCCTCTCGCAACGGAGGAGACTTGTTGCACTGTAGTCTCGTCTCCTCGAGGTCTAGTCCTTGACACCTTTATCTGCCTCATATTTCTCCCTCTGACATACCCTTTTGTTGTCTGGTGATTGTCTTCATACAACGTACTTCGGTCATACGATTTATACGACACTCGCCATGTTGAGGGCAATCATTACACCATTTTTGGTCATCTAACCTTTCATCATTAGATGGACCCAAGTACACCATGTAAGACCGATTTGCAAGTAAGCGCTTTCACTATGTTAATTAGGAAACCCCAAAAGGAATAATTAATTAAACCATAATTTAATTATTATTCCCGGAGTCATGTTACAACAGAAAACAAAGAAATTAATGAGATAAACCCATAGTTATCTTATTATTTTCTAGGAATATGCATTGTTAATAATATTCCCTTGTTAAATATGACCAAATCAACCACCATTAATCAAATAAATCATTATTTATTTGATTATATCAACATACTTCAAAAAAATAAATAAATCATTTATTTATTTATTTTTTCACTAATCGAGGATTTGACCCAGTCGAAACACCCTTTCCACTCAACAAATAATAAAATATTCCATAGAGGTGGATCTAGATGTGATTAACATTATTTTAATCATGCACAGATCTAGAAAGACCACGATATTTTGTTATAAATAGGAGGGTTTTCCCCATCATTCTTCACCTTTGTTGCATGTTAGATCACTCTGGATCTATACACTTAGTCTCATTCTGCCATTTTGCTCCCATTGAGCTCTACGCTACATTGGGTTTTCTACATCTACGAGAAAGCTTAGATGCGAAGTCTTGAGGACTTCACAAAAAAAGAACCCATCCCATTGAGAGATGCGGATACACCTTCTTGTTTCCTCCCCGGGTACTTACCGTAATATAAAAATTCATTCAAAAATCGTGTTCTTGTCTTGTACGTTGGATCTGTAGGAGCAGCTCTTTACTTTCTTGCTTAATGTCTTTCCATTTATAAGTGTTTATGTAAGCACTTTAACTACTAATTGCGGATGCGAAGATGTTTTGCGACCATTATTGTTGTTAGGGCTATTAGTTATGCGTAGCTAAAGTGGTTCTTTTAGCCTGCTTCGACGAAGAATTCATACTAACGAGCGGGGGGGGGGATATTCACAACCATCGTGGAGTACGGGTGCAGGACCTCATCTTGGGCACGGCATGGCGGAGTTAACCCTCCATTGCCGTTCCTGGCTACCTTGAAACTGTGGACGTTTCAAGTTGACCAATGATCCGATTTTACATAATCCATATTGGCCTCACGGTTCCCACGAATGCAAGGGTGTCCCAAGTTTGAGGGAAAAGGCCCGGAGAGGACCCCCACGGCGCATAACGTGACATATCACCTGCGGGTGTTCGTCAACTCTTGGGTCGACGATTCAATCCGTTTGCGTCTTTTCCGGCGTACTTTAACATGAGGAAATTTCTTGCTAAGTGGTACATAGAATTACCCAATTGACATTTTCCAAAGATTTCAACTCTTTAGCCATGGCTTTCCTCACGCATTTCCGATTCTACCCAGGTGCGGTATGAGGCGGGACGCACCTCTGACCTTCTACGAAGCGGAGCCGAGCCCCTCACATCTCGGATCACATTCATGAGTGGCGGCGCCGATCGTCGGCGATTCAAGTTTCACATACACAGTCGGATTTTGACTCAACGTTCACCACCCTCCTTTGTGAATAAAATCGCTCGGGATATCACGATGGGAGCGTGTGTGACGGAAGGGAACAAGCTATTGCGCATGCCCGGTACACGGATCTTGTCTATTCGCCGGTGTGGCACGCTTTATGACATCTTGGCCCGTGCTCCACGGCCGGAACCACTGGGCTGCGCACCCCTGCACGGTGGATGGTATCATTGGTTAGTCTCTCAGAATTCGAAGAAGTATTGAATGGAACGAAGCTGGTCTTCCCGACGAAGTACCTCGCTAATCCGCCTCGTACGATTACAGTAAAACCGGAGGTGAATGCGAGATTTCGAGGCCAATCACGCGGACAAATCCTCAGAGAAGAAGAAAAGAGACAAAAGAAGGCATCAAATACGATGCCGAAGCAGAATCTAAGAAATCGGGCGGGGATGGCTCCCGGCGCAAGCGAAGTTCCTTTATATCTGTGAAGGGGACCATTATACTAAGGATTGTCCACGACGATCAAGTTAGTACGACAACCCAAGGCCCTAAAGGGACTCGAGGCCCCAGACACAAGAGAGCCATTTCCATCTCGACGGACCCAAATGGTCGAACGGGCATCACCATACGCCGTTTGGGTCTCGGGTTTTCATGATGAAGAGTAATACACCTATCACTTTGTCGCTACGCGGTCGAAGGGTTACAACCCGAACGCGAACACCGGGAAAAGCCGATTCCAGGATGGGCCGCCTCACCCACTGTCTGGTCCGTTGGAAATCGGCAGGCTCGGGCAGTTGGAAGCCCACCCCCAAGGGTGTTCTTCGGAGATCCTCTTATAATCCAAACGCTCGTGCGCTCAACATTCTGATGTCGGTGAGTCCGCTTTGGTGCCATGTGCTATGTGCTTGGAGGTTCTTCAAAGTTGCCCTTCACAGCACGGAAGGGCTTTACTATCACAATCGGTGGCATCGGTCTGTGACCTCGGCCGCCTGCACCTTCGTCAGGAGGTACAACTCCCGGCCCACATCAATGCTTTGATCATGCCAGGGTTGGGATGTGATCGATCCTGTGGGGCAGTGTCCGTCGGTGCATCCTGGTTATGTCCTCCTTGGCCGGAGAAGGCCATCGGCTCTCCGGCCTTGTCGTCATCTCCCGATGCCGCCGGGAGCATTTGATGGTGAGAATCCAACCACCCCAGGCGTTCTCGAGAGTCTTGCGATCACATTACGAGGAAAAAGCGTAGCGTGGAAGTGGAAGTGGTTGACGCTAAACTCAACTACAATACTTCTTGGCCGCCTTGTTGGACCCATGCCATGCTCTGCGTGCCATCTACGAATCTTTCGATTCATTAGTTCCCTCACGAGGCAAGATTGTCACGGTGGATCGGTTATCCATTTTCACCTCCAACTGCGAGAACAACGTGCCATATGGATCAAATTCCGAATCCCCCGAACGGTATAGGACACAGTCTCTTCAAAGACCCGGTCCTCATGGGTATATTCCCGCACCACCGGTAACAAGGTCATTGTCTTATGGGTCGGAGATGACCACGGCTTATTCCTACCGGCGGGTATGAGTTTGGAGAATCCATGCCTTTAACACCAGGTAGAGATGAGCCCTAACGACGGGGTGATGGCACGTGGGATCCTCACACCTCCTCGGCATGCTGCGATGGGCATGGCTCTCGACGTCTACTCACAAACCCACGGCTTGGTCGGTACGGTCGCCTGATCCTCTCGGAGAAGGGCTGCCGGATGAGGCTATCATTGAAACTTCGTCTCTTGAGGAGCTGCCACGAGGTGATGGACTTCATCGCTCCTCGTTCATGCAACCCAGAGACATGGCCCAGACCCCACTGGGCATTTGTGTCACTGGGTTCTCCCCTCCTCTTCCGACACCGATCTTCGCCGCACGAGGTCTTTTCGGAGGGTAATACGGGTAACATTACTCAAAGCATTCCAATCGACATCTCCGTTAAACGGGGATTGTTGAGAACATTCATGTGGGTGTGACTTGTTCTCTAGATGAGATTCAAGTCTATACGAGCTTTTCAAGAGGTGAGAGACGTCTTCACATGGTCTTACGAGGAAATGCGGGGAATTGATCCTAGTATTGTAGTGCACGAGATTCCAACCTATCCGGGTGCGAAACCGTGCGCCGCGCGTCCGCCGTCCTCGGAAAGCCGCCGCCATCGCGAGCGAGAGGTTGAAAAACTTCGAACGCGGGTTTTATTTATCCTATCCCCCTTACGGAATGGGTGTCCAACATTGTCCACAGCAAGTAAAAAAACGGGGAGTACAATTCGTCTGTGTGGATTATCGCGACATCAATCGCGCACATCGAGATAATTATCCCACTGCGTTTATCGATCGGATCATCGACGAATGTGCGGGAGTGAATCTATTCCTTAATGGACGGTTTCTCGAGTTATAACCAAATCAATATTGCACTACAAAGGGATCAACATAAGACCATTCATGCAATGGTAGGGCACTTTCGCGTACAAAAAACTCCGTTCGGCTTAAAGACGCTGGAGCCACTTTTCGGCGTGCGATGTCCTACGCCTTTCATGACATTCGCCATATCGTTCAGCCTCATACGCGGGACGACTCGACCCATTCGGGTAAGCGAGAGGACCATCTGGAGCATCTCAAGCGAGATCTTTCTTCGTTGCGGGGACGCTACAATATCGAGCTCAATCCTCATAAGTGCATTTTACACGTTGATTACGGCGAGTCTTTTAGGCTTTTATAGTCTCGAAAGACGGTTACTTCTTGACCCTCTAAAGGTCGAGGCCATCGTAAATCTCCACATCACCCTCCTCCCTGTATCGGTTACGAGTACGCAAGGGAAAGCGAATTTTCTCGGACGCTTTGCTCCGGAGTATGCCGAGGTGGCCAAAGTTCACCGTTTGTTAAGCGAGAATGTTCCCTTTCAGGATGAAATTGCTCGAGGGCATCCTTTGAGAAGGCTGAAGACATTGCTAGTCAATGCTCCATTTGTAAGTCCTCCAGGACTTCTGCATAGCGACTTCACTTTGTATCTGGCCAGCCACATTTAGCACCATTGCCATGGTCTTGGTGCGGGATGACGATGGCCGGTGATGAACATGTCGTTTATTACTGTCACGGAATTGCTCTCGACCGGAAACGCGTTATGCACATGTCGAGTTGTATATGACGTACACAGGTACAACGCTTTCGCCATTACATCCTTTTGCGCACGATAACGGTGGTTTGTTGCAACCCTATGACGTATATTCTTTCTAGACAATTCTTTGAGGGCAAGTACTCCAAATGGATTGTGATCTGAGTTTGACTTGGAGTTCACCAGTTTGCCAGTCAGCAAATCTTGGTCTTCGCGGATTTGATATGTTCTCCCTACGAGACTGTTCCCTCACACTTTGAAGACCATATACGGACGAAAACGCTTTTCCTCATCATTACTCGTGATCCTTGGTACGGTGACATCATAGTGTATCTTGAGACCACGACATTTCAGTGAGACTGGATGCTTGCCGCCGTCGGATTCGGCACAGTCCCAACCCTCTGCTTAGTAGGAGACACCTTATATCGCATTGGAGTAGATTCGGTGCTCGAACGTGCCTTACCTTGGAAGAAGGTAGAAAAGGTCTCGAATGAGCGCACGGTGGCGCGTGAGTGGACACATGTCCAAGGTATGCTGTGCCCGAGAAGATTACGCGAGCGAGGTTATTTACGGCCTTCCATATTCGAGGATTGTATCCGCTGCGGTCAGCGAATACCATCCATGCCAGATTTTTTGCGCAAGATGCGCGCGTAGGTGTGTACATCCGTTATTACGCGTCGGCCCTTTTGCGAAATGGGGCATGGATTTTATGACGTGTAACCCTCACTCGGCGGGGGCATGCGTATATCATTATCGTGTCGACTACTTCACTAAGTCGTAGGCGATGCCTACACTAGCGCGACGGGGCTTGGTGCTGATTCATATTCAACCACATTATCGCACGGTTCGGGGTTCCTCAAGCCATCGTCAGCAGTCACGGTACTCATTTCCACGATTATGATGGCGGAGCTGACACTAACGTTGGGCTTGCGTCCACATTGACTCAACACCATACTACCCTCGAGCGAATGGTGGTCGAAGCGGTGAACAAGGTTTTGGTCACCATGCTTCGGCGAACGGTTGGGATTCATAAATCCGATTGGCACCTCCAGCGTTCTCGGCTCTGCAGGCATACCGAACATACGCTAAGAGTGCAACGGATTCACACCATTCGATTGGTGTACGGTCTGAAGAATTTTCTATAGGTTGAATGTGAGATTCCTTCGCTAAAATTAGGCATGGAACTCTTACGGACGCCTGTGGCGAGGAAGAACGTCTTACGACATCTCGAACGGTTGGATGAAGAGGCTTAGTCGTCTATTGCTTTGATCATCGAAGCACAAAGAAGAGGGTAAACTCATTTTGATCGATACGGTTCTCCCTAGTTCTTTTATCGAAGGAGACCCTCGTCCTCTGTACGATCGAGCGCATGATAAGCTTGGAGCCGGTAAGCTCCGGCCTATGTGGCACGGGCCCTATATAGTAAAGCGTGTTTTCAGAAAAATGGGGCCTACGAGATTATAGATTATGAAGGAGTTACGTACAAAAAGTACTTACATTGAAATGGGTTGTACCTTAAAAAGTACTATGCTGAAGTGATTTCTTGGTGTGGTGTGTGTACATAGGTGTACAGATTATCATTTTATTGTGCATAGTGTGGTGTGCTTTGTAAACATCTTCTGGCGATCGGGTCTTCACGGCAGTTTGTCAGATGTCTATCCATCCATTTGTTGGTTTCGCGGATGGTGCCTCCGCGATTACCGAGTCTGTCTTCCGCGACACAGATGATACGATCTATTTGGTGAGTTGATTGACTTCTGGTGTGTCTAGGAACGTACCACGAACAACATCGCGGAGTATAGTGCCGTGTTGGAATTGTGTACCCGAGCGATAAACCTTGGTATCAGTATGGTGCTCGTGTACACAGATTCATAGCTTGTAGTGTTAGTGACAGGACACTATTCGGTAAGGAACTAGTCCATTTACGTCTGTATTTGCGTCGTCGATTATGAAGAATTTGACTTCATTATATCATCATACCCAGGCATTTGGGCCAGCTAACGAATCTGGGTAGCAAATTTGGTATTGGAGACGGACATTTGCGCAATTTATAAATCATCATCACATGTAAAGGAAGACTCATCCCGAGAAATAGATATGCATATATATATAGATATGTTTACATAAGAGTGTGTCACATAAAACTCAAAAAATATACATAATCGTCTTAGTACATCTCGGAACGGTATGTCTCTCAAAAAATAGTTGTGGTATAAATCATAAGGACTAATCCACATGGGTACTCGCGATAACGTGGCTGTACGCTGCGCCTCGGAGATTCGGTGGATCGGAGCTCGGAACTCCCCGCAGGTGTGGCGGTATGCCATCGGTACGTACGCTGGCCGAGCATAGTACCGGAATCCCGACGGCAATCCTCGAGGTTCGGATCGACTCCTCTCCTCCGGTGCCTTCTCCCTAAATCTCGGGGGAAATTTGTGTCCCTCAGGAGATTTAGAACATCGGTCTCTCGGGTCCTACATCTGCATGCATATATGATTGTGTTAAGACGAATGTGTATTAACGAAAAAAAACATATAAATATAAAATCAAAAACATGAGGTCTTGCCCAACTCCTCGTCGGTCGTCTCTCCTTCGCGGTGGGAGATACGGGTCCCCCGTGCGTCGGTTCACCGCATGGGGCCGATCTTCACGACAATCGAGGCCGGCGCGTAACCACCTACGGAGACTACGGCCTCGAAGACATGCGGTGGCCACCTCCGGACTCGGGCATCGATGTTGCCCGGCGAGCCGACCTCTTGGCTCTCGTGGTATCGGATGCGCCCTTTGCGGCCCCTTGGCCACAGGGTCAGTAAGCATTCCGGAATGAACGATACCAAGATGGAACCATAACCCGAGCATTTCGGTTTCCTTGTTGCACTTTGTGAGTTGCCTTTTCATGTTGATTGTTACGCACGCCGGTTGAACGATGGGGACCGCCATTCGAGACGGCGGGGTTGGGCCTTTGTGGCCTCGTGGGCTGCGATCCGACGACCCGCGTGATGGTATGAACCACTCTCAATGCCGGATCGGGGATAGTGTGGATATCCACCTTCTTGCTTCTGATCTGTTTGTGCCCTCGGCTTGCAGGTGCCATCACTTCTTCCATCTTCTCCCCGGATGGTGCTTCCCGGTCATCGGGGATTGGACCTACGGGACAATCCGGTGATAAAATAAACATCGGAAACCTCCGGTTCTAATACGGGTCTCGTAACCTCGTCCACCTATTCATGTTCATCCCGAATCTTGATCAAATACTGGAGAAGCTCGGGGGCGACTCGTAAACATGGTGTGAGGAAGAACTTTTTCAATCCACGAGTTTCTAAGTGCATTCATACGAGCTTGGCCTTTGCATGGCTTGTTCATCCTCTTCTCCGTGCTCTCGTTCTTTCCACGTCGATTTCCATTTTGAGTGATTACACCATTCATATAGTCAAAAACCCTTAGTTAGATCTTTGATGGGCTTCGAATTCCATGCGATTTGGTCTAAATGTCGAAATTTTGGCGTATTTTTTAGGTTCGACCCTTTGGCCTTGGTACATTTCGTGAACGATCGCGCCGGTAGCAGCGAGCCCTTTGTGAAAAGAGCTCATTGGCACGGTCCGTGCCGATACCAGCGCGATGGCGCGGCCTAAAATTTTAACGGTGGCCACACGGAGGCGATTTTAAGGGAAAATTATCAAAAATGAATGAAAATGTAGAGCAAAGGAGCGCCTCTTGCAGCCCGACGGACGAAGGTTTGAATGGTCAAGCGGATTTGTCGCAATCTAAAATAGAAGTTCTGCTCCCAAATGGACCTTGTTGCTTTTCACGAGGTAAATAGTAAAAGTAATTTTATTTTTGCCAGTTTGACATATTTATAGCTTTTTTCGACGTTAAATGAGTTTTAAAAGTTATTTTTATCGAGCTATTTGCATATGTTATCGAAAATGGATTTTACGCTTGTAGTATGTGCGACACGGGTTTTGCGACTTAAAAGATGGAAACGAGTTGTATTTTATACTTTTCGGACTCGGTAAATACACGAAAAAGTCACTTTGGAGTCATCTTTCGGCTCTTTCGACTCTCTAAACATGAAAAGATTGCGAGGCCCTTGTCGTTTTCGATCTCGTTAGAAATGGTTCGATAAACATTCACCCGGTATAAGTTTAATAACTACACAAGGCCGGGATGGATTGACGATTACGAAAAGAATACTAGCCTATCGCGACTGGGAGGTTTTTCCCGGATATTGTTTTCTACCTTTTCGGGCGGGAAACTATTTGCAAAGGTGTGGATTTTTCTTTTCATGCTCTTTCAAACTCTAAACATGAAAAGGCAGAGTTCTCCCTTTGTCGGACTCGTTAAAACTTGATGACATCGGATCTAGTCGAAATGACGTTCTCAGGTTCCTCCTTCCTAGGACTCGTTAAATGCTAGGATGGATTCGCAGGAAGGGCGGACTTATATTACAAGCATATACTATCCCTTCAACTTGTTATTAAAAATAATTAAATTACCTCGCCGAGAAATGGTGGGGGAAAAATGGAACCATCGTCGTTGTCGTCGGCAATATGTCGCTCTTGAACATGGCACTTGTACGCATTCGTGTCGGGTTGGGGGACATCTCATCTCGTTGTTTCACTTTTCCTCCATGGGTTTGGATAATCGCACGACCTCTCTATCTTGCTCATTGCCTTGTCACTATGACCTGCGATTGGGTGATGTCAAATACGCAAGTCCTTGTCGTACGGTTATGTGTTCGAGAAGTTGGCCTCTGCAAATATCGACCTTCCTGCTGTTTCTCATGCGATCACGATTCACAACAAAAACATCATGTTCCTCTATCTCGTGTCGATGATGTGGGAAACATTATGGCCCACCTTCGATCAGGTCACTTCTGTCGACTTCGGCGCATTATCCGGGGAAGTTGGTCTAGAAGACTCCCTATGGTACCTTGGAGCACATGCCTCGATGGCGGAGTTCGTCGCATTCGACGTGAGGTTTACATCATTGGCCTCCGATCGAGTGATTACACGGGTGTTCGACGTCAAGTCATTTATTCGCACGCGTGGTGTACCTGTGGTACCTTGAGGACCATTGTCATTATTGGTGGTTTTCTCTCGCGTACGTGCCATTTTCATCATTGGCTGGTAATCGGGCGATGTTCTTGCATGTTCGACTTGACTCACATATTCGCATGCTTGAACTTACTTTGTTGGAGTCGGAATGGATCGCAAGACCCTGGATTATGTCATTGTAATCTGAAATTTGCGATTGTGAATTATTATCATTATGTACATGACTCACTAATTGGATGGCTGCGACCATACCGAATTACCATTTGTTTGATCTAGTTGGATGGTGCGCCCATACCCTGGATCCGGATTATAGCATACTGTTTCGGATAGGTGCAATCCATACCACATATACATCATGTACTTGAGATATCAGTTATCTTTTACGCGCGGGTTCACGACGGTGAGCCTTGATTGAACATGTTCTCATAAAGCATTTCACCCCTCTCTCTCTCGGGCCTCATACTTTAGGGGGCATACATTGCAGGTAATTTGTCACCGTCCTACCATTCCCCCGTCCCCGCACAATGGAGGACCCATTTTGTGACACTGTGAACATTGTCATACCTTGAAACCATCATCAAAGCATTCCTCATAAGCATGAGCTTTAATTGCCCTTAAGACAACTCCTTGCAAAAATCATGAAAAACATCCCTTTTTGCATTGGCGGGCGGAGCCAGGTTCATCACTCGCGCAATGAGGAAAATCCTGCAAAAGTCGCATCGTGGCGCTACGATACGAGCTTGAGTAAAAATTAAACTTTTAATTGGGAAGTACATTTTAAATAAAGATGGCGGAAGTTGTGTTTCAACAAACTTAGAAACCATTGCCTATCTTGAGTTGGGAGGTTTGGCTACGGGAGTTACATGGAAGGGAAGTAGTTTTGCACACTCCTATGGAACCTTCCTTGTTGATAGGAGCGATCCCATAATAATAGGGATCCCAACTCCTCCTTCCCCATCTATAAAGCCTGCTCAATCCCACTTGCTTAAACTAGTCTTGAAGTGCCTAAGCTTTGAATCTCCATATTCTAAGAGCCTTTGTCTTGTAAAACCCTCTTTTTCCCTTAAGGCCGACTCAAGTAAGGAGACCATCGTCGAGAGACTGCGGAGAAGGAAGTTTCCCTTTCCTTGGCGAGCTTCTGCCGAGGCATTGAGCAGCCGGAGACCCCATCGAAGGAACCACGACGTCAGAACTTGGTTGTAATCTCTCTTCGTTTGTTATTTAATAGATGATTACGGGTGTGGTTCCCTTTCTGTTTTCCATCATGTCGATATGAGTAATATCCTTTATTTGATATTTATGGGAATTCAAGTATCACCGGATTCTATGCATGTTTGTTTGTTTCTTCCATGTCAGGTGTTCATCCCGCGGTCGTGGAGGGATTGTGATGCGGGCGAGGAACGGGGCAGCTTCTTCTTCGGATCATAGCGTTGGAATCCGGAGTGAAGCACGATTTTACAGTCTTTTTCATTCGTAACTAGGAACTTGCGTCGTAACATTGTTTGATTGTTGCTAGACCTACTGGGCTAGTAGGGATCGCCTCATCATGAGGAGGATTTACCTCCTCAGGGTATGTAGTGTTCTTTAAGATTGGATATCAATATTGTAGGGTATTGGCAACAAATAACCGTGAAGTAATGTAACAATGAGTAAGGACTAGGTTTGTGTCTCTTTTGTGAAGTGAAAAACTAAATATGTTGTATAAGGCTTCCATTGTAAACTTTCCCATTCGGCCTTGAATACACTTATTGGTTGAATGCATCCTTAAGTGATAATATGCTTCATAAATAACCTTTTAATCTCTAAGGGATTTTCATACGAAGGGACATATGTTTGCTACATGTATGCTCGAATTTACATTCGAGTTCTTCTGCGAAGTCTCATTACGCCATTCCAACAACTGAAGATTTCTTTGTACATTAGTACAATTTCTTTCCCTTCTTTCCTAAAGCATTTTGAGCAATGGTTTATCATGTACACTATGAGTTATAGGTGAACTAACTTGGGATTCATAAAATTCAAATTCGGAAGTCACGGCTAAATGCGATGACAATGGATAGAATGTGGTACGGGTCATTGTTCAAAGCAAAATAGGCCATTGAGAAAGTGTAATTCAAAATCAAACATATTTGGGGATATTATTTTGTGTTGATTTTATCTTTATGAAATTAAACAATATGTGTAATACTAAACATTTAGACTACTAGCGATACCCCTTTGTGCATTTTGACATTTTTGTTAGGTAGAGACTACACTATCATGAATTCAATGTGTGCCAAAAAAAGGGTATTAAAAATGTGCAAACCCTTTAGCTTACTTGGGATAGTCTTTAAGGGGCATTTACGGTGGTCATAAATTCGATATAAAAAGCTCTCTCTCAATTGCTTACCCATTCCACTATATTTTGTGGTAATGCCTTTGATGGTCATAAATCGGTACGTAACTTCCCATGTGCACAACCACGATGGGTTAACCATTGAGTGATTGTGCGACCAACGATGTGAGCACAGGAAGCCACAGCTGTCAGCCAAGTTTCAGCATCTGTGCTACGACAATTCTATAAAGTTTGCCACAGATATTGAATACTTGTAAATTTTTGTTTTCCCCTCTTGTTATCTTTGGGTTGTGACAATATCAATGTGTAATGTATGAGTTTTGCACCATTTTCAAAATACATTTCCTCTTCTTGAAAAATTTTTAGTGCACTTTAGTTTGTACATCATCTAATCAAAAGATGCCTTTCTTCCCACCAATCCTAACATTTCAGACATGACTCCTTCTTCCATATTTCTATTTCACATTAAATGTTGCGTCTCATGTTATTATTTGAGACCTAACTCCTTCATACCCTCTAGTAGTATTCAAAAGTTGGTGGATAAATGCCATAGTAAGTGACGGATCACTAGTGCGTAATCATTTTTGAGTTCAGCATGACAATGGGCGGAGATTATATTGAATTTCTTCATTTGAGAACATGTTCAATACGAGCTTTGAGCACGAAATGGTAAAGACTAGGTACGGATAGGATGTGGAAGACATGCGGGAAGCTTAAATTTATTTGACATAGAAATGTTTGCATGTCGGAAGAAAAAAAACAATACGGGAGGCAGTCATTAAGATAAAGGGCAAGCTATGCTTACTCAACAAAAATATACATGTGCCTGAAAATTTTTTAGAAAACGAGTTTGTAGTTCTTGACAAATGAACTTACACAGTTCCCTCCATTTCCGATTAGAGCTATCGAGTTTAGGATACACATCAGATTAATTAAGTTGATCCTTTCTACCATCTTCCTTACGGCGTTTCCTTTGCAACATTGGGTGCAATTGCTAGTTTATTTATTTACCATACCTCTTTTATTTACCATGGTATTTGGCCCATAGGCTTGGTATATAATTAGTGTTGTTCTAATCCTATTTGGCCCATAGGGCTTCACTAAATAAAACCTCTTTTTTTAGTTTTCTTTAAATAAAAGAGGTTTAAGGAGTAAATATAAAAGAGGTTTATTTATTTACCATACTTTTAGTTTATTTACTATATTTATTTATTTACCTTAAGTATTAGCGATTTTATTTATTTACCATACTTTTGTTTATTTATATTTTTATTTATTTACCATACCTCTTTTTGAGTGTTCGGAAATTTATTTAGATTTTAAATTTATATTCTGTGTTTTATACATAATAATAATTAGATTGATTTTTAAATAAAATCAAGATTAAATTAAAAATATTAAATGTTAAAAATTACATTTACACATTTACAAATATACATGAGATCTACCTCATGCTAAGTGCAAAAACACCTCTTCACCCCGATAACGTTTCGCTCCACTAATATATTTATTAACCTAATATTACATATTCATAATACATTGATAGCGAACTTAAAGTGTATAAAAAAATTAATAATAAATCACTATCGAACTAATATTACATGTTCAAATATTATTGAAACAACCAAAAATAAAACGTATAAAAAATTAATGATAAATCACTATCATATGAGATAAAGTGAAAAACAACAAGCTCCCAAAACAAAATAGGTAAATCCAATAAACAATATCATTCACATTATTCTATATAATGATAATTAATTGGATGGTGGAAGGGGATCGAATTTGAAACCCTTTCGCGAAGTGAGAAGAATGGGAGGAACGGGTGGCGGATCATGGCATTAGATGAAGACATACGGTAGGGAACGGATGGATCGCCTTGAAAACGAAGGGCAGCTTACGGTGATTCCTTGATTTCGGCAACGAGAAGGGTGCCGAGACAGCGTCTTCCGGTTGCCATAGCGCATCCTCTCACGGTGCAGGGTCTTTACCACCGTGCTGGGCCAAGAATGGTACACGATTTTGGCGGGTTTAGCATTTAATCTCTTGCATTAAACATGGGTCGACCCTGGTGAGCACGATGAACTCGACCCGGCGGGAATGTACGATACGTCGGTATGGGGGAATTATTTAACGGCACGGAGAATGATAGCGGTTCTTTGGGACCAGTGGCCACCATGGGATCTTGAGCCGGAACCATGTCTGTGAAGTCGTGGAGGAACGAGAACCGATCGGATTGACGGAAGAAAGCTTGGGGCTGACCGTGCGGAAGTGATCGGGAGGCTCTTGACGGAATTCGAACCCCGGAAATCGAGGTCGGAAGGAGGGTTGCCCTCGGGCGGTTGTACCCGGCTATCTCCCGAGTAGTAATTCCAAATCCCTCCTTCCTGCTCGTTCTTTTACCGGAGGTCTTGAGAAGATGTGTTACTCGATCATGGATCAAAAGGCCGGACATGGCCGGGAGGAGGCCTCCAAGGCTTGACCTAGGGTTGGTTGAGGGGTAGGAAGATCGTCGGTTGTAACCAAATCCTCTGTTCAAGAGATTTGATAAATCCCGAGCGTGATTTACGGATTGGTGGAGACGAATCTGGAGAGGGATCGGGTCTGGAACGAAGATCCGGCTTTTGAAGAGCGATGGCCGGTCGGTAGAGGGTGGGACTAGCAAAGGATGTTGACGAAAGGGCGGAAACGGGCGATGCGAGTCATTGCTACACGAGACCCCCTCGAGAGAAATGTAATACGAGTATACGAGAACGATTCTTCGCGGCAAGCGAGAAGTGGCGAGAATGGTGTTGTTGTCACACGAGGTAGGGAGAGGTCTCGAGAGCGAGAGCGAAAGGGGAGAAAAGGAAGCGGTTATCCAAAGAAAAAAGGAGATAAAGAAGGCTCCGTGCTAAGGATGGATGTCGAATAGAGGAAAGCTATTAGGGGTGGCCGAATGCACTTTGGTAGGACGAGCGAGGGGTAAAAAATATTCGACTCAATTCATCCAAAATTGTTGACGGATCGACGATGGCGGCGGCCCTAGAAAAATCTTTCAAGGTATGATTCGGCAAGGATGGTTCATGGTGCAATTTGAGAAGAAAATGGCGGACGGAGTTGCTAAGGAAAAATTGGGCCTTAGTGACCATCACTGTACTTTTCGGGCGATGGACTCCATTGTTTGACGCGCGAGCGAAAAAGGTTGAAACTTTCCTATTCGAGTTCCGGAGTTATTTGATGCCTCCTTTCCTTTGGGTGGATTCGGTTTTTAGGTTCATAGGGAATATGCTCGGCACATATTTGGAAGCGGATATGTCTTTCATTGAAACGAAGAATAAGGCCTTGGCATGGATTTTAGTCGGTCTTAACCTAGGATAAGGTCTTGCGGAAAATATCAAAATCCCGATGCAGAGACCTCATTTTTGACCGGCCATTGGACTACGAACATCTGCCATTCGGATGTCCACGGAATGCCATGTGTGTAGCCCATCTAGCAAAGGGGCTTGCCGGAGTGGGTTTTAATCATCGAAGGAAACATAAGAGAGGGCGAGGAGGAGGTGGTAACAGTAGAAAAATAAAAATATTCTGGGCATGAAGGCTCGAAAGGAGGGTGACGTCATGGAGGTGGATAGGGTGAGAAGGAGAGATTTACTTCCGAACGGACTCATAAGGATATGGAAGTGCACAGAGATTTGAAGAACCTATTAGTAGGGAATACACTAAATCCAAAAGAATTGAGCGCAACCCTCCTTGAAGACACGATGGGTATGCACTCTTGTTTTCATTTTGTGAAGTTAAAGATGTGCTGAATTAATTCTCATGATCATTCATCGATGTACACACTCAAGTTGATAGCATCACTTCTATACATTCCCAAAATAAACACAGTACCATGGAAAGAGATTCCAAATGTAATTTGCAGAAGTGAGCCTCTCATTTAAGCGCTTTACATTATAATGCGCTCCCTTGACAAAAGCACATTTCAGGAGAGTCGATCGGAGGTTTAGGCATGGATACTTCCTGAGCCTCTTGAAACCTAGGAGTGGGAAGTCTTACACATTTTAAAGGCTCGGTGAAAGCAAAATTTGACGTGGCGGGATGAAAGTATAAACAATTGTCGATTCTTTGGGGTGCTTGAGCGGCAAAACCCTATGAGGGAGTGACAAAATGATCTTTCTCTCTGGGCCCATGGGGTTGCTTGATAAACCCAAAAAGCGGCACTCTGAAGGAGGTGTTTAAACGGCTCATAAACCCCGGATGTACTCATGTTACAAGAGACTCTAAGCACAAGCAGAAGTTTCGTCATCTCTTTTTCTACTCTCTCAAGGTTTTAGGTACCAAACCTTGAGAGCTGTTGGCCACTCGGAGGCACGGCTATTGTGGCTTCAAGGAAGAAGGCGAAACTAGTAAACATATGGGGGATGGATCATGTGTTGGGGATGGAAACTATGTCCCTAATTTCGGCTTCTCTATAACGATTTTAAATATTTGTGGGCCATGCCGAGAGAGAGATCTTTTGAATAATCTCTTTGTCTAAATGGGTGATAGAAGTCAAAATATGGTGATAAGGAGGAGATCAAAATTTCTCAATTAGAATGGAACTTGAGACCTTAAATGAAAGATCCTCCTATCGATTTCTTCTTGAATGCCCTTGCTTCGCATAACCTGATAGATGTAAACATAAAAAATTAAAACCTACATGGAGGAACGGCCAGAAACGAGGTGAAGCTAGAATATAAAAAATGTAGATGTTTTCTTCTCTAGGTGAAGATCTGGCTTCCGAATTCGATTTTCGGGAAATGGGTGGGAGAGGAGGGAAACTCGGATAATTTTCCGGTCCTTCTTGAAGGCTGTCAAAGCCCCCCTAAGCCATTTGCCTTCAAATTCAACGCATCCTAGATGCGAATCTTTCCAAAAGCTATTGAAAAACTTAACCAGTCTTCATGTAGGAACGCCTTGGAGGACAAGAGCTTTACGTTCTGTGGAGAATTTGAAAAGATTGAAGAAGAGCACTGTGATTGAGCTAGAAGAAGACGAGGAAAAAAATGAAGATTTAATCAATATCAATTTGGAGATTGAAATTGGAAAAACGAATCGAATGGCTATGAATCTCGGGGAGTCAAGAGACGGATCTTGCTGCTAGAAAAACGGAGAAATAAATATACCGAATGAGGAGAAGATGAATGGAGGTTGAAAAGTAGGGCGATGCGGTACAGAGAATTTGGAGATGAAAACACGAAAAAATTTCTGGTGCAAAAGGGAGAAAGATAACGAATACCATGCGGAAGTTAAAGGACGAGGAAGAGTAGGGAGGGCAGTTCTTTTGAATCTCTCTCGAACATGGGGAGAAACCATTTCCAAAATTTATTCTTTGATCAGAAGTCAAAATTAGCATAGGTTATCAGGCTTGACCCAATGTTTTCCGGTATGTGGAGGTGGAAGAAATTTGAGAGTTTGATGGGAGAGGTCACAAAGAAGGGAAGTGGATAGTATTATAAAATCTGTAATAGAACAAAATCCACAGTAGGATGGGTGGCCTATAGAACTCTTCCGGCATTTCTTCGATGATTGGATGCGAATTAACGAGAGGTGGTTGAGGAATCCGGGGAGAAAAGATAGTCTATTATCCATTTAACTCAACCTTTATAGCCCTTATTCCTAAGAAAGAAGATCCGAGAATCGTTGAAGATTTCGGGCCTATATCGCTTTATAATAGCATTTATAAAATTATAACAAAATTGATTATTTATTAAATTAAAGCCAGTGCAGCCATAGATGCATTTCAAATTAACGGTTTGGATTTTTGAATGGACGCAAAATTCATGAAGCCATCGGGGTGGCTCAGAGACGATCCACGGTGTTAAACGAGATGAAAGAAAAGGAAGCAGTGGTGAAAATTGACACATCGAAGCCTATGACGAATCGAGGAGTTGGACCCACCTGTCTCCGGATGTTTTTAACACATACGGGTTTAAGTTGACTTTATCAACGGATCATGGGATGTATAACTTGATGTCGGTTATCCGGTCCTTATTAATGGAGCGACCTCTCCTTTCTTCAAAGGGAAAAAAGAGGGTTAAGATAAGGATGCCCTTTATCCCCTTTTCTCTTCCTTTTGGTAGCGAAGGATTGAGTCAATTAATACTAAAAGCCAAAAGGGAAGGAATTTTAGGTACGATCGCAGTCAACTTGTACATTTCCTTCTCTTCATCGGTAACATCTTACTTTTCAGTAATGATCAGTCGAGAAATCAAGGAGATCGAAGATTCTTGAGATTTTCATGAAAGCTATAGGGATGCGAAGTGAAATATAGGAAATCTCGGCTCGTGCAGAGCTTTAACGAGCGAGAAAATCCAAATTACCTCGGTTCTACCCTTTGATGTTTATAAGCTCGAATATCCTTTCAAATATACGAGGTTTGGTTGAAGTCGGATAAATATAGGAAACGGGGCCAGAATTGGTTGTTAGCGAATTGGTAAAATCTCTCATTGGAGGTTCAGTGGCTTTCCGGAACGAAAAGACTAACTTTAATCAAAATAGTCCTATTAGCAATTCCGGTATCTTGGGTTCCCGGATGCGGGTGTTAGCGCGATCAATGGAGGTGATGGGACGGAGGTTATGTCGGACGGGAAGCCACTGCCTTCCGTAGAGGGCGTCACTCACACTTATGCATATTGTCTTGTTTTTAATTGCATTTTAATCGGGCGCACATCATAAACGGGTAGTCGATCCTCGATACATTCTCGATTGTTGTGTTATGGATCCACCTCCCGGTTCAATTTAATGGCCATTCATCACAAATGATCTCTCCTGCTACGACGTATTTGTTAAAAGCTATGGACCCCGTCTTCACTGCAAATTGAATTAATTGGTGCCATCCTAGCTGTAGAATTGCAAACGAGCGCACCAACAACGGCGAGCGAAGCCACGTAAGCTAAATACGGAGCTCGGGGATAGCCTTCATCTCTCGCTCTACGGTTCCTACATGTCGACCTCGTCTTTCTAAATTCCCATCGACGCGACCCCTAAATACGCTCTTCGGCTCTGAGTTCTGGCCCCAATTCCGGCGCAAGCATGCTAAACGCAAAGAATGTGTGTGGCGCGGGTCCACAGAGGAAGTAGCAGGCGTTCGCCTTCTTCCTTGAGCTCGCCCTTACGAGAATTTCTTCCCCCTCGGATAGCCTTCCTCGTCTTCTCCATAGTCGTTTGCTCGGGTCGGGCCGCGGTTGGATTCTCCTTCGTCCTCACGCTACACGCTCGATCCCTGCTTGCTCTTTTCTCGTTTAGTGCTCCCTCGATCGGCGAAAGTCTTTGTTTCCATTTCGGTTGTGTTTCTTGAGGAGCCCGGGAAGAGAGGCTGAAATTCTTCGGATGGGCGGGCTTTAACGACAACACCAGCGAGGACCAAGTAGCACAGGGTTCGGAGGAGTCGGCCCGGCGGTAGCAAGGATGTTTTGCGGGGTGTCATGGGACACGATCGGGTGGGCGAAATTGGTCTCTCCACCCTCCAAGGGCGGCGGATCACTCGGTCGAAGACGCCTTATGGCAGGCGATGAACCGAACGATTACGGTGCAAGAATCGAAACGAAGGCTACGTGTGACAAGTGCCTCTCCGGTATGGTTTCTTTCTATGTTTTGCCCTCTCCGATGGGCATGTTTTTTACTTTCGATGTTTTCGGTCATGTTCGGGTTTACATTGGTAATGATGTCGGTACTCTCGATATTCCGTCCTTTACGTGGGATTTTTATGGTGGTTTCTCGGGGGCGGTTTCCCTCTGAAGAGCCGGTCTCATACCTTGTTTTGTACATCGAAATGTACGCGGCGATCTCAAACTTTGTTTTTAAATGCAATATGCCTCAACAACACAGGCAATGTTAAAGACTTCGACTTGTGTACTTACTACTTTCTTTCGGTAATAGACTACTTTTAACGAAAAAACAAATTTTCCGGTATCTTTGAGTTGCGTGACCTGGGTCCCTAAAGGAATTATGGAAAGGATAAGAAGAATTTATGGCAACCCGGAGATTTCACCGAAATTTGGATCAAAGGAGAAGTTCGGTACTCCCCACGGTCACACGGGAAAAGTGGCGAAGACCGAAGAATGGGGAGGGTGGGGTATAAAACACCTCCTTTCGCACCGGATCCTCGCGTAGTGGGGTGGAGAATTATCAACTTGGAAAAACTTTGGACGAAAGTGGTTAAGTGGAAATACATCGACCCCTGCAGAGATTGGATGCGGAACCCCAATAAGAAATGAGGAAATGTGTCGGTAGTATGGAAGGCGACTATAGAGGCCTTCGAATTATTGAGCGAGGGCTTATCATGGCCAGTTGGAAATGGAGAAAATATTTGAATAGGAAGAGACCCATGGGTGGGGTGTAATGGAAATTTTGCTTTGCCCCCGAGGCACGATCGGGCACACAGAATCAAAAGGAATTATTTTTTCCTAAATTAGGTAGATAAAATTGGTCACTCATCCATGCAGGGACAAGCTTGGAGATCGGAGAGATTGAACCTTCGTCCACATTGGTGGAATGATTGGAAGGTCTATATACAAGAACTCTCCGGATCAAATGTAAGGCTTAAAGACGAGCCCGGATCATGCGGTGTGGGCTCACGCGGATGCCGGATCCTATTCCCCAAAATTTGGATACAATTTCCTCATGTCAAGGTTGGGGAGATGCGAATGGTCGGCAAAGTCATTATGGAATTTAAAATGCACGCCAAAAGCTAGGCTCTTCTTCGAATTATTGTTCTAAAAGGAAAAGTCCCTACATGGGACATCCTCCAAGCCAAGTATAAGTCGGGACCGGAAAGATGCTCTCGGTGCAAAAATGACTGCGAAACTATAACACCTTTTTATTGAATGTCCGGTAGTGAAAAAAGTATGGAGTGGAGGGTTAGAGAAGCTTATTCAAAAACCGGTAGCCTAGGAAGAAGCATCTACGATGTATGGCACAAATGGTGGGCGCTTACATATTCAAACGGGAAATTTCGGAATTTGCCTCCAATTATTTCTTGGGGCATTTGGATTGCCGGGAATAGAAGCATCTTTCTTCGGCAAGGAAACCCTGTTGACTCAATTGCCATACAATGTACCTCTATTTACTCAAGCATCCCCGATTCGGAAGGGAAAGAAAGGATGCCCGGACGGGTTAAAGAGGAACCGTCAAGGAAGGAGTGCCATAGAGCTTTTTTGATGGGGCTTCTCGAATAACAAGAGCTGGAGCAAGAATAATCATCCATTTAAACGAAAGACATACTCTAAAAGCATACGTGGGTTTAGGCAACGGCACAAATGGCCCCATGCGGAGTGTCACTCCTAAGAAAGCTACTCTTATGCTGACATACATGAGAACATCTTCACAGTTTAGATTTTTGGGGATTCTTTAAATGCTATCAAATGGACAAATGATCAAAGCATATGTCAAAATTATATCTTGTATCCTTTATTAGAAAAAGTTAGAATTTAAAGTTGTCTTTTAATATTTTCTATTCGCCACATTTACAAAGGGCTGCACCTTATTCGACGAACGGAGCTTTCTAAAGAAGGTCTACAACAAAATACGACGATTGGAGAATAGTGGAGGAAGTCAATGGAGAAATCCATGTCTAGGACTTGTCCCTCCTTATGCTTATAGATTGCATCCTACGAAGACTTAGCAGATTGTTCAAAGCGGTTTTCTTTTTGTATACGGATAGTAGTTTCTTTTTATGCATCTGCTGAGTTTCATGCATGACTTGTGCATCTTTTTTTGTTTTGGGTTGTTTATCCTCGATAGAGAGACCCGAGGAAAAATATGCTTGATCTTTGTTTTTTTACCATGAATTTTAAACATACGGAAAATTGTTGGCTCTTTTTTGATGATCTCTGGGAAGGGGAGTTGTTTTCCTCATTAGAGGAGGCTCACGTTACGCTCAAGAAGATCTATCTCTCTTAAGCTGAAGACGGAAGAATAGCCCTTCTTCGAACATTATGATGCTCGATCATACGACATAAGAATGCTTGACATATGATATGTAACTTTTTATCATGTTTATAAAAGTTCGTTTTTTTTCTTTTGGAAAAAATAATGATAATCAATTATATTTCTAATTAATTAATTAATTTTATTTTATATTATATTGATGAAAAGTATGAACTTAATAAAAAATAATATAATGTAAAATGTTAATGTAATATATTTTTGTTTTTTAAGTAAGTAGTTTAAGTGATTGAGAATACGATTTGTTTCTTATTCATTAAGTTTAACTTTAATAAATATGTTTGGCCTATTGTAATAAGGCTAGAAGATTAGGCACTCCATTCATGAAGTTTTGGCTTTTTTCTAAATCACAAGTTTATTCTTATTGTTATAAGAGTAGTTAGAAAAGATATGTGATGTCTAGAATGCTGTTCATTAATTACAACATACTTACCTATCATAAGTTATTAGCATATTTAATTTGAAAGTTGTTGTATATACTCTTGGTGTTATAATGACATTTGGAGAATAAGTGATGTCCTAAGTCATAAATTTATTAAGTTATTAGTATTTTTGACTTGGGAGCTCTTGGATATACTCTTGGTATTATAATGGTAGTTGGAAGATATGTGTTGTTAGATATACTTTTAGTGTTATAATTGCAATTAGAAGATAGGCCATGTATCGACACTTGCTAGCTCATAAGTTACTAGTATATTTGACATGAGAGTTGTTGGATATACCCTTGGGTGTTATAATGGCAATTGGAAGATACTTGATGTGTTTTTGCTAAGGTATAAGTTATTAGTATATATATGACTTGCCAACTATTAGATATAATGTTGGTAAGATATACCCTTGGTGTTATAATGGTAGTTAGAAGATATACATTATCAATATACTTTAGAGTTATAATGGCGGTTGAAAGATAATATATTGACTCTCGCTAAATCATAAATTAGTAGTATATTTGATTTGAAAACTATAAGATATACTCATAATTTTATAATAATTATGAAATATATATAAATTTATTTGTTAAGTTATAAGTTATTAATATACTCCGTGATTTATAAATTTTTGGATAAATTCTTAGTATTATATTATAATAATACTAGTTGTTCAATTGTATAGGGTAAAAACCAGATTAAAAATATACCTGAGATTAGTTTTCGCTTTGTATTGCTTATGCCTACAAATCTTTGGATTTATCTGCTGAACTCACATTTATGTGACTTTAAATGTAATTTTGTACTCACCTACGGTAATAAAATTACACTTTTCTCGAAGAAAAAAAAAATAATACTCGATTTCAATTTAATATTAAACTTTGTGAAATTACTTCAATATATTACCAAATTTACCCTAATTAAAATAAAAATACTCCAGCATTGAGAGCTTTGCACCCTCCATTTTCAGAATCTTCTAGGCCTACATATTATCCGTCCTATAAGGAAAATCACACCTCATTTCCAGAAACTACAGCCCTACATATTATCGAGTCCTATCAATATTTATAGTAAATATTTATTTTGTTTGGATTTTTACTTGAGACACAATTTTTTTATACAACGTCTTGCTTTTCCAAAAGGGCAAAGTTAAACTCCGCCGCATCTAAATCTAAATTGTTTTGTTTTGATTATATGGTAGTAATTTTGAATTAAAAATAATAATAACGGAAGCATTCGTAGTAATTAAGAAATTTGGTTAGTGAGTTACTTGGTAACCTAACTTTATATTTTTTTAATTGAATACAAATATAGTATTTTTAATTATAAAATTAAAAGAAAAAATGGAAAGATATCTATGCAGTGATAAAGTATTATTTATATATATATATAGGAATATGCTTGAATCCAAATATATAAATAAGTATATCTGGTCACATCATGCCTTGGGAGTCCACTCTTGTGATAAAAATGGAGTATATATATGGAGCTCTGTGTTGCCGCCTTGGACATATCACATCATGAGGTCCAATGTCATGCATCACCTAAGAGGTCACCAGTTATTGGATTTAGTTTGTAGGTATGTTCTTCACATGAGACGAGGCCATTGGCATCTCCCCTTTCTGGCTAGGTGGGCCTTGATTTGTAAAAGTGGTGGTATTTTTTCCCATGTATATGTATGAATAAAGTCATTAGGTATGTGGGCGCAATGGAGTCCTAGATCTTACAGGTAAATTTTGGGTTTGGTTTTTTTTGGGTCGAAAATAAGTAGAAATGAATAAATAAATAATAATTAAATCTAATTTTGAGTTGGGATACTAAAATGAACGAGAGATGAGTTGAGTTGAGTTAAGGTTAATTTGAATTGGTTGATTTGAATTAATTTGGATAGTTTGTGTTGTCTTGGGATGATTAGTTTGTATTAAAATGTTAAGATAAATAAAGTAAGTTCAAATGAGTTGATTTGGTTAGTTTGAACTAGGATTAGTTAAGAAGGTTGTTTTGAGTTAAGGTAAGTTAAGTTAGCTTATTTGAAATGAAAAAATTTAGAGACAACTTATTTACATTGATATAGGGTCATTAATATTAATTGTGGTATGGTTGTGAGTCAACTAGAGAGGAGATTAGATAATAGATTAGCCATACCATGATCATGTAACATTAAGTGATCCAAATGATGAGGTTTGATCCATACAACATATGAACTTGTTGTGACATGAAACACTTTGAAAGAGGAGATTCTTTTTTGTAATGTCATAGAAACAATTTCAAGATGTGGAAATTTTAATCATATCTAACCAATGAAGTATGATTTGTTCATAACGACTCCTTAAATACCTACTTTAGCATAAGATCTGTAGTATATTGGAGCTTACTTGTTATGGGTCACATCTCTCAACCAATGTGGATTTTTTTGTATAGAAAGTTTTTATATCGCAAAGAAATAATTCCAAGAATCACAAATTTCATGCATATTTAAAATGACCATTTTTTAGGAAGGCATGTGAAAGTTGTGTAATGTGGTGGATTTTTTTTTTTATAGAGAGGTATTTATGTCATAAAAATAATTCCCAAGATGTAAAATTTCATGCATATTTAAAATAAACATTTTTGGAAGGCATGTGAAAGTTATGTGTGTAGGGTACACTACTAGTAAGATTTTTTTTTTAATTTTTAACGAAAGGGAGGAGGAAGGTCAAGCAACAAGCTTATTTAACACCATAAACAACTTGACAATTGCGTCGATAGGAGGCACCACTCCTTTTTCCTACCCCCATTGGATTAATGATCATGGTATATCGAAGCTTATATGTTGTTGTGGGCCACATCTCTCAACCAATTTGGGATTAGTTATTTTGTATGAAAGTATTTATGTCAGCAAAAACAATTCCAAGATGCATGGATTTCAAATGTATCCAACTTAGTAATGGCCATTTTTAGGAATTGGTGTGGCTTCAGGGTATTGTGAAGAAGCGCTAGTGAAGACTAGTTGATTGGTTGCTATGTGAATATGTTTGTTGTTGAGCCTTTTTCCCTTCCTCTCTTGTTTACATAACCTTGGGAAGGGGCAAAACTAAGCAACAAGCATATACACATAGCAACCAATAAACCATTATTATTTTATTAGGAAGCACCATTTTTTATAATTATCCTTGTTACATAAGGGCCATGATATTCCATATATAGAGCATTCAAAGAGGGCACTTTCTATACGTAATTATTAAAAGCAATAATATATCTTCACTTAAATATTTAAACAAAAGGTTACACGGGTAAAAGAAGTATTAATGTGGGAGTGAAATTTCATGCTTTGCATAGTATAATATTGTTATGTTTAGTCCCTAATTCAACATGATAAACAAGAAGGTGAATATCAAATGGAACATTAATCATTGTTGGCAGAAATGATATTGGGTATTCCATAACATTATTCTGCTATGGAATGCAACATTTTGTTGAATAGTATTGGTAAGATAATGTCACCTTGTACGGATTGCAATTACTATTGAATTTTGTAGTTATGGTCAGGTCTTCGTAATTTATATTTTGGCTTCTTGAATATGTAATGTAATTGTAAGGCATGTTTTCATGTCATTTTAATTGTTTAGCCCTAGAAATAATTATTGTAAGACATGTCTTCATGTCGGTATCAAAAGTGAAAATTTTAAAATTTCAATTTCGAATTTTTGGCTCAAAATTATCAATTTGACCCTCCTGAAGTCAAGTCAAACCCAATAAAGAGCATTTGACCTCCTCCACAAGGCACCCGTGCGACCTCACATTAGACAAGTGTTATTACGGGCATCTCGAAAAAGAAGAAGGGCGAAGAGGGACGAGTTCATCTACGACATTTCTCTCTCTCTCTCTCTCTCTCTTGTATTTTCACATGTGACTTTTGGGAAGTTTTTCAGCAACGGTTTCTAGTGGGGCTGAAATTCTAGGCGGTGTGTTGAGAAAATGCGAGAGGGCGGGGGGAGTGGGAAATCCAACTCGCTTATGTACACGATTGTTATACATGAAACTAGCATATGCTTAATAAACTTATAAATCGGCTAATTATTTATCTGTTTAGCAAACCGGAGATGTAGAGATTCATCGAACATTTGATAAGTAGTAAGCATGTGCGGTAATAAAAGTATAAAGCATCACACATAAGAAACACACATAGACACTAGGATTTAAGGTGGAAACCCAATGTGGGAGAAAACCATCGATGTTGTCGTCTCGGTCTTCAATCTTATTATTATCAAAAACTTCTTACCTTCTTGTCTTAGTGCGGACGCTACGCCTGGTACACATCCTGTTATTGAAGGCTACAACCTTCACTCGTTCTCTAGCTCCTCTTTTGGAAGGGAGCTTCAACCCCCTAATCTAATCACCGACGCTACTGCGGCGAGCTTCGACTTCCTCCTTGAAACTCCAACCCTCGACACCATTCGTCGACCACGTTTCATAAATTTTCTATGGAATCCACCTAGCACAACCCCATCAAAACTTGTAGACCAATTCAATCACATAATCCATGTTGAACCCTTTAACATCATATCAAGCCAAATATCAAGGCGAAACTAATTATTGTACCCAAAACATTCATCCGATTCCTAAAAACAATCACTAAACCAAACGATCACTAATCACTCGAATATTGAACCAAACACTTAACCAAACACAAACTTAATTCAAACGGAATAGTGAGATCACTATAACCATAACACAAACTGAATTCGAATACTTCATCAACACATTGAATCAACTTCGGCCTTGATCATTCATAAAACAAAATTTATATGTTACTTCACTTAAGGCAACCGTGTGTATACACGCCTTCTGTAGAGCAACTTTTTGCATACAAACTTCAATATCCTAAGTTCAAAAATTGTTACTTTGAATCGGTCATATAATTGAACGAGTCATTTGAGTCTGATTATGAACCCTCATATAGTTAAAAACGACATCAAGAATCTTTTCAGCAATCAAAATGCAACCAATTTTAACTTCATCATTGATACGGTTCTGCGGACATTATCACTCAGCCGGACAAAATGAAAACATCATTGGGACATACAACATATATACAACAACCATTGGGCCCGATTGATCAATCATTTATAAGCATAAAGCCTTCCTTTATGTATGTGAATTGATAAAATGAACCCAAGTGTATACACGACTTCACGAGACCAACTTTGCGTACGGATACGCAAATTTTGACCTAAAATTGTGCAACTCTTGAACTTTAGAAAGACCCGGATCATAACACTGCGAGATAAAATCATGCGTCGATACTTATATCTATTCAGTACGCGAACATGTCATACAATGGAAAGTCATTTCGAGGTCTCATGATCTTGATCCATCATTGTATTCATCGGTGCATTATTGCTACGAATCGACATATCAGCTATGGCCTTACAATGCAAGGAAATATACTTCAGATTGAATTATTCATCAAAATCCCTTACACGTGCACACTTAGCACTTTGATCTTCCTCATTATAAAAGTTAGAACGCAACGATACCATGGGCCAAAACCACATTAGTGCCCGGTAGTAATCGTAAGACGGGATAAAATAATCGTTACGCGATCGTATTGTGGGCTAATACCATGGTAAAGACCCTTGAGTATTAATAAATTAATGTTCCAACATGTACACGACCTCGCTTCTTCATACCCGCATGTGTACGAGGCTTGGCCTTGACTAACCCATGTATAGGTCTTCAAATATTCACCTTCATCAAACTTTTTTTCTAACCTTCAAACCTCGGTCCCATCATTATGTTATCTTGTGCTATAACTCTATCACCTTTTAACTATGTATGAACTCATCTGGTTACCATTGAATTGTTTTTTTACCGGTGGGTTTCCATTATAAGAACAACACATGTACCATAGTTCCAACAATACCCCCCTTTGGATTTGATGGCAACCATGTTGGTGTTTGATCATCATAACACCGAAGATACACCGAAAGAGACACCATAGTCGAACACAGAGATAGTCTCCCCTTTTGACATCGAGGAGAAAATGAGGAACCAATGGTCACACGATCATATGCGGATGTTTTAAAATATATGACTCACCGCAAGCGCGGTGAAAAATACCTTACATCAACCATCCAACCAAGTGGGGTTCCATGCAGACTTCCCAACATGGGATTACATATATGACTCAATTACCCAACCAAGTGGGTTTACATAATAGCATTGAATAATTACGTCATAGGACTCATATGGCCTTTACATTAAATGACATGTACAAAGTGACAATCATTTGAACATTTTCACGGTGCCGCGCAAACAATGCCAACAGTACGGTCGCAAGCTAGAACTCTCCCACGAACTAGTGCTCCACCTTTTGTCGGATCATCGGTCACGCATCGGAGTATCTTCATTAATTAGAAAAAGCATAAACGACAAATTGAACCAACTCCTAGAGCTCAAAACCCTTATAAGCAAGATTTGCGGATAGTAATCAGCGCTGAACAATAAATAGCATAAAAAGCATATCAGAGAATGTTCTTGAGTTGGATATGGGTGGATAACATTTGATTTTAATATCTTGTAATGTCTGCATCATCTACGGGGTTGTATTGCAACAAGATACAGCAGCCACATATTCGGCTTCCGATGTAGATAAGAATATAGCATTGTTTCTTTTTGAACCAAGATACCAATCGAGGCCCCATGTAAAATGCACCTCCACTAGTGCTTTTACGGTATCAACATTCCAATGATGCATCTTTGTATGCATGAAGGGTAAGATGCGCATCTTTATGATACATAATCCAAAGTCTTGGGTGCCTTGGATATATTTGAATATTCTCTTAACTTCTTGAAGATGTGCTTCCTTTGGATTGGCTTGGAAACGTCCAACAATCTGACCACTCTTATAATCATAAGTCTATTGTGTTAGATAAAGAATACTTACAATCATAGACATGTACTTTGGTTGGTTCTTTGTGGGATATTCATCGTACGAGCTGAGGCTACATCTTGTCATCATTGGAGTACATGCCTAGTTGCAGTATTCCATCCCATATACTTCATAATGCCTTGAGATATTTTGTTTGTGAGAGAAAGATGCCATATTTTGCTTGTTGTACTTGTAAACCAGAAAAATATGTTAGTTCCCAGTAAAGACGGCTAAATCTTGTTGCACATCGAGAAGAAATTTTTTGACTCATAGATTCTTCATTAATCCCAAGATGATATCATCAACATAGACAACAAGAATTAGCATGTTATCATCCTCAATTTTTGTTTATATGTTGTTGTTTTACGGATCCTTTTGTACGAAACCTTGTTGTTGAAGATGGCAATAGGGAAGATAATACCATGCATGGGGATTTTTTTAGCCCATATAAATCCTTTTTGAGTGTACATACAAGGTTTTCATCATTCCCCTAAAATGAATCATACATTGTCCAATATATGCTATTACAGATATCCATTAAGGAATTCAAATTTTACATCCATTTGATAAACTTTGAAATCGCGAAAAAATTTAAAATGCAAGAAACATTCTTATGACTTCAAGTATGACTCTTTTGGAAAATATTCTTCAAAGTATACCTTCTTTTTGAGCATAACCTTTACAAACAAGTTTGGATTTGTTTATAATGACTTATCCATTTTCATTCAACTTATTTTTGAATATCCATTTTGTCCCAATAACATTTTTATCATGAGGCCTTGGAACCAATTCCATGTATTATTTTTCATTTTGATCAAGTTCTTCATCCATGGCCTTACTTAACATTTCATCTTTACTAATAGATTTAAATTTTGTAGTTCATTGGTGGATAATAAAGCTAGATAGCTAGGAGATCCTATAAGATTTATTCTTGTTTGTACCCCATATTCCTTTTTCTCCTAGAATTCGAGTTTCTAGATGATTCTTTGAACATACATGGATGGAGCCTTTTCTGAGTATCGGATGTAGCTATATGTACAGCTGATACAGCTTCTTCTTCATATGTTTTTCAATTTGATGTGGAAAGCATTCATCATCATCCTCTTTTGTTGTTGTTACCTCTTTTAAGTTTGGCCATACTTCTGAGTCACAACAACAATACATTCAAGCAATTTTCCGAAGTCTCTTATTGTAACATTTGTATCCTTTGCATCTAGATGAATAACCAAGAAGTATTCCTTCATACGCCCTAACTTCAAACTTACCAAGTTTTAAATATTATTGTAGTGAAACATTTACTTCAAAAGACTCTAAAATGCTTTACGGTAGGTGGTTTACCATACAAAAGTTCATATGGAGTTTTATCATTGTTTACATGAACATAGGCCTTGTTGAGAATATTCTTGTGGTATGTACGGCTTACGCCTAGAAGGTGTCGGGATTCCCTATTCATCAAGCATAGCACAAGCCATTTTTAAACCATTATGTTCATTATTTCTTCCGTACCATTTTGTTGATGAGTTCACGCTACGAAAATTGTCTTTTTATGCCATGTTGTTCACGAGAAATCAAATAATTCATTTTATGTATTCTCCTCCTCGGTCATATATGAGACATTTTATTTTAAGATCTAAATCATTTTCAACTAATTCTTTGAATACTTTAAATTTATCAAATTCTTCATCTTTATGTTTCAATAAATCGATCGAGCACGTTACGAAAATTCATCGATAAATAAGATATAGTATTGTTCTCCATGGAATCTTGTTTTCCTTCTTTAGTCCACTTAAATCAATATGTATAAGTTAAAGAGGCTTACTTTTTTATCCTTCTTTGGCATTGAATTGAGCTACGGTTTTGCTTCTTTGAATTGACATGACTTACATATGGTACTTTATGGTAGGGTGATGTTGGGCGGATCACGAACAACTTTGAGCTTGCTTTATTTTCTTATTTGAGAAAAGTTTAGATGTCCCAACCATACATTGCCATAACTAATTTTCCTCTTGCTTTGCCTAGGTAACATTTTCTTAGCACCTTTAAATATATACATGTGTCAGAGTTCTTGTTCCTTTTATTATGGTCTTATGTCAATTTCATGAACCACGAGATTCTTTGATCTAAAGACCACTTCATTTCCTTGATCACACATTTGGATAACACTCAATAATTTTATGCTTTAATCCATCAACATACATCACATTACCAGCTTTAACCTTTTCTTTTAGAAAAACAAATCCTTTACCCTTAATGACAACGGGTGAGTCATTTCCAAAGTGACATTATTTTCTTTCTCTAATGAATTGTATGAAATAATTTATCTTGATCACTGTCATGTCGCTTGAACATCCATTGTCAGTGGCCACCATTGATTTCAGCAATACTATGCAAGTGATATGCCACGACTTCCCGGATTCTAAGTCATTCCTTTTCCATACCTTAGAATTTTTTTATATGTACTCCGTTTGAGATGTTGTTGTAATTTTCTCCTGCGTCAGATTCCTTGTCGAATTTATTGAAAAATGATGTCAAATTTATCTTTCAGAGGTGAGAAATAATTATAGGTATTTTCTTTTATTCTGTCTCATTCATTTTTTTCTTGCTTCTCTAGTCATTGTAGTTTTTGTATGCAACACATTAGAAACTATGACCTTGTGACCAAAATTATGAGATGAAAACATTATCCATTAAAGAAGAAATTTTATGATCATATAATCTTCTAGTGTTGTTTACCTTTTATTTGGTGTACATTCTTCATTCATCCCTGGATTAGAGTGAACATGATTTTTTTGTGAAGTGCACTTTATTCTTTTGTTGAAGATTGAAACTTTGTTGGTAGGATTTGTTGCATTTAGATAGCTTCCGGTTGTGGCTAAGTATTTTATGTACGTGATGTTTCTCAATGTATCAGGAACTTGTCTTCATAAAGAGGAGAGTGTTGAACCTTGATTTTCATCTAATGTTTCGGATCCTTTAAAATATAAGATTTAGAACTTTTTATTTTCTCAAGTTCTTTCTTATACTTACTATTTCACATTCTAACTTCTCATTATGCTTCTCCTTTTATATTAGTTGACTCTTTAAAGTATCTATGGCTACTTTGTTTTCTTCAAGCATATTTACTAGTTTGATAATTTCTTTAAAAGAAATATTTTTTCCTTCTAAAACATCCACATATTTGTCATTAGACTCACTAGAACTTCTTTCTAAATGCATGAGTAGTTTAAGATCTTGATCGGATTCTCCTTCTTCACTATTTGACAAGCCATCACTATCTTCACGAGTATAATAAATTTTCCTATTGTAAACGGTTCGCATTTCCTTTTGCAATATCCTTCCCCTTTCATGGTTCTCTTTATAAGGACATTTAGCAACATAATGACCAACTCTACCATAATAAAAAAATTGAAGGGAAGATTGCGATACTACCGAACCTTCTAGTGCCAAGTTGAAGTTTCTTGACAAAATTTACCTCACCTTTTTCTTCTACATGCTTTGATTCCTTGTGTTCTTCCTTTTTTTTTTACTTTTGCAATTGGCATTAAATGTGGCTTCTACGACTTTTGAGGGACCTCCTTTTCTCATTTCAAAAGTAGTCGGGATCCCACGAAGTTGAACAGCATTAGGTACGGATCCTGCTTCTCTACAATGGAAGACACTTTTTTGACTCAAATTTAGGAGTTAGATATCTTCGTTTTCTCTACTAAGTTGTGTCTTTTATTTCTTCACCTATATTTCTCAAACGATTTACAATCTCATATATACATTGAAATAAACTTCTTGATACTTTCATCATTATTAATTTTGAGATTTTCATATTGAATTATGAGAGTTTGTAGTTTAGAAATTTTACCTTGCTATCGCCTTGAGAAGCTTTGGATGATTCTATCCCATATTTCCTTTGTTGAATTTAGCCTGCTGAAAAAAGTTGATTCGTGGGCTTCCCGATAATGCATTGGCCAATTTTTGCATTGGTTTCATATGTCTTCTTTAATGCTACATCTATAGGAGCTGCGGCTAGATATTGGTAACCTCCTTCAACAATTTCCCAAACATCTCCTCAAAGAATCTTTAGAAGATAGGATCTTCTTCTTGTCTTCCCGGAGATATTAAATTATTTCCGTTGAAAGTGAGTGGTGACGGATATTTATTCTGTCTTGATTGATCATCTTGGTATATCTTCCTTCAGCGCGATCGGAGTTCTTACGAAGGACACATACGAAACCAATTTTTGGGAAAAATACTAGAGGGCGGGGTGTGAATCGGTATTTTAAAAAAAATCACAATAAAAATTTTCTTTCACGGATTACGTAAACGATTTTACTAAATCCAACTTACGAATGTATGCGACAATGTATATAGAAACTAATGTATGCTTAGGAAACTTGTAAATCAACTCATTCTTTATTTTTTTAACTTCGCCATAATTTAAAGAGATTCATCAAACATTTGATAAGCACTAAGCATGTGCGTAATAACATAATAAAGAATCACACATAAAAAACACACATTAACACTAGGATTTAAAGGTACGAGCCAAATATGAATATACATCGTTGTTGTTGTCTTAGTCTTCAATCTTCTTGATATGAAAAACTTCTTACATTTTTATATTGGTGCATACTCATGTCGTATGCAAGCACCCACTTGTTGAAGGCTACAACCATCACTTGTTCTCTGGCTCCCCTCTTGAAGGGGCTGACCCCCTGGTCTTGTTTACCGGGACCCCTTTGGGAAAGGAGCTTCAACCCCACAGTTGATCACCAACTACTGCGGCGGGAAAGCTTGAACCTTGCGTCCTTTGAAGACTACAACCCTCGGTACCATCAACGTGGACCACGTTTCATAAATTTCCATGATTGATCCACTGATTTAATACATCACAACTTGTATACCACTGTCCACATAATCCATGTTGAACCCTTTAACATCATATAAGCCAAATATCAAAAGCTAAAATTGATTACTGTACCAAAACATTCATCCAACATTTTACGAAAAAACCTTTGAACCAATGACCACCGATCACTCGAATGTTGAACCAACCCTTTGAAACAGCAGTCCTTAACCAAATACCAACGGATTCGAAAACAGTGATGGGATCCTTGTAACCGAACATAGAACTAAATTCAAAAATCTGCATCAACACACTTAATCCATTGCAACCCTAATCATTCATAAACCAAAAGGTATACTCTACTTCACTTAAGGCAACCGCGTGTATACGCTATTTCTGTAGATAAACATGTCGGATCTCAATATACCTAAGTTCAAAAATTGTTAATACGAATCAATTATAGAATTGAACGAGTCATTTAGCTTACATATCTACGAACCTTCATATAGTTAGTAGCATCGAGAATATTTTCAACCAATCAACATGCCACAATTTCAACTTCATCATTGTCAAATTCTACTTCATACATTATCACTCAACCCGGATCAACATGAATACATCATTGACGAATAACGAGTACAATAGCATTGATGCGATTGATGAATATTTATAAGTGAAAACCTTTCCCTTGCATACGCAATTTTGATGAAATGAACCCACGTATATGTGTGACTTTACGAAGACCAACTTTTTGCATACGGATACGCAGAATTTCGACCTAAAATTGCGCGGCTCTTTAGAACTTCAAAAAAGACCAAATCATAACATTCGGAAGTAAAACTGCGTCGATACACCATATCTAATCAATCCATCGGCAAATCATACAATGGAAATTCATTTCGAGTCTCATGATCTGATCCATCATTGTATTCATCGGTGCATTATTATTTTAGATCAACTTGTCAACTATATCCCTTCTGATGCAAATATACTTCATATTGTAGTATTCATCAAAAACCCTTACACATGAACACTTAGCACTGATCTTTACATCTTATATATTTATATCCTTATCCTTCTACGATCCCGAAACCACACTAGTGTCGGTGGTAATCTTGGATAGGATCGGAAGATAACCATTAATGCGCTGATATTGTGGTTTAATACCATGGTAAAGACCCTTGGTATTAAAAAATTAGTGTGCCAAAATGTACGCAACTTGGCTTCTTCATACCCGCATGCATACACGACTTGGTCTTGACTAGCCCACGTATAGATCTTCAAATGTTATTCACCTTCATCAAAATTTTGTTCTAACCTTCAAACCTGTTTATCCCATCATTATGTTATCTTGTGTTATCGGTTTTCTGCTTTGAACTTATGCAGCAGGCTGATATTGTTAACATTGAATTGTTTAATTACCGGTGGGTTTCCCTCGGGAAAACACATGCCATAATGCCAACATATTGCGGGAATTAGGGTTGAAATTATGGGGAGAAGATTGTTTTGAGCGTGGGGACGAGTTTAAGGCTTATTTGGGAGGATAAAATTCAGACTAGGCATATTTTGGAGGAATGAGGATTGAAGAAATGAGACTTAGCTTGAAGGATGTTTGATGAGGTTCTGAATAGCATTTTTTGGTCCTTTTGACTTCATAATTGACTAGGTGTATTACGTGTATCTCTTGTTGAGCTTGAAGAATTTATCTAAGGAAAAGGTTGTTGGGTTTTTCCTCCAAGTGGGTTTTTTTCTAGGGTAAATATTGTGTTATCTTTGTGCATTGTGATATATATTATCCTTGTGCATCATTAGAAGTAATTATCGGTATTTCAAAAATTAGTGTTTGTATATATTGTGTGAAAATCCAACAACTACCCTCCTCATATGTTAGGTTAATTTAGTAGTGTAAATAGAGGGAAGGGGAAAAGGATAAGCAAACGAACATATTCACATAGAAACTAATCAACCATTACTATTTTTATTAGGAGGGGCCACTTTGTGGTTATCCTTGTTGTATAAAGACAATGATATCCCATATGTACGAGCATTCAAAAAGGGCACTTTTTATACATAATTATTAAATGCAATTATATATGTTCATGAATATTTAAACAAACGGTTATTTTCTATACATAATTAATAATTACATTCATGTTGTTCACTTAAATATTTAAACAAGGTTACATGGGTAAAATGAAGTATTAATGTGCAGGTGAAATTTAGGTAGCCAACATACACTATAAATATTTTTTATGTTTAATGGAAAATTCAACATGACAAACAAGAAGGTTAATATCAAATGCCATACATTAATCATTGTTAGAAATGATATTAGAAGCCAGTCCATAACATTATATTATGTGGAATGTAACATTATGTTAGATAATATTGGTAAGATAATGTCACCACGTACGGATTGTAACTATTGTTAGATTTTGTAGCTATGGTCGGTCTTCATAATTTACGGTTTAGCTCTTGAAATATATAATATAATTGTAACGGGTATGTTCTTCATTATTATTTTTGTTGTTTATCCCTTAATAGAATTATTATAAGACATGTTCTTCATGTTGGTAACAAAAGAGAAAATTTTGAATTTTTTGGCTCAAGGCTTGTCGAGTCGGCCCCGATGAAGAGACACACCATTTGGACGGGAGTAACTCTATATATAGATAATTTGACCTCTCCACGAGCACGATTCTACCTAACACAAATAGTAATATTTTGGGCATCTCGATGAAGAAGAAGGACGAGGATAGGATGAAGAAGGACGGTTCATCTCTCACATTTATCTATTTATCTCTCTCTATTGAATTCAAACGTATAATTTTTAGGTAGTTTAAACTTATATGACAATTTCTCAGCTGACAAGAGGCCAATTTTATAAGCGGATTCTTAAGACGGAGTCGAAATTCTAGGAAAATTGTTCTAGGAAGTAGAGCCGAGTTTGGGCATATTCGGGAGGCTAGGTGGCCTGTGGAAGATATGAGAGAAGTCAAAGTTGAAGAGGAAGAAATTTGGCTTGAAAAAGGGGATGTTTGGCTTCGAGTTAGACCATAGCATTCTTGGTCATTTTACCTCATAATTGACTAGTTGTATTAGATGTATCTCTTGTTAGTGAAGAATTTTTCTAAGAAAAATGTTGTTGGTTTTTCCCCCAAGTGATTTTCCTAGGGTAAATCTTGTATTCTTTTGCATTGTGATCTCTAATATATATTGGCTTAATGGGACCTAGACCCGAGGTTCGGATATGGTTGCGCGAACCAATTAAACCCACTATTATTGGCCTTTCGACGACGGAAACATTGCGCGAGACCGAAGTCTCACCCGAGGTAATATTAGGGGATGCTAAACTAGGTTTCAACCTCTAGAGGGAGTATGGAGCGTGGCTTTAGGGCTTATCTTCTCTTTAGCACTTATCGGAGCTTCGCGAACGATCATATTAACTACACGGACACTTTTCAACACTTATTGAACTAACTTGGGCTTGTGTGATTCTGCTAACATAATGTCAATATAAGAAACCATAAAACAAGACTTTCCATTGATGAAATTATATGTAAAAACCCTAACTCAACATAGATAATATTAAAAGAAAGATAAATCAAACACATAAAACAACACAAATATGTCTTCAAAGTACGCTTTTATTAATTCAAATCTAACACTTTCAACCCTGGGCACTCATCTACGAAAGTCTATGCACTCGAGTACGGACTTCTAGTATTCGAATTTTGGGGAGCCTTCCCCTTCATACAAAACACAATATACCTACTTAATACAACCTTATCCCATGGGTTCTGTGACTTGATTATTAGCTTGATTACTTCGCTAGATATCCCGGACTCATATATAGTCTTTCCTTTGCAATACCATGGTCCTAAAACCATGGGTGGAGCTCAATGTATACAAAATATTCCCATCACTTTACAAAATAAGAATTTGACCCGTCCCAAAGCCCCTAAGACTCTACTACATCTATGTGTTGTGTGCTCCACTCCTCGAAATCACAGTCTTTTTCAAAATCTTCAACGGGGTACCACCGTCGACTAGCCCCCAACACAAAATATGGCTAAATGCGATCACTCTTTAAACACGCCTTCAATATTTGCTTTGATGTTTTTCAATGCATCCTTTAGTGGTGGAACTATCTCGGCACATTGTTTCTCAACTTCTTGGATTTCGAATCGGTAGCTTTTGTAGTTGGCCTACAATATTCATAGCAATGTCCTTTTGTGTTCGGAACGGCGCGTTTAGTTGTTTCTCTAGGTCTTCTATGGTGAGCGCTTTGACTTCCCATAGTTGTGTTATGGTTGTGATAAGTTGTTCCTTTTTGCGTAGCTCATCGATCTGTCCCCAAAAAATTTACCCTCTTGGAGACGAGTATACCTCTAAACCAGAGGTGTCAAAGTCTTCCTTTAATAACTTTAATATGGTGCATTTGTTCTAATTTCTAGAGGATTTCCTTCTCGATCGTTTGTACATGGGGGTCGTCGTACGGTAGAGACGGACATCCATAAAGTTTTCAAAAACTTGTATGGACTATCGTCAAATCTTTTCATTGGCATCCTTAATCTCTCTTGCGCGCTTCTCTGGTTCTCTGGTGGAGAAGATAGTTGAAACTTCAGCGTAACTCAAAAATATTCATTTGCAGCTCACCTCGTACCTTTTCGACTTTGTCCTTGGAATATTTTACTACCATCGTGATCTTTTTCAACTTTTTCCTCTGATGATACCTCGGCTGAATCTAGAATCTGGAAATTGCTCCAAAATTTGGATTTTATTATATATATCCTTTGTACGCTTCACGGTTGTAGGATTCCATGGTGGAATATAAGGGGGAAACACAGGCGCAATTACACTTCTTCGGCATTAATGTCTTATAATCCTTTGGAAATACTTCTTCCTCTTCCAACTACTCTACCTCGATGTCTTGCTTTTCCTATATTGTGTTACCTTAGACCATTGTTCTTTTGGAATTTTCTTGCGGGAAACTTACTGACATTGGCTTCTTATGCTTTTTAGATGGTGCTTCACACTGGGTACGTTTCCCTATGAAACCTCGGCCACTGTCATTGGGCGGTAATGTTGTTGTCATTATGTGTCCCGTTCCTTCCTTGATCAATGCCTCTTTAGAGATGCTTTGGCTTATAATTCGACATGAAACGATTCTCAACTCTCTCGAGTGAAAAATCGCAATTCTAAATCTTAGAGCGCAAAGTGTTCGAATGCGGAGGAGGATGCCTAATTTACAAAGCGGAATTCAATTTAAACTCATGATTTCAGCCTTCAAATATGCCTCATAAATGAATATTTGGTAACACATCCACTGAATCCTGCCCATTAAATACATCCCCCTCGCTCCTTTTAATAGCCAATTCCTTTTCAAATCAATTTTCACGGCTCCAACGATCATATTACGGTTGAAATGCATCGGACCACCTGTCGAGCGAGTTCCCTCCAACTTCATCATGCTCACGTAATATCTCGTATTGATGAAGCCATCCTTGACAAAGTAGTCTATAGTCCCACACACTCTTTCGACTACGTGGAGCATTAAGACTCTTCTCCGACCATATAGTCAATGTGAATCCCCGAGTCGCGAGGTCATCCCTGTAGCTTTAGTCGGTACCGCCATTGATGCGCCGGGGAACAACTCTCCGTCAGTGCTCAGAGTTGAGATGCACCCCCTCCAAAATATTCTTGATAATGTATGGCCCCAACCAATTCATTTTCGGCTTACCGGAAACTTTTCAAACTTACTGTCATATAAAATACCTAGTGGCTTTGCTTGAAGATCTGCTTAATATGTCGATCATGTCGGGTTTTTTCCTCTCTTTTTACTGTTGGTGAAATCCGGCGATGAACTTTATTCTTGTCGATGTTGCATACTTCCACGGCGATCGAAAACACATTTGCATGTGCATCTTAGGTGTCCCGTACGAAGAAATTTTTGATCATTCCACTAGGTCATGATATAAAATTATTTTAACGAGTAGTTGTCTTAATCGGTGCGTGTTTCGAATATTTTTCACGGCAATTTTAGAGTAAAATCATGTTCAAAGTATGTCCATTAGAAAGAGCCTAGAAAGAGATTTCCAACGGTATATTACATTCTCAAAGCCGGCTTACCGGATCGAAGTGTACTAAGTGAAAGAAGGTCCCTATAGCTAAACCCAATCACTTTTCCCATTGTTCCCCTTAAACTTTATTTCATATAATTTTAAAGTTGTTCTTTATAAAACCCCTTTTTCCCTATTCGATGGCATAATCGCATCGTTAAAGTCATTGAAACCCGCAAGCTACGATGCGATTAAATAAACCCTTTTTCCTCGCTTTCCCTTAAACTTCTGATAAAATTTTAAATTTTTTGTATTACAAATCCTCGTCCGATAGCATTACCCCTTCCCTCAATCCCGATACATCGAAAATTCGCAAGGGCTCCCAAATTTTATTTCCGCTCCTTTGAATTTTGTCGTGTCGTTGACCACCTTCCGGTCAACCACAGATCAGTCTCCTTAAGAGGATCGAAGCGACGATATGCGATCGCATCATCGCAATCGCACGATCGGCCTCCTCCGATTGACCCCTCCCGATTATTCCGATTGCGATTAACTCCACTCCCCGGCCACGCTTTACCCGCAAGTCGATCTGCCCTTTCGATCGGACGTATCCCATCGCTTCATCGCAATCGGCGCTTCTCCTTGGCTGCCCCAAACTTGCACCACCTGCTCCTCTGATCTTCGGATTCGATTACCCTTTCGGGTCCCACTTAAATCTTCCGCCCTTTTCAAAGAATGGGTTCTTCCTATGTAAAGTTCAATATTTCATTTATTTAAGTTTTATAAGATCTCCCCCATCGCTTGTCCCCAATCGCATCGGCGCAATCTTATTATGTAATACACACGCCCCCAAGCTTGGGTGTGATTGCGATTATTCTCTCGGGTCCCCACCTAAAGGCCTTCCCCATTTTCATAGGTATTTTCTCTTTTACTGCTTCGACTTTATTTATATTTTTTTACCCCATTATCCCTTTGGCTTATCCTTCCCCTATTACATTATTCCAATCGCATCGGAGTTTTCTTTTTGCCTCGTCCTTGCCTTCCCTTTCCTCCGATCCCCGATTGCGTTGCCCTTATGCACTAATCGCATGTGGATTTTCCATTGTGTGTCACACCTCCTCACGATATTCGATTGCGATTACGTTTCGGGCCCACATCCCCTTTCCCTTCACTCCTTTTATCCAAAAGGGATTTTCCTTCATTAAAGGCATATTTCGGTTTATTGGTTAAAGGCATTTCTAGGCATATATGAGATTTTCAATAAAGAAAATAAACGATCAAAGGGCCAAAGAATAAGGTATAAACAAACTTCTGGCAAAAGCGAGAAAAATAGGATACTGCTCTTCATATTTCCTATTTTTCATTCATCCGGCGTATCGGTAAATACGCCAAAGTGGTCAAAATGTATTGATGTTCCTCCCTTTTAGGAAGCAGATTGTTAGTTCTCTTTCCTATGTTTGGATTTCGGTCCTAGTTGCTAAAACAACTCCCTTTTTAACATGTGGATCTATTTCCCACATTTACGGTATATTTAATATAATTCTCAGTCATTTTATAGGTACGATGAGAGTAAGTAAGGGAATAGTGTGGAAACCGAGGAGGACGCTGCGCGCTCCGTTGCTGCTTGATTTGACAGAATTCGTAAAGAGATGCGGCTACGAGTTGTAGAATCATGGTATGAATTTTAGCATTTTTTCTCTCCTTTGTGTTCATATGCAAAATTTTATGTGTACCATTCATTCATAAACATCTCTGGTTGAATGTTTTGAGATAGATAGGTAGAATCCATTTTTAATGCTCTGCCTTGGGAAATCATTCAATATTACATGTTTCTTTCGATGTTTGAAAGGATCCATCTCCTGTACCTTTTGGCTCCTCACAGTCTTACCATCCCATCATTATTTAAACTTAATTTCTGAAATTCTTGCCTACACACCCATGAAGCCATAGCCATCACGATTTATTCCACCTAGTCCAAAAGCTGCCCATTTGTTCCTTACGGCCACGAAAATTCATTAAAACATTTCCCTATCATTACACCTAGCCTAATATTAGTTTATAATTGTACTTTATTAAATATATTTTATGAATTAGAGCCCTCTCTACGACCTTGTAGGGGCTAGCTACAAGGGCGGCGTGGTTTACCACGATTTGCCTTCCTTGACCTAAGGTTCAAATTGGGGTGCTAACATTGTTGGCGACCATGCGGGAATAAATTTAAAGAAAAGAACGAGATCTTCCCCGCTAAATAATGACAAAGTACCATATCTAAATGTTGATGGTGAACAGCACTTGGATACATATGAAGGGTAGAATCATTCACTGGCGACTCCATTCTTTGAAAAGATCCGATCAACACTTCATGGTGACTCCACTTTGCGGGAAGATCGGTAGCTTTAGGATTTTTAAGATGGAATGTATTGCAAGAAGGTATGCTCCCATGAGCAGAGATCACATTCCCGAGTTTCCCAAATAAAATTCCTACGATATATTGGCAAAGAGATTTGCCTATGTTCAAAAATGTGAAAGGTAGTGATCTTGCTCTTCATCTGGTGAGATTTCACATCCATGTGCATAAATTAAAGATTGATTTTCTGAAGATTTCTTGATGAAGATGTTCATGGCTGCCTGGAAGATAAAACTTGATCTTGGTATGAAAGTTTGCCACTGCTTGTATTTTATTGTACCAAATATTTCATACCATTCTTTGAAACGTACAAATAATCTTATCCATCTTTAATATTAGTGCAGAATTGTTGCAAACATGTTCATAGTTTCATTATCTTGAGAATTTTTTATGGAGATGATGAATTCATGAATGAAAAAAATCATGGAAGCCACGTATGAAAATCCATTTCGGCAACTGAAAATCTTAGAGGAGACATATCAGATCGTGGTGAAGATCCTTGTCTGGTGAAAATGATGGAAGACAAGGTTTTATTCAAATTTGTTGAAATAAAGGATGAGATACGAGGATAATGATGTTCCGATCTGGATAGTGATAAAATTCTGGCTTAGATCAAGTTAAATGATGAAGAGTATGTTGTTCCGGATCCCATAGAAGGAAGATTATATTGTTGAGGTCACCTCAAATGAAGAGAAAACAGTTATAGAGCCTAAGTGTTCCCATCCTATCGGGACAAAGTCTTCACGAGGAGATACTTATGACATGAAAAGTAAAGATGAGATCTTTATTAGAGAATGCCGTGAAAGAGAGGTTCTTTAGATAAATCCTTGGTAGATGATAGAAATTTGAGTTTTGGTTTTCAGAACCATACAAGTTTTCTCTTATGATTGATAGGAGTGTGATGAGAAATGCAGCAATCGTTTATCATATCATATGAAGATGATCAACAATATTCGGAAAATCGAACATTAAGGCACTTATTGAATTCTTCTTCCTATGTCTCATGCTTTGAAATGTTTTTTCAAAGAGGGAAATTTGCTCACCTACTTGTTGAAATTTTTTGAAGACGAGGAACACACTCCTCTTGGGGTGAGCGTATGAAGAGAGGTCGGAAATCCAATGAAAAAGACACCTTGTTTCTTCTATGTCGGCGGGGAGGTAAATCTTCATGTTTTCGGGATCCGGTGGCAAATCTATTGCACGGTCGAGTCGATAAGTGGGGAATAGTGTGGAAATCAAAGGAGGACGCTCTACGCTCCATTGTAACGAGTTTGACGAGAAATTAATAAGAAATACGGCTACGATTCATGGGATCCATGTGGCCTGAAATTGCCATTGTTCTCTCCTTTGTTTTCATCTGTAAATGTGTTATGTTCACCGTTAATTCATAAACATCTCTGGTTGAATTCTTTCAAGATAGATAGGTAGATCTATTATTAATGCTCTGTAACCAGGAAATCATTCAATGCTATGTGTTTCTTCTAACGAAAGGATCCATCTCCTGTGCCTTTTTCAACTCCCCACCGGTCTTACCATCCCATCATTATTTAAATTTAATTGTTAAAAATTCCCTGCCTACCTTGCCCCATGAAATACCACATTATCTACGATTTAATTCCCGGATTCAAGTACACTTACTCCCATTTCCCGCCACAACCACTGAAAATTTATAAAAACATTTCTAAATACATTATACCTAGCCTAATACCAGTTTACTCTTATATTTCATTGAATACTCTGCCGAAGAGAACCCTCTCTCAAACCTTGTAGGGCTAGCTACAAGAAGTGACGTGATTTAAAGTTGCCACTGGATTTGCCTTCCTTGACCTAAAGTTTAAAATTAGGTGCTAACGAACCTATCACTCACTATGCTTATTTGCTCTAATCTTTGATCCATAATATCGTTATGCTGCCATATATGTAATTATTTTGATTCGCAATTCCCAGTCATACTGATAGCGTTGCACACCTTAGTCAGAAGTTTTCTCCATGGTACACGATGAAAGCTTCCCCTTGTTTTTTGCTGCGGATGATGGCATGTACTCTTACGGTGATGCATTAGAAATTTTGTGGTCGATGCTTCAATAGTTTTTCAAGAAATGCATACCTTTGTCGCTCACTTAAATATCTCGAGGTAGCCAAACCTTGAAAAATATTTTTCGAAGATAAGCTTCGCAATCGTAATTATGCTACAATTATTCACCAGTTATGCCACCACCCATATTGTTGGTATCTATCATAGTAATAATGTACCACACCCACTGTTTTCTTCTTTGGTGGATCAATCGATCCCACAAAGTCAATCACCAGCTATCACGACATGAGGAGGATGAAGCACCATTTCATCCCACTGGCAGGAGGTTTCCGATCTCCTAGCTTATCTAGGTGCTACAATACTCCTTTGAATCCTTATGCCTTTGCTTGTGGGCCACCAAAGTCCGCTCGCGAGGATATTATGCACGGTGGCCTTTCTGCCGTAATGTCCTCTGTAGCCTCCACCATATGCTTTAATCAAAATCTTGTTTTCTTTTTCATGTGAGAACATACCTTCGCGGTATCTCATCATTCCCCATCTCATATGAATGTCCCACAATTGCGAGAAAAAATATGTTTCCTTTATTACTGATTATTTCTTCAATTGCATAATTATTACTCCCTGGTCATGACTCTTATAGTTACAAACTAATGATATCTACAAAAATTCTCATCGCAACCAGTTACCGAACAACTACACATCGAGTAAACCCTTACTCCAATGATCGGCTCTTCGCACCTTCGACACGAGACAAATGATCCGGTTATTGCATTCAAACATTCGGGCTTGACTATTACTTCAAAATCATACTCTTGGAATAGAAATAGCCATCGGAAAATATTCCCCCCCCAACTAGACTTGTTCACCAATTATTTCAACGTTGAATGATTGGTGAAATTTTTGAAATGCGCTCCTAATAATTAGTGTACGATTTGCGTGCGCATACCATTGCTAAACCTTCACGATACCATGGTCGATAATTCTTCTACTTAGAAAACTTCCGACATAAGAAAATGTTACGGGATGATAAAGATCGCCTTTACTCTAGGTTGTTCTAACACAACTCCCAAAGCTATGCACGATGCATCAACATGAACACGGAACTCCTTCTTCCGATCTCGAAATACACTGGGGTAGTGCAATTACCATATTTTCCTTCAACACATCGAGCTCTTCGACGGTCATCATTCCATCAAAACTTGACATCCTTCTTAAAGATTTTTTTCCATCGACCTGATTGTGTTGGTGGAGTTTAGTGCATGAGTGTACCAATCCTACTTGCTTAAGAGGAGTGGTTGTTTCCTCTTAAGTTTACGAGTCTAAGAAGATAAATAAAAGAGTTAACGAGGTTAGTGAACATGCCATAAAACAAAAAAACACTAGATAATGATATAGTATACATATGTAGAGAGAAAACAAAGGTAAACTAAAAAACATAACATGAAATCTCATATAGATTCAAACATCACAATAATCCTAACGGTCGGCGTCTATGTCCCCTCTTATTGAGTACTATTAGGAATAAAAGATAGAGCGTTTACACACTTGCCAAGGGTCCTTTAAAACTGGGAGTTCTAGGTCCCAATGCGAGACATTTTTACTATAAGGTTATGGTGCAAAGGTCCCTCTCTCTACTCCAAAGGATTGGATTTGTTGGATAGCGAAAATTGAATCCCCTCTCTACTTCTACTCCAAATCACGCCTTTGTTGGATTTCTTGGAAATAATTTTGGCCCGGCATAATAATATGCTCTCCTTTTTTTCATCTCTTGGTTGCCTTTTATAGATGAATTCAAACTCTCATTCCCTCTCTTGGTGCATTTGGTGGATGAAGCCCCGAGAGAGGGGGATGATTCCATTGTGTGCTCCTTTGAGGGTCCCAAGGAGGCTTAGGTGTTTGTCCTTAGGTGGCCTCCAAGTGTGGGATCAATTTCTAGAGTGTGACTTGTGGTCCTAGAAAGTGACTTCCACCACTCTCGGGTTGTGCGGTTTTTTGAGGAAAGCCGCGAAAAGCACACCTATAGAAGAAAAATGTGCACAACGACGCATTTTGCTAGTTTCTTGAGTGCGCAATTTGATTTTCTTAGGACCTTAGAGATTTTAAACTTCTTAGATTCTCTAATGTGTCTCAACCTATGAAATCCTTTTTCACGACATTTAATAATGTCACCTTTGCTTGTCCGATTTTCCGGTGATAATAGTTTCCCCCTAATGTGTGAGGTCTAGGAAGAATACATGTATCCAAAATACATTATAGTTTATTTTCTGTGTATCTTGCGTGGAGAGAGAGAGAGAGACACACGTGTGAGGAGTTGGAAATGCCTTCTGATAGGTCGAAAAGTGACCATGTCCGTGGGAACCTGTGAGAAATTTTATGATACAATAAATACAATTTTTCTACGAGGCGGGCATGTCCCATGCTCATATCCTTTGGTGATTAAATCTATTTGATTGATACGATTATGTACGTAATCACTAGTATGGTAGTGATATGTTGGTTGATGGCGACGATTGTTGACATCATCAAGGGAACCCTCGCTGATGATAGGTGGAATGTGGTACCCACATGTGTAATCTTGTTACATCTGGCATATAAATGCTCATTGTACGCATGGGTTTAGCTGACTAGTACCATTTCAGGTGTAAGCATTGCTAAAAAGTGCTTATAAAGGCACGGTCTTCGATGAATTTGATCAGAAATGCAGTGGATTTGTAAGGTACGATACCATCATGACATGAAACCTTGTGTCATAGTCGAATTTCGGGAGGATCGATGACATTTTGTGGGCAATGATGTATCCCACGATGCCACATGAGGATGTCCCTTTTGTGTGAGGGGTGATCTAGGTATCAGCTTCCTTTTGGAAAATAGGTGTTGACATCGAAAAAAAGGACACCTCAGCCCAGAGGCTTGAGGAAGTCAACGTGCGAGGGATCGGGGATCTTGGATGTGATAGGTTTAACACTCAAACATGATGGTGGCGAAAAGGGCGATGATGGGATTCGGTGGCCCATGGTCGGGAGTATAAAAATCATCTTGGTGGATTGTCACGATTTCGATGGGGAAATCACGAGTCGATAGGACGTACGAGGTGGTTATATGTTGGTTATGAATCTCATGGTGGCTTATGCGTGAAGGGTGTGATACTCGGAGCTAAGGGTGACTAGGGACTATTTCCATGGGAGAAAAAAAATGGATGGATGAGTGGGGACTTGGGTCCCACACGTTGCAGTCTGTGTACACTTGCAAAATGAAATAATGGGGTTTGGTTTGTACAAAACATAGAGGCAGGTGCCCCAAAACATGAAAGTGCTCTCAACGATGATGTGAAAGGTGTTTTGTTGAGGGTGGGTACCCTATTGGTTGATATCTGCCCTATTGGTTGGTATCATGTGTGGGGTTGATGAAGTGGATGGAAAATTTCTGAGATGAGCTATGCTAATGGAGGTACGGTAGGCCAAAGGCGAGGCACGGTAGTACACTTTCGATATGCTTGCAAAACACAGTGAGTCAGAAAGGGTTTTATTCTTGACATGGTAAAACTTGACTTTGATGTGTTACACCAATTTTTGGTCATGTTTCCTATTTACTATTAGATGGACTAAATTAAACCATGTAAGACCAATTTTCACATAGTAGGCACTGCTTTCACTATGAAATTATTTAATAAACCATAGTTTATTAAGTTATTTCTAGTCTAAACGAGAAACCCTAGTGAGGAATAATTAAATAAATCCTTATTTGTTTGATTTTCCTCTAGGGATAATTAACTAAACCAACATTTAATTAATATTCCTAGTCATATTTAACTTAAAAACATGAAAATTAATTAGATAAATCATTATTTATCTTATTTATTTTCTAGGAATAATTATTTAAATCATTATTTAATAATATTCCTTATTAATTAAACTAAATCATTTATAAATAATTGAATAAATCATTATTTATTTAATTTTTCCTTAACCACATTCTTAAAATACTAAATAATCATTTATTTATTTATTATTTCTAAATAAAGGGATTTGACCAAATTCAAATTCCCTTTTCCTTCCAACAAAAAAATAAAATATTCCATGAAAATTGGATCTACATTTGGTTAATAATATTTTAATTATGCCAATATCTGTTGTCAATATTTTGTTATAAATAGAAGTTTTTTTCCATTCATTCACTACCTTTTGTTGCCTTGAGACCACCTTTTGATCCATACTTTCTCTCACTTTGATCCTCCCATCATTATCATATTTTTCTACCTTCTTTGCTTGTGGCCTCCCTTTAAGTTCCATTTTTATGCAGTTTTACTGCACCATCAAGAGAGAGATCTTGGATCTAAACGAGGACATACGAGAACCCATCCCATTGAGGGGCTTGGTAACATCTTTTATGTTCCCTTCCCGGGTGTCATAATACAAAAAATTATTTATAAATTCTTATCTTGTCCATTGGATGTATGGAGAAAACTCTTGCTTATTTTTGTTGTTTAATGCTCTTTTAAGCATAGATCTAGATTTTTTTAGCATTTGTTCGATCAACTATTGCGGATCTAAAGAAATTGATAGCCACATTTGATGTTAGGGTTTTTTGTTATGCTGACTAGTGAGATTTTTTTGTATGCTTGCGATTAGAATTCACACTGTGATTGGTGACTCCTGAGGTTTAATTATGACCACCTATCATTTTTCGAGATCCATGCATGACAAAATTTAATTTTGACCCTTAGGTTTTTTCTTAGCTTTTTATTTTTCATTCCTTGATGTTGTTTTTAACCTTTTTCTAACCCCAAAAGTAAAAATTCTAACTTTTGTGTGTTTGCAGGCCTTTTGCGTACGTAATAGGTATCAATCGCAATAGAACGGCAGGTTTAGGAGGAGTTTAGGGCGGAAAGGCAGGGTCTTCGAAGTTTCGGTATTTTTCGGCCATTCTTTGAAGTACGAACTGCCACTTTCATATCCATTTCAGATCGGTTATTTTTCCATCCAAAACACCTATTTTCTATTTTTTTTTTTGTCCTCCTTTAGGATCCATTTGTTTTCCATTTACGTTGTAGCCTTTCGTCACTATTTTTTGACATTTTTTCCTTTGGTTTTTTGTTGTTTTTACTTTTATTTCCGGCTATATACGGCCTTTAGATCTTTGTCCTCTTGACCTTCGATCCATTAGCCATTTGTGTTTAGGTATATTTCGCCCACCCATAGACTATTTGTTAGAAGCCCTCCTCCTTGGGTTTTTAAATTTATGCATCTTTAATTGTTTATTTCTTGTCGCTTTTAGTTTCCTTTACGTAAACAATTTTATTTACGATTATACAATATTTTTTTCTTTTTCTCTACACATGTAGAACGGTAAAATTAACACATATCACACACATGCACACCTAAGCGAGAGCACAGTTTGCGCGGCGGGCCAAGACTTAAAAATTGTAATTAATTTATACGCACCTTGGTGCCCTTGTTTACCTCTCATCTGTGCGGGTTCCGTGCTTATCCTTTCCATCATAGATCCCCAAAGGAATTTATACTAGAACTCAAAGCCTTCATCCTCGGTTATTATTAGGAATACTTACCCCATCACATAGGAGTTGAGTTCGTCCTCGGGGCAGGTCCCATTCGACTCGGTTACGGTTCATCGGGTTCCCCTTGTTTCTATCCCGGTTCCTCCTCCACCTTTCCCTTCATCATGTCTAGTTCAAGATCTAATGCTGGTGGTGGTCCCAGCCCTAATGTTGGAAACTCTACTACGGTGCCACAACAAAAACTATTATGGTTGTCACTTGCTTCCTTATATAGCGAGGCCTAAGCCTTCTCGATTTCAACCATTTGATTAATGACCCCCTATACACCATGATCTAGGTTATTTTGCTATACCAACCAAGCTTCCTTGAGACATCCCTAAGTTTGAAGGAAATTAAGAAGGATCTACCAACCATGTTGATTCTTTCCACATGTGGTGTTCATCCAACTCTATCCTTGATGACTTTGTCCATCTTTGGTTATTCGACGTACGATTCTTGGGATAGCTTCCAAGTGGTATGTTGACCGGGCCTCCTCCTCTCATACTAATTTTGAGACTCTTGCAGAGCATTTCTATCCTACTTCCAGCTTCCTTCATTGTGACACCCGTTAAAACTTTTGACCTCTTTCCATCAAAATTCTTCCACCTTTCTATTTGACCATGTTCAAGAATGGCACAGAAGGAAGAGCCTATGTCGAGCCACTATTTTTTAAGACCGTGTCTACATGGACTGGTTTCTCAAATCCCTTTTTCCCTCTATTGGTAAAGATGTTGCCTCTCACTTTCCTCATACTGAGGAAGAAGCCCTCCAAATTGCGTTGAAATATGACTTGATCTATGTGCAATCTAGTTATGTTTATACTGCCTTACCTGATCTCCCTAGACCTGGTGGTGCCAACGCACCGGGGGCATCTCATGCCACCGACGATATCGTTGGATCCCTTTTACATCTGTACACCCATCCTCTTATGGGTTATGGTTTCCCTCAGGGAGGGGCTAGCTCCTCAAGCACTTTTCCCCCTCCCAGCATTATGTATCCAGGACACGGCATGCCTCACACCTTTGCCCAATCGCATCCTCTAATGCCAGGGCCTACTTTTTCCCAACCTGTTTACCTCAATGTTTCTCCACCTCCTTACTATCCGTATCCACAGCCCGGTGCTCCAGCTCCTCCAGCACAAGCACCCCTGCCTCCCTTGCCTTCTCAATCTCTGCAGCAGTATCCAACCCCCCCTCAAGGTCAGTTGTATGCGCAAAAGAGTGCGACTAATACTCCCCACTTCCAAAAATAAGAGGAAAGAAAACCAGAACCAACCCGCTCTAGGTAATCCAGGAAACAATCGCTAAGGGAATTTAACACTGCAACCCAGCAATAAGGCTCTCAACCCAAGCAGGATAGGCCTATTTGTACGAATAAGCCTTGTTCTTGTTGCGGTGTCCATGGTCACTATACCCATGATTGTCCCCTTTTACCTCAGATGGTCAAATTTGGGAAGCTCAAGCGGCATCTCGAGGACAGAAAGCCTCTTCTTCGGTTCCTCCTAATGTTGTGCCCATCCAACTGGTTGTGTTTACCAATCCTTTCCCCCAGCAAGGATATGTGGCTACCCAACCCCTTGAAGTTCTGGCAGCCACTCAACCTCCTCCATCTAGTACCTATGATTATCAGATCCTCGTGATGAACTCTGACCATACCAATACTGCTGACCTCAACCTTTAGACTTGGTCCCACTAGTACACCAAGCCTCCTGCTATGTCTACAACTGAGACCCCATATTCAAGTCCTAGAGAGCCAATTTCGACACCCAATGGTCCTTTACAGATCCCTCAGCCTAAATCAGAGGCACATACCAAGATCCCTTAAGGACCGTTACGTCGAAACACTGCTTCCAGTAAAGCCGCCCACACCTATAGTATAGTAGATGACTTGGCGTAATCCCCTGCCGCCATGTCAATGTTGTAAGTCCTCCAATCGTTCCCTTCACAACGAAAAATCTCTACTAACTGCCATGGGTGATGTGGATCCTTCATATGGTCGTTTGATTGTCTTTGATGTTGACAAGTCAGAGCATTCCCCCCTTCCTGCATCAGGTGTTCCTCCTTTGCCATCTCTTTTGCCATCAATGACAACATTTCCAATAGTCTCCCCCTTTGGCATTGATGGCAAAACCTCTCCTTTTGCTTTTCCTCCCCCTTTGACATCAATGGAAAAGGGTTGCTTTTTGCATTTCCTCTCTCTGAGTTATGTTTAGGCCCTCTTCTGCTGACTTTGTACCATGCTGCTCCATAGTAATGTATAAGACTTGTTGAGAGAACACTTTGAGGATTATCGAATTTGAATATACACTGTAAATTGATACAGTTCTTTCACTTGTATAGAGCTAAAAGTGAGAATAATGATACTTTATAGAATACATTGTATTAGCTTTATCTAGTCAAAGATGTATGATTGGATTCAGCAACTAAAATGCTGAGAGGCTTCAAATGATAATCACTACTCGTCTTTTATGTTTCAGATTCTTAATATAGTGTTTCAAAACACAATACTGATCCTTTTGCTCTGTAATTGACCTTTTGATGCTTGAATAATGCAAACAACTCTAGGATAATAGCTTGGTGTTATTTTGCCTTAATCCTTTGATCCTGAGGACCTAATTCATGCTTTCCTTGCTGGTTGTTCTCCCCCTGGAATGATATTTTCGTTTTTGTTCTCCCCCTGAAATTGTGCTTTCTCTTTATATCAGAGAGTAGCATCTGCAGATACTACCCCTAGTTTATCTCTCAAATATTGAAATGGTTCTCTAGCAAGAGGTTTGGTAAATATATCTGATGTCTGTTCTTTTGTTGGTACATATTCCAGCTTTACTATCTTTTGAGCCACTTGTTCTCGGAGGAAATGATACTTGATTGGGATATGTTTAGTTTTTGAGTGAAGTACAGGATTTTTAGATATACTTATAGTACTTGTATTATCACATTTGATTGATATAGGTTCATCAATGCTTACCTTCATGTCTTGAAGTGTTTTCTTCATCCACATGACTTGTGTACAACATGTTGCTGCTGCAATATATTCTGCTTCTGCTGTAGATAGGGAGATAGATATTTGTTTCTTGCTTAACCATGCCACCAGACTTTCTCCTAGATAGAATGCACCTCCACTTGTACTCTTCCTGTCATCCACACAGCTGGCCCAATCTACATCTGTGTATGCTGATAAAGTGAAGTTTTTTCTTTTAGGATACCAAAGTCCATACTGTGTTGTTCCTTGTAGATATCTGAATATTCTTTTGACTGCAAGAAGGTGATTTTGTTTAGGTGTTGCTTGATATCTAGCCACTAGTCCTACTGCTAGCATGATGTCTGGTCTTGATGCTGTCAGATACAGCAGGCTTCCTATCATGGATCTGTAGAGTTTTTGATGTACATCTGCAGTCCCATCATCAGTACACAGCTTGCATCTCGTGATCATGGGTGTTGTCACAGGTTTGTAGTCTTCCATTTTGAATTTTTTCAGCATTTCTTTTAAGTATTTTTCTTAAGAGATGAAGGTGCTTGTGTTCTTTTGTTGAATTTGCAGTCCTAAGTAGAAACTGAGCTCTCCAATCATAGACATTTCAAACTTTGTTTTCATCTCATTAGAAAACCCTTTTGCTAGTTCATCTTTGTTGCTTCCAAACATAATGTCATCAACATACACTACAACAATCAGGAGTTCATTTTCATGGGCTTTTATGTATAGATTGTTATCTACTCCACCTCTCTTAAAACCCTGTTTTTGCAAATATTTATCCAGTCTTGAGTACCAAGCACGAGGAGCCTGTTTCAGTCCATATAGGGCCTTCTTCAGTCTGCATACATAGTCTTCTTTGTCTGTCAATGAGAATCCTTTTGGTTGTTCCATGTACACTTCTTCTTCTAGATCTCCATTAAGAAAAGCAGACTTTACATCCATTTGATATACCTTGAAGTCTTGGTAGCATGAAAATGCCAGGAACATTCTGATAGCTTCCATTCTGGCTACAGGGGAAAATATTTCTTCATAATCAAGTCCTTCAATTTTTGAGTATCCTTTGCAGACCAGCCTAGCTTTATTCCTGATTACTTGTCCTTGCTCATTCATTTTGTTTCTGAATACCCATTTTGAACCAATGATATTCTTCTCAATTGGTCTAGGAACTAGTTCCCAGGTATTGTTCTTCTCAATTTGGTCCAATTCTTCATTCATTGCTTTTACCCAATACTTTTCCTTGCTAGCTTCTTCAAACTTCTTTGGCTCTATTTGTGATAACATTGCTATGTATACTTCTTCTGTCTGTTCAACTAGCTGCCTTCTTGTTTGCACTCCTACACTCTTGTCTCCTATGATTTGATCTTCTGGATGGTTCTTTTGAGTGTATCTTGAGGGGGTTTCTGAGTTCAGTTCAACATTTTCTGATGTTTTGCTTGTTTCTTCATCATCTTGGTCCTCTTCTTCATGATTTTCAGGATGGCTGCTGCAGTATATATCTCTTGTCTTGTTTGGAAGTTCTTCATCAAATCTTACATCAATACTTTCTACAATTTTTCAAAGAGTCTTGTTGTAGCATCTGTATCCTTTACTCTTGGATGCATATCCTAAGAGTATTACTTCATCTGCTCTTGCATCAAACTTCCCCAGATTTTCATCATTATTCTTTCTGTAGAACTTGCTGCCAAAGACTCTAAAGTGCTTGATTGATGCAGGTTTACCATGCCATAGCTCATAAGGTGTCTTGTCACTGTTAGGTCTTAAATGAGCTTTGTTTAGAATATGTACTTCTGTCTGTACAGCTTCTGCCCAAAATTTTTGAGTAATGTTACTCTCTTGCATCATAGCTCTGGCCATTTGTTGTACAGACCTGTTTTGTCTCTCTGCTACTCCATTCTGCTGAGGTGTCCCTGCAATGGTAAATTGTTGCTTTATTCCATGTTCATTACATAGGTCTGCAAAGTCATAATCTGTGAATTCTCCTCTCTATCTGATCTGATACATTTTAGCTTGCATCTAGTTTGATTTTCTGCTAATGCTTTGAATGTCTTAAACTTTTCCAGTGCTTCTGATTTGTTCTTGAGAAAAGAAACCCATGTCATTCTGGAGAAATCATCTATTATCAGCATGAAGTAGGATTCTCCACTTGGTGTCTTAGTTCTAGTAGGTCCACACAGATCCATGTGCACAAGCTGGAGTGGTCTTCTTGTTGATAGCTCATCTTTAGATTTAAAGGATGTGCGAGTCTGTTTCCCCAATTGAAAAGATTTGCATATGGTATTTGAAGGTATTTTTATTTCTGGCATATCTCTGACAGCTTTCTTCTTACTCAGTCTAATGATATGGTCGAAACTGAGATGTCCCAATCTCCTATGCCATAACCATGACTCCTCAAGTTTGCTAAGATGGTAGGCTTCATCTTCTTATTTCACTCTGTACACATTACTCTCTATTCGAACACCTTTGAGCAGAGTCTTTCCTGTTGTTCTTGACCTGACTACACAATCTTGTGCTCTAAAAAGAACCTCACAGCCTTTGTCACACATCTGACTGACACTCAGTAAATTTTCTTTCAGTCCATCCACAAGTAGTACATCTTGGGCCTTTCCTCTGCCATTGTCTATGCTGACTGAGCCGTTTCCCTTGATCTTTCCTAATTTATCATTGCCAAAAGTAACATTTCCAGATTTATTTTCATTAAGAGTTATAAACTTGCTTCTGTCTCCATTCATATGTTTAGAGCAGCCACTATCCAAATACCACTGGCTTTTCATATCTTGAGCAGTTAGATCCAGGTCACACTTATTCTCCTTCTTTTTCCACTGGAGGCATCCTTCTATTTGATATGTTTTGTAAAGTGATGAATTGCATCCTTTTAGAGGACATTTGGAAGGCATATGTCCAGCTTGATTGCATATAAAGCATTTGATCATAGTTTTTGCAGAATTGTGAGTATGAACAAAATTTCTTTGATTCATAAACCTCCTTGAAGTGTTGAAAATCAATATTTGTCCATACTTTCTACATTCAATGATTTTATGGCCAAATTCTTTACAATAAAAACAGTAACCATAGAAACTGTTTGCATACCTGATGTGAGGTTGTCTTCTCCAGTTGCTTGTTTGAGGCAGTCTCTTCACTGTTTGCATCTTTTGCAGGTTTGAATTACTCCTCCTTGTATGACAATATGCAGCAATGTGTCCCAGCTTGTGGCAGACATAACAGGTGGCATTCTTCATAGGAGGGAAGAATCTCCTTTGATGTCTTGCAAGCTTGACAGACCTAGGAGTATATGAACTTTTTCCTGTTGTCTGAGTATTTCTTTCACTCTCTGTTATTCGAGGATTCTTCTGGGTTCTGTTTCCCTCCTCGCCTGCTTCTTCTTTTTTAGGCATTATTTGAGGTGCTTCATCATTCTTCTTTGCTTTTACAAAGATAATTTTTCTGTTTTCCTTTTCTTTGCTTTTACTTGATTCTCCTTCATAGCCTATTCCAGTTTTTATCAAAGGAGATCTTTGAGCATCCAAAATTTCATCCAACTTACCAGAGCTTGTTGTTTGAGAGGAGTTCATATACACTTTTTGTTGAGCTCTTTCTAATTTCTTCCTCAGACATACAATTTCTTCTTCCAGCTTCTCTTGTTCTCGAGTTTTATCCTTGATTTGCTGAAGTAACATATCTTCTATCTTCTTAGCTTCTTCAAGCTTTACCTTCAGTTGCATGAGGACTTCTGAATTTTGTTCTTCTTTCACACATTTGAGGAGAATCTCTTTTTGTTTTCTACATTTTAGTTTGAGTTTGTCAATCTCCTCCAGAGCACTTCTTAGCTCCCCCTCAAGGTCAACTTCCCCTTCTTCTTCTTCATCTTCTAGTAAGGGTCCTTCAAGATATTCTATGGCCATCAATAAAAATTCATAGGTTCCCTCTTCTCCGGAGGATTCATCAGAGTCTTCAGATGTACTGCTGTCTTGTTGAGCATAGAAGGATTTTCTGTTGAATTCCTTTCCTTTCTGCCAGTTCTTTGATGTGTTTTTCTCTGATTATTGAGCCTGATTCCTTACTTTCTTGTGAGGACACTTAGCAACATAATGTCCAACTCTTCCACAGTTAAAGAATTTGAAGGGTAGTTTACCTTTGTATCTACCTGAGCCTCTATCTAGTTTCTTGACAAATTTAGCTTCTTCTTCATCAGAGCAAGAGCATATGTCTTCTTTTTCTTCTTTCTTCTTTTCTGTTTTAAAAGCTACTTCCCTCGTACTTGGCTTCTTCTGTGGGAGCCTCATCTCATATGCTGTTAGATTTCCAAGTAGCTGGTTCATGGTCAAAGTCTCCCAATCAGTTGTCTCTTCTATTGCAGACACCTTGGGATTAAATCTGGATGGGAGTGATCTTTGAATATTTTGCACAACTATACTTTCTGGCATGGTTTCTCCAAGAGCTTTCATATTGTTAACAATTTCTGCAACTTGTAAGAAGAAGCTGCCAATATCTTCATCATCATTCATTTTTAAATTTTCAAACTGGGCTCTATATATTTGAAGTTTGGCAGTCTTTACCTTTTTATTTCCCTCATGGATATTCTCTAGAGTGTCCCACATATCTTTGGTAGTCTTACTGTGCATTATTTTGATAAACTCAACTTCACATAGTCCATTTAAGATTGCATTCATTGCTTTTGCATTAGCTACAAAGCTTTGTTTAGCTTCTTTCTCTGAATCAGTTGATTTTGTGACATATCCAAATTCTACAGCATCCCAAACTTCTAGTCCTAAAGACATTATATATGCTTTCATTCTGATTTTCCAGAAGGCATAATTTTCACCTATAAAGAAAGGGGCTTTATTGGTTGAGCTTCCTTCTTGACTAGCCATCTTGAGAGCCTAGGATCTCCTTTCAGTTGTTACACTGATATAAAAGGAACCTGCTCTGATACCAATTGTTGAACCTTTAGTTAAACTGAGAGGGGGGGGTGAATCAGTTTAACACATTCCTTAACTTTTAAAACTTTTCATTAAACTTATTTACACTTTCATTTCATATCTAATTTAATATGTGAGTAATATTCGAATGTAAGCAGCAAGTATAATATAACAGTAGACTTAATATGAGAGCAGCAGGTATTAAGCAGATGATATAAATCAAATCAATACATAAATATCATGCACAGAGACATCAGATATAAGTGGAAACCCATAAAGGGAGAAAACCACATCTTATTATTGTTGTGATGCAAAGGCAAGCTCCAACTCCCTCTCACCACTGTTTTTCTGCAGGCACCAACCTACAAGAGGCTCCAACCTCAATTCTGCAAGCTACAACTTGCAAGGAAGCACCAACTTCCTGAATTTATCAAACTGAATGTTTGCTAATTTACTTCAGATATCAGCTCTGTTCTGTAGCTTCTCTTTCTACTCTTCTTCTCTTAATATTCTCTACTTTATTCTTATATATTCTACATTCTCTATATTTGCTCTCTCTCTCTCTCTCTCTCTCTTCCTTTTTTTTTCATATCAATGTGATATTCTATATATAGAGTTCATCACATGACTCTTTACATTCCTCAGAGAATTTGAAGTGAATAGTCCTGACCTTTTGACTTCTGTCTTCTCATTCCTTTATCCAACTCAATTATAATAATAATATGTACAAATTTCCATGCTACAGTGGGATTTTGTCTTTTCCTTAGGATACTTTCCTTTGCATCACAAACAACAAAAAAATTAAATTACATCATTTACATTCACATTTTTAATAACATATTTCAATATCACTCAGCTCCTTTTCTGGATTTTGGCTTTACTGGATTTGTCTTTTCCTGCTGCTGTTAAGAACCTGTTTTGCATGCTCTTTGTTCACTTTCATCTGCATATTCCCTGTTTTCTGTGCTTATTCCTGTTCTCGGGCTGCCTGTCTACATTCTCTGTTCATATATGAGTTAAACATAATGGGTTGAAACTCACATTACATTTTCAGTTCATCCAACCTTATTCTCTTTTTCATTTTTCAATATTTCACTTAACTGTGTGTAAGTGCATCCCAAAATTTCATTGCCCAATAATTTTCCCAATCCGCGCAATCTCCCACTTCTCTTTAATTCCACGCTGGCAAATTCAATTAAATAAACAAGTCTGGTTTATCTAAATTCAAAGGATTTAGATATTAATTCCATACTCCTGTATAATTATAACCCGACAATCTCTTATATGTACATATGCGCTAAATTCGCATTACAACCCTCATACGCAACATAATAGTTGATTATTGAACCATATAATTTAACCCTTTGTAAACACATGTAGTAAACCCAAATAATAAGGCTTCCACGCTATGCATATTAAACCTTCGGTCTTTTAACTACGCATATAAATATTAATTCATATGGTACCCACTTGGCAAATTTAAACATTATATGAAATATTTTCGTATATATTCCCTCGGACCTAATAAAGCATCGAATAACATTAATAAACCAAATTCATATATATATGACTATGTCGGGGCCCGCAATTCAATCAAACGAACGCATCCGTACCTGGCTTAACCTCCGCACACCTTAGTTAAACTTCGAGCAAGTTATGCGAATGATCGCCACCGGATATCGAGCCTCCAGATCAACGGTGTGTATCGATTTCGCTCGATGTCTTCAGTCGATGTATAATGCGCGAAGGCGCACTTTAAAGGGCGGTTTTGAAACGAGTCCCTTGCCACGTGTCGATTCCTGTATGGAATCGCTCCAATTCAGAAAATACCACCTGCTCCGGAAAAGCGGTGCAAAATGGCAGGGTGGTTTTCGGCAATCCGCGTTCACTGTTCTTCTGGTCGTGGTTCCGTTCTCTACTCCAGATTCTGGTCCAACACTTTTACTCTGGGTTCCGGTCTTTTATAAGTGGCCCTACGATATGTATAACACACAGCTCCATTACCACTGAACATCTAATTCTGGTTCCACCTCTATGTAGTTTAACATCGTCGTGTTTTTTCTCCATTAGTGTTATGGATAACTTCACTGTATTATCGCCACCATAAACACAGTTCACAGACTTTGTTTATATATATATAAATAACACCCAGCTTGGAATCTTATAATGGCTCTGCCCTGGCACTGCCTCTGTTGCTTCTATCGTTCTGCCTCTGCATCTGCCTCTGATAACGGTTCTGTCTTTTTTATTTCATTTTCTCCTTGACTGATGCTACTCCTTAATTCTCCTTTTGCTGCCTCTGCTTCTTTAAATGAACCTGTCTCTACTGCTCTTTTGCTGCCTCTGCTTCTTTAAATGAACCTGTCTCTACTGCTCGACCCTCTCTACATCTTACTGCTTTGCTGCTTTCTTTGCCTTGTTGTTGCCTCAGGTGTTCCTCCTTTGCCATCAATGACAACATTTCCAACACTTTCATCTTTTGAGGCTCCAACTTTACTCCTTCCTTTAAAACAATATGAACCAAATGCTCAAATTCTTATTTCCCAAAAGCACATTTGGATATTTTTACATAAAAATGATTGTTCTCAATAATTTATATAACTTTTCCACATGTTTAGTGTGGTATTCCCATGATTTATTATAAATATGTGTATAGGATCAAAAAAAATTGTTCTTAAAATGTGAGCCCACCTGACTTCAAACGGCGATAAACCATAATTCAAACCAAATTTGCGTTCCAAAAAATAGTCTACTGCTATCGGCCAATTTTGTGATCGCTAAAACGAAATGAATTCCGCCCCAATCTTTTTCGGGTCCAAATTTGGGTCATGGCAGAGAGAGCGGTGACGCGAATTTCTTATCAAATTCGCCCTAATCTTTTCGGTCCGTATCCACTGCGCAAGCGCCCCAAACAAAGATCCACTCCAATCAATTTCGCCACGTGTCCTCACCAAATTCGCCCTCGCTCCCTACTGTCGATGCATTCGATGGCATTTAAGGCGATGGGACATGGATGTGGCGATTTCATGTCAATCACATTAAGATTTAACGTTGTTCAATTAAGTTCCAAGGTTTTCACATCAAATCACATTAAGTTTTAACACTGTTCAAGATCAGACCTCCACTCCCATTAGAGATTCTGCATGCTCAAATATGATCTGTCCTTCGACTCTCATTAGTGATCAGAGATTAATTATGACGAGCGTCCTTCGATTGCATTGATAAAATGGAATTTCGCTATGGTTTTTCAGATGAGCCGGTTGCTGGGTTACACTGCTTGCTCACTGTGACGAGAAGGAGAAGTGGCCAGCTGAACTGCAGCTTAGACCTTGCTGCATATCTGCATTTCTCTCAGTCTGGTCCTTTTCTGTCTTCCTCTGTTTCTTGGAATTCTGCTTCTCCTTCTCCTCTTGTGCCCACTGCTGAGAGTGCACCCATGCCTCGCCTGCGTCATAGGATGCATTGCCGCAGGGGGAGCACTAGAGGTCAACCCCTGCGTGCTTCCTCCAGCCCCTCAACTGAGTCGTCTTCCTAGTCCAGCGATTATCACGCAGGTCACTATCCAGATACTAGAAGTGGGCGGGGTCAAGTTGTAGGATCTGGCCACCATATGGGCTCCCCTGCTCCACATTTCCCCAGTGCTTCACTTTCTCCCACGACGCGCACTGCGCATTTTTCCTTTAATTTCTCTCTGAACCGCCCACGCATCACAACGACAATTACTGTGGTTTTCCGGGAGGAGGCCCAGATGGAAGAACAATGCACCCATCCAGCGGGAATGAGCTCAGAAAAATCCGGCCAACATTCGGGCCTTCAGGAGGGGAGCGGTGGCATGACTGTGGAGCGTTTTTCTCTGTTCAAGGATTTTGGGTACTTTAATTTGTATTTGGAACAATGGACATCGCTACTCTATCTGTTGCTTTACTATTATACAGACTGCTATTTCACTTTCTTATAGATGCCTCGGGCATATTTGGATGCTTTCTCAGATTGTCGATAATCTCCATGTGGACCGTTACTGGGTTTTATATCAAGTCCCTGTATGTGACATGGGATATTTTTCTATCATTGTCTGGGGTGGGACTTCCACTTTTCTGGATGGATATTTGGGTTCCAATCTTCAGATGTGAAAATGTAATGACTTCATGGACTGTTTTACTTCATATAATATATTCAAAACAACGTTTTTCTCTTGTGAAAAAAAATGATTAATGTTTATCACTTTGCCTTCAAAACTAGCGATGCTGGTCTATGTTGCTGGTTTATTGATATGGTCTGATGGTATTTTTATATTTTGGACATATCACACTCCTCATATGATTAGCGTTTTTCTCTGTTGCAGGATTTTGGGTACTTTAATTTGTATTTGGAACAATGGACGTCGGTACTCTATCTGTTGCTTTACTATTCTACATACTGCTATTTCACTTTCTTATAGATGCCTCGGGCATATTTGGATGCTTTCTCAGATTGTCGATAATGTCCATGTGGACCGTTACTGGGTTTTATATCATGTCCCTGTATGTGACATGGGGTATTTTTCTATCATTGTCTGGGGTGGGACTTCCACTTTTCTGGATGGATATTTGGTTTCCAATCTTCAGATGTGAAAATGTAATGACTTCATGGACTGTTTTACTTCATATAATATATTCAAAACAGCGTTTTTTCTCTTGTGAAAAAAAAATGATTAATGTTTATCACTCTTCCTTCAAAACTAGCGATGCTGGTCTATGTTGTTGGTTTATTGATATGGTCTGATGGTCTTTTTATATTTTGGACATATCACACTCCTCACATGATTAGTGTTTTTCTCTGTTCAAGGATTTTGGGTACTTTAATTTGTATTTGGAACAATGGACGTAGGTACTCTATCTGTTGCTTTACTATTCTACATACTGCTATTTCACTTTCTTATAGATGCCTCGGGCATATTTGGATGCTTTCTCAGATTGTCGATAATCTCCATGTGGACCATTACTGGGTTTTATATCATGTCCCTGTATGTGACATGGGGTATTTTTATATCATTGTCTGGGGTGGGACTTCACTTTTCTGGATGGATATTTTGGTTCCAATCTTCAGATGTGAAAATGTAATGACTTCATGGACTGTTTTACTTCATATAATATATTCAAAACAACGTTTTTTCTCTTGTGAAAAAAAAAATGATTGTTTATAGTCGAAGCGCTGCGGGGTGGTTTATTATATTAATATTTCACGGTCATTGGAATGCCCACAATTCATAACAAATATTGGAGATTTACTGTCCTGTTTTAAAGTTTCATTTAAAAAAAAATAAAATTGAACCCGCCGTCGGTATACCGACGCCTTGTAAGCGTCGAAATTGTGACAGCTTAAAAACGTTAGACCACATTTCGTCGGAATTGTGATAGTTTACAAACGTCGGAAGAGCGACGTTCAAAACTTCAGACCACATTTCGTCGGAATTGCGACATTTTAAAAACGTTGGAAGAGCGATGTTCAAAACTTCGGACCACATTTCGTCAGAATTGCGACAGTTTACAAACGTCGGAAGAGCGATGTTAAAAACATCGGACCACATTCCGTCGGAAGTGCGACAGTTTACAAACGTCGGAAGTGCGATGATTTGGGAAATGTCGGAAGAGCGATGCTTGTTTGGAAGCGACGGAAAAAGTGTCGGTAGTGCGACACTTTGTAAATGCGTCAGAGTTGCGATGGCATGGCAAACCACGCTTTCCCATCCTCGAACTGTCGCTCTTGCGACAACTATGTGTCGGAATAACGACGATTTGGCCGTCGTAAATTGCGCCAAATTTTCTAGTGCATTCATATATCAAATCCTCAACACAGGAATTTAATTATTCATGAATTTATCAACGCAAATGTAATAATAAACAGGTTCCTTCATGCAAATGAAATTACTTACAGTCTTTTGGTCCTCGGCCAGATCTTCTAACTTAATGGCCTTCTATCCTCCTATTCTGCCTCTCCGGCTCTCTAACTCTATGCAGCTCTATGCAGGTCTGCAGGACTCTGCCACAGAGGTTTATTTTTATACAAATTGGGAATCAATCAGTTCAACTTCCTACAATGATTCAACAAACTCCTCAAATCCTAAATTTAGCCTAACTCCTAGATAACTGAACTGACTCTTCACACTCCAACTAACCAACTTCTCCTGTCCTCTAATCATTCGAGGGCAGTTACAATTCCTCCTACATTTTATTAAAATCACTAAAATATGAAAATTTACATAGGAAATTGAAAACATAAACCCCCCTAAGTCTATTTATATACAAAGTCTTGTCTTGGGCCTAATGCCCCTACATCACGGTCTCACAGCCCAGTACTACGGCACTAGATATGACTGATTTTCAGCAAAATCACTAAACTACTCAAGGCTACAACACTGCCTCTACGTGGCCCTGCGCTGCCTCTGTGTAGCTACTACACTGCCTCTTCTGCGTCTTCTTCTCTGCCTTCTCTATTATGTCTTCTCGACTCAACACTAGAACTATCACTGCCCCTCACTACAATTGAATCAACTCGATGATCTTCTCCATTTTTTAGCACTGGTCACTTGATAAAATCAATCCTATACTCTCTCGATGTATTTTTCAAAATTCCCATCGAGTCCCGCTTATAATATTCTCATTAAAACTTCAATGGTTGAGATTAAATCGCTAATGAATGACTAAGATTAACTTGACTTGATATCTATCTTTTTCTAGAAGATTCATACCCTGTTTTATTAATATGCTTTAATTATTTTAATTCCCTAAGTTTAGACTTAGGCTCCCATTAAAAATAATTAATTATTTTAATAAAATACAATTCGGGTGGAATTTCCCAAAATTATTTATGGGTTCTTTGGAATACGTGTGTCTAAGCCTCCCTGCGAAATTTGAGACTTTGAACACATTCAACGCTACCAGAAATCAGCATGCGTCCCATAGAGCATTGAGACCCATGCAAGCCAATCTCATTTGGTTCAAAATAATTCTGAAAGGATAGATCTTTATGTTATTCCCAAATATAAGCTTAGACATTTCCATATATGCGAACAATCCAAAAAATTTGTCAAGTCGGTGGAAATATCATCATTGGAGTGACCGCTCTATGTCATCCATAAATTATCGACATATTTTCATAGTGGGTCTTGGCTTCCCTGAATCTTCCATTTCTTAGATGAAAATTAGCAATGTTTACATATACAAATGATATTGTTGTATGGCCTTCCCCGTGTAGAAAATTGAAGAAAATAAGTGTCTTGTATTTGTGATATGCCAATATGGCCTTCTCATATCGAGCCAAAGCGAGATATGAATCTCCAATGCTATACTATCCACAAAGGTCACTTCAATCTCTTTACAATGTGCTTGCAAAGTCACTCTGGCCAGACCTAAATTTCCCAAGGCTCCCTCATGGTTTCCTTTCCCCGCAAGAATCAAGGTCATTATCCTTTTGTCTGAAGCCTCTTTTAGTGTACCTTTAGAACTGTGTTCACTGTGAATCATCGAGGCATGTGTACAAAGCTCCTTGGCCCCACTGAATTAAATAGTCTATTAAACCAAAATATGTATCTATCATTTAGACTATTGTATGTATCCAACTCAATATTTTGACATACACTGCAAATTACAATACAAGGTAAATTCATTAGAAAGACAAAGGGTTGGTATATTGGTGTGAACTGGTACTTATACACAAGCATTCTTTAATTGAGTTCATTTGGTCAAAAGCTTACATGTAAATGAGCTTCTGCTATATATTTGCATGTCTAAGAAACTTGAGGATCTGTGGTTCCCAAAACCTGCTTCTAAATTTCAAGCCCTACAACATAAGAATTCAAGGCATTCTCATCCTGACCCGACAATGAATGAATTTCCTCAAGTTGCATGTATTCTGAAAATGTTGGAAGAGAATTCTCTAAATCAAAATAGTATTTTTATATGGTGAGAGACCTATTCATTACTAGAATGACTCCTCAAATTTTCCAAGCTTGTAGCAGGTTGCTTCCGAGAGATGGAGGATAAATATTTTAAGCAAAAGTTGGAGTTAGTAACCATTGGAATATATAATTAGGAACATAGGAGAAAACAAAATTAAATTTCATAGAAGTAGAATAGGGTAAAATTCTCACAAAGTTGAGAAAGAAATAACGCAGAAACTCACCCTGTCGTGGTAGGTAGGGAAACCTTTAGTAGAAAAATGTCAATGATGAGTAAGTCTCCAAAGGAACCTGTAATTAATTTGGAGCACATGTATATTACTACATGTAGGTGTACAAACCCTCTAATTAATTATAATTTTGGGAAAAAATAAACAAGGAAACTCTCTTTCACAACGAAAACCCAATAACAAAAAATGGAAAAATTATACCTACCATAGTATAATTTTCGAGTCTGAGTATTCATACCTGCAAAATGACTGCTTAATGCAAAAAGTAAATGGATAAACCAAAAAAATAAAGGCCCTACTTTAATAAAACCCTCAATAATATAGTAAGCAGAAGATCAACAAAGCATTTCAAGGTTCTTTCTTGCAGACCAGTGAATACTATTGCACCAACTTTATCGAGAATTTGATGGAATGTTTCTGATCAGTTATACGACCACAAACCATACATTAAACCATTAGACATACATGGGAGAGAGTCGCAAGATGATTTCTTGGTCCCAATATTCATAAGACCTCTTAGCCTCCTTTATGATCCCCTCATCTTGTACATTGTAATTCAGGTTGGTGGGTGACATGGATGTATCGAATGCATGCAACACTGGAGAAATCTCAACCCAAAAAACCTAACATGCTTCCGAACATGTATGCCTACCACAATGGAAAATTGGCGTAGAATAATTAATGTGAAAGTAGACACATGATAATGATAGGTGGCGAGCTCCCAATGGCTATGGACAGATGAAGTAGCCTTCCCTTAAAAAACACCTTTAGCATAATTATTACTTGAAAATTCATACAATTAATTTGTTATCTTATTAACATTAAATTAAAGATATAATTTCACTTTGAAGAAGTAGTCCCCCACTGCTTGCTTTAATTATATTTCTATGAACCTTTAAAGTAAGGTGAAGAAATAATATTTGAACATTTAAAGGAAGGTGAATCCCACATGAATTGCGTGTGGCGAAGGTCCAAACAGGATTCATTGACTAAAGAGGAGTGTTAAGTCATTGAAAGTCAGTGTGTTGCAAAGGAGTCATTGTTTTCATTGGTTACAAAGGATGTATTGATTTCAAAGGATCTTTGGGTGATTGAAAGTTAGCAAGCATATGTGAACGAGATGATTTGACCCTTAAACATCCTCACATGTAACACTTCATTTTCACAATCGTCACCAATTAAATTTCCCTCGAAATTGCTAACACTTTGTCCTATTAAATATATAATGATATGAAATATTTTTTTAGATATTAACAAAATATAGTATATATTTAATACTACCACCTCTCTTTACATATAAAATAATGAATAGTATTAAATATATATTCATATGAAAGTTTCTTAATTTTGAAGATAATTTATTACAATATATCTATATAATTTATATAGTTATTCTATATATATATATATATATATATATATATATTAATTAATTAATTTGTGCTTCATGTGTGCAATAAATATATAATAGAACAAAATGTTTCACATTTTCTTAAAATATATGGGTATAGTTTATAAAAGTCTAATCTAAACTATTAGAGTCGTGAATCAAAAATGTATTTTTACTTTATATATTCTATACATACCTATTGAAAATTCTACAAATTTTATAAAACATCAATATTGAATTAGAATTGATATGGGAAACCACCGCATCAGGTTTTGCATATGAAATCATAGAACTTGCATTGTTAAATCTAAAATTTGAAGCATTGATTGTTCATTTTTCCCAATGATAAAAATTGCAGAGAGTGTTGTTTTGAGCCTAAGAAAGGCCCAAGAGAGATAATATACAATTTTCCATGAATCCTTGTGCACTCACCTTTGACCAACCTCAAAATTTGCGACTAGTAGATGAGAATCCTCATGGCTACTTCCAAGTAAGCTAAAAAATTTGCATCCTTCATGTTAAATTTTCCTAAGAAGAGGTTGAAAGACTTTGGAATTCACTTCAATTAACCCTTCATGCTCCTGAAGTATTTTTTTCATTTTCAAGAAGAACAAGATCATCTGTTGGGTATCAATCTCGATCAGAAGGCTATTTATTTGGATCTTTAGGAGGTTGTGGATCTAAAACTGGCGGCTCAAAAAATGGGGCATTTATATCTGTTCTTTCGTTTGGGTGCTATAATAGAATAACAACCACCAGTGAGTAGGCCCATAGTGGGGAAACCACGTAGAGACAGGTAGGGGTTGTGCTCTGGTCATCCAAAAAATAATGGCGGGTGGATATTGTGGCATGGACAACATCTATTGTTTAGTAGATAAGAGTGTTTTAATTATGAGTAATTTGTTGTCCTTGATGGAAAATTACTTGATAAATATGTCAACATGATGGAAGCCCAATATAGATGTGATAGAGAGATTGAACAAAGGATTATCTGTTTAGAGACAGATGGATGATAAAGGTGATTTTATTAGATGTATACATGGATCCTGTGAACAAAGGACATGTACATATGCAGGTATGGTGAAGAAATGTCACGTACACTTTCCACACCATGGTATTCCAAATACCATCCTAGGTCTTTAACATGATATTGGCCCATAGTAATAAGCATGACAACAGATATTTGATACCACCAAAGAATACCATCGACAGTACTAAGGGTTTGACCCAAGGTATTGGCTAAGGTCTAAGCTATATAAAGAGATGGAGATCAAAGTGTTAGGTGTGCAAGTATTGGGTTATTAATGATTGGTTTGATCTGAAATAGGTGTGCACTAAGGAATACGATGATGGATGAGATATATTAGATCTGAAATGTCTACATAATATTCTTATGGTTTGATAAATTTGTGATGATAATGTTGACGTGTGTTTGTTACAGTGTATGACGAGATTTGGGTTTGACACATGTTTTGTTGTTCAACAAAGTTTTGACTCAATAATTACAAATCTATATGTTGGTTCTCTTCTGAGACATTGTGTACATATACTTATCCCCTTCTAACTAATCGCGTATATATTCTGTAGTATGGATAGATTTTTACGCAGGTGTTATTCATTAAAAACTCGTACATAAGTAGAAGTGTTTCATAAAATGCGTGTACACATGCTACGGTTTTGCAGTATGATTTGTTAGTGATGTTTAATTAACTTTATTATGTTTTTTGATATCTGTCGATTAATTATTTCATTATAATCCGTGTTTGACAGTGCTGGTTGGGTTGAACTGATTGTAGTATGAAATGTTGAATAGTAATGGTGCTTCTATATGATGATCTATATGTGATTCAAAGATCTATTATGGACTTAACATGTCTTTCAGTGATTGTTTCAATAGTGCAGTAATTCGGATTCAGGTTTCTGTGTTTTGAGATCTGTATGCAGGTCATCCTAAGGGAAATCATGTATATAAGTGGGTATGCTTCTGAACAATAGCATATATTCTGATAGGTGTTTAATCAAGGTTTGTGATGAAATAATATGGTTTCAGTAATGAACAGTAAACCCTATTAGTAAAACCAATATTATAAACCCTAATATTAAAAACCCTCATATTATAAAATTGAAATGTTATAAACCCTTGCAAAACCACATTAGTAAATGTGGTTCAAATATAAGTCTTCTTTTTCCAGGCTGCTGCGAACAAGGATGATCTAGGACGCGCTGCAGCTGCGGCCGCGCTTGTCTGAGCCGGCGCCCTCGTCCCCTGCTCCCCTTATTCTCCTAGCATGGCCCCTCCAGACTCTACCCGGGAGGCTGCCGCTGTTCAACTGGCCTTTTCCGCCCTTGTTAAATCTCTGCCGCCTCAACGACCTCACCCGGTGATCTCTAAATTTATGAAGAAACTCGATGGTCTGCAGGAATTCATTCTTCCACCATCTCGTCCTCGCATGGCCGCTCTCTCTCTGGCTGAAAAAGGACTTATTGGACAATTTATTGGGCTTTAGCCCTCTCCGAAGACAGTGCAGCGATGGGTTGAGCAAAACTATACTGATAAAATTAATGGCAATATCTCCATTCGTTTTTGTGGAAAAGGGTATTTTACTTTTCACTTCGAATTCAATGAAGACAAGGATTTAATCTTCAGGAATGGGCCTTATTTCATGGACTCTAGAGGCCTGTATCTCAACAAATGGACCCCGGACTTTGATCCCGAGTTGGATGTGCCCAACGTGGTTCCGGTTTGGGTGCACCTCCCTCACCTTCCCCTCCACTGTTGGGGAGACAAATCGGTCCATGCCATTGGGAATGTCGTTGGAAAATTCATTGATCGCAGTGAACCAAAGGATAATATGCAAGCATATGCAAGGATCTGTGTTGAGGTAGACCTTGGAAAAGGTCTCCCAGAGGCCATCAAGCTCAAAGTGGATGATTGGACCCATATTCAGCAGCTGGACTACGAACAGATTCTATTCAAATGTAAGGTATGTCACGAATATGGCCACTTTGCAAATCATTGTCCTAAAATAATTGATGTTGAAAACCCTAATCAAGATGCTCAATGGGAAACGGTTAAAAAAAATAAGACTACCTCTAACCCTAAGGCTAGCTCATCCACTATTCCTCCTAAATCTAATCCCTTAGCCTCCTCCTCCTCCCCTTCTTCCCAGGATCCCCCCCTCCATCCATCAACACCCTCTATCTTGCCTTCCCCCCTCACCAAGACTGCCCTGGAGTCTTCCAATCCATTTTCCTCCATTTATCCTCCTGATGATGACCCTCCCCTCTCCATCCCTCTCTCTCAATCTGAAGCCCATTACTCCTCCCCTAACCTACAGGAACCTCCTTCTGCTCTTGACCCCCCCTCCACTCGAGCAACTAGGAACTCTTCGAAAAAGCATGGTGCAAACCTTGAACCACATAAAAAGCAAGGGCCAGGAAGGAGATCCATTAAGCAGCAAAGGGATGAAAATGCGCAAAAATATATTGCAATGGGTGCCAAAAAACCCATAGAAACCTACATTTTGGGCCAAAGTAGCAAGGAGGCGGGGCTTAATGAACAAGGAGGGCGAGCAACCCTTCACACCACCTGCACTCAATGATGAAAGTCCTTTCTTGGAACATCAGGGGATTAGGGAACCCCTCCAAAATTTCTGCCCTCAAAGATCTGATAAATCATAAGAAACCAGAAATCCTTCTCTTGCAAGAAACTAAGCAAGGAAGACTAGAAATGAAAGGAATAATTGATAAGTTCAAGCAGTATGAAGGCCTTCTCTCTGAATCAAGAGGGGCTTCTGGGGGTTTAGTTACCCTTTGGAATCATAGTGTATGGAGACTTAAAGACAACATAATCAATCAGAACTGGATCAAAGTTATATTAGAGAACTTCAGAGACAACAAAAAAATTTCCATTTACAATGTTTACGCCCCAAATCACTACAGAGATAAAGAGCAGTGTTGGAATTCTATCAAGGCAGATATTGATGAAGAAGAGAACAATAATATATTAATAGGAGGAGATTTTAATCTCATACTTCATTCCAATGAAAAGAGAGGAGGATGTTTCACTCAAGATCCATTCAGGGCTTAGCTTGAAGGCATCATGCAGGAGCATGAATTGGTGGATATTGTTCCTAAAAATCGCAGATTCACATGGAGTAATCAAAGAATTGGGAAGGAAAATATCATGGAGAGGCTAGAAATAATTCTCATGGATATTTCCTTCCTTTCATCTTACTCTACGGCTTCAGCCTTCGTGCTTCCCTTTTCTGCTTCTGATCATTATCCAATCACGCTCACATTCGAAGAGCGACGCCCTTTAGGGCCTATTCCATTTAAAAATGGTCCACTGTGGTACAATATTCCTGAAGCCAATCGAATTGTTCAGTATACTTGGAGCCAACATATAGAAGGATCACCTGTATTCATATGGGAAAACAAGCTGAAGAAGACTAAAATCACTCTCAAGGAATGGGAGAAATTCCATTATAAAGAACCAGAGAGGATTCAATTAGATATAAAGAGCATATTGGAAGGCGTCCACGACAAAATTGAAAAATTTGGGCTCATCCATGAACATCGTGCACTCGAAAATGATCTATACTGCCAGCTTTACCGCGCCAACAGAGAGGAGGAGAAAAAATGGCACATTAAATCGAGACAGCTTTGGCTACAAGGAGGCGACAAGAATTCTGCTTTTTTCCACAAATAGGCCACTGTTTGAAACAATATAAATTCCATTACAGATGCAGAAGGCCACCTCCATTTTGATCAAGAAGCAATCAAAAAATCCGCCTCTGAACACTTTCAAGATCTTCTCACTGAGACGAGAGGCAATGAGGACTATTTTGACTTCCTCCAGTACCTTCCCACTGCAATCAATAAGGAAACTAACAATATGATCAACAGGAAAATTGAAGAAGCAGAGATCCAAAGAGCAATATGGACCCTGCAGCCAGAAAAAGCTTCGGGCCTAGATGGCTTTTCTATTAGTTTTTACAGGACATATTGGGGAATAATTAAAAAAGACCTAGTCAAAATGATACAATGGGCCCAATGCAAGAGCAAAATTGGCGGCTATATCAATGCCAGCCACCTCGCCCTCATTCCCAAAGAAAATCAACCCTCATCCTTCTCCAGATTTCGACCCATTTCTCTTTGTAATTCCTCTTATAAAATTCTGACCAAAATTCTTGCAATGTGCCTTAAACCCCATCTTCATACTCTCATTTTCGAGAACCAAGGAGGCTTCATGTCCAACAGACAAATCTCAGATTCCATCCTCCTTGTTCAAGAGGCAATCCCTTATATTCTCTCTCGCAAAGAAAAAGGCTTTATCCTAAAGCTTGATTTGGCCAATGCTTTCGACCAGGTTAGTCACTCTTTCCTTCTTGCTGTCCTTAAAAAAATGGGATTTGACCCTTCCTTTCTTGATCTTGTTAAAGCATGCATCTCTGGCCCGTGGATCTCTCCCCTCATAAATGGTAGGCCAGCCCCTTCATTTCAATCATCTCGTGGATTAGGACAAGGCTGTCCCCTATCTCCTTACCTTTTCATTTTGATGGTTGAATCCTTCAGCAAGGCCTTGGACCACAAGCGTCAAGTCAGGCTCATCACTGCCATTAATTTTGGCAATGGAGTCAAAAACATGAACCACTCTCAATTCATAGATGATATTCTGCTAATGGGAGGTGCTTCCAACATCATTGCTCAATGTTTCAAAACCCTCTTGGATAAATTCATGAGCTACTCCGGAGGCATGATTAATCATCTTAAAAGTTGTATTTATGGATGGAATGCTTCAACTCAGTCTCTTCATAGCATTGCCAACATATTTGGGGTCCCTTACAAGTTGGAATGGGGGCATTTTTCTTATCTGGGCATGCCTGTGAGCACAGGTCCTATGAAGGTTGAAGTATGGGACATTATCATAGACAAAATGAAAAGAAAAGTGCAACATTGGGGCTCTTCTTGGCTCAATCCTACAGGCCACCTCATCCTCCTCAAATTTGGTCTCTCTTCCTTGCCTTTATACCAATTTACCCTTCTCCAAGCCCTCACCATCTTCCACCATAAAGTGGAGGCTATCATTCGACACTTTCTCTGGCAAGGGGGGAAAAGTGAAAAAAGAAAAAATAATCTCATAAACTGGAGACAGGTCATCTAAGATCAAGAGAATGGTGGATTGGGAGTCCGCTCTGCAAAGCTTCTAAATGTGGCTTTTGGTGGGAAGATTGTTTGGAGACTTATCAGTGGTAAGCCTGCTTGGTGGAAGAGTGTTTTGGAAATTAAATATCTCAATACTTCCAAGCAGCACCTTCTTGATCAAGCTATCCCCAATAAATCTTGTTCCAGAATCTGGGGTCTATGTAAAAAAGCTATTCCTTTTCTAGTGCAAAATATTTCCGAAGTGCCCAAGGGTGGCAGCAATATCATCATTGGGGTAGATAGAATTATGTGGCAGCCCCCCATCAATAGCAATCATGGAACTCACCATATTTTAACCTATCTTAGTAACATGGGCCTGCATAGTTTAAATCAGATCTCTAATTGGGATGCTCAATCTCTGCTATGGACTGGGTGGCAATTTCCTAAAGTCCCTGCTTATTTAGAGGTGAGTCTTGCAGCCCTCCAAGCTCATCTCCATGGCATTGCTCATATTAAACAAGACAACAAGGATGAATTTCGTTGGGATCCCTCAGGATCAACTTACACTATTAAAGCTGCTTATCAAATCCTTTGCAATAAGGAATATCCCATGCCTACATGGTCAACCTAGAAGGTAGCTTGGAGATCTGAGGCCCTCCCCAAGATCAAATTCTTCATATGGACTTTTCTTAAAGGGGAAATCTTAACCTCAGACAATTTAAAAAAACGAGGTGTGATTGGACCTTCTCGATGCCCAAATTGCCATGCTGATGAAGAAACCATTCAACATATCTTTATTGAACGTCCTTTTTCCACCTTCTATTGGAAGGAGCTCACTCCTAACTCCCATCTCCCATGGAGCTCACACAACTCCATTGCTGAAGCCTTGAACTTATGGAAGAGAAGCTACCTTTGGAAACGTAAAAAGAATAGTATAGCCAAAAGAGTTTGGGATGCTCTCCCCTACATAGCTCTCTGGAATATATGGCTGGCTCAAAATTGAAAAGTTTTCAAAGATAAAGAAACCAATTTCATGAAGCTTTGTAGTAAGGCTTGGAGCCTTACTCTCAAAACTATTTCAACTAAGAGTCAAGCAAACCAAATTGATTATAGGGACCTCTGTGTTGAAGAATGAAACTTTATAGGCTACCTGCTAGACAAAAATAATAACATCAAGCGCAGTAGCACCATCATCAATCAGTGGCACATCTCCAATATTAGTTGGAAAATTCGACTAAGTGAGGAGGATTTTATCACTTGGTTAAAAAGTTTAAATAGGCCTTCCCTATTCTTCGATGGCACGTCTAAGTCCAATCCGGGCGTGGATGGGGCAGGTGATATCATTCGTAATGAAGATGGTGCCATTATATCTTCTTTTGAATGGGGACTAGGTTCTCTTTCCAATAACAGGGCTGAAGCTCTTGCCTTGTTCCAAGGTATATCCCAATTGAAAAACCTTGGTATAACCAATGCCATGATCTTTGGCGATTTGGCTATTATTATCAGTATGATGATCCACAATCTCTTGGCATCCAATGTGGCGCTTCAACAAATCTCTAGCAGATGTCAATCTCTTATTGTTAATATGCAAGGTATCAGCTTCTACCATATTCTTCGCAACTTCAACAAGGAGGCGGACCTCCGTGCCAACAGGGCCTGCAACAAAACCATAGGGTGCCTCTCCTACAATGATGTCGAATCTCAAATCCATCTGCCATGAATCTGCACAATCTTTATTGGATCCCCAGTAGAAGACTCTGTCCACCTTGGATATGGCATGCCTATTCCATCACAACCTCAAGCCAGAGCTGGATTCCCGTGCCATCTGAGCCTGTTCATGGTTCAAATGTTATCTCCTCCGCAATGACTTCGAATCCAAATCCTCCTACCATGAATCTACATCATCCTTACATGAAATCCCCAACAGAGGATTCTTTCCTTCTTGATCCTTCTCATGTCAATATCCTTAGCAATCTCGTGACTATTTCCTCAGCCTGCATCGCCTTCCCATACTCGACTCTCCCTTCTTATATGCCCACCTTCCCTTCTTGGCAATCACTCTCCTCCTCGAGCTGTTTTGACGTGGAGCATTGTTTCCCTAATTCCCTAGTCTGAACTGCTGTTCCATCTATCCACGGTTTTGATCCTCAGCTGGTGCATATTTTTCTCTCTCCCTTCTTAGCATCGGGCTTCCCATCTTATTCCAGTGTCTGTCTCATTATCTCCTTTTTCCCCATTTTTGACCGCAGCAGCCTAAAGGAGTGCTCCAACCTTCCTTACACTCAGTTACAGTTTTTGAATATTGGAATCTTGATTTTTTAGCCCAGAATGGCGAGGAGTGAATATTTTTTACATTGTGCAGACCTCCAAGTGGAACTGGAGAAAATTCGAGCCCATCAGAAGATCCTGGATGATACAATTCAATACCAGGCTAAGATGGCTAATGAGAAACATGAAGCCGATCTCAATTTATTCCACCATAGGGTCTCCTCTCTTCAGGAACAGTTCAATGATCTTTCCAACAAATGCGCTCAAGCTCAAGAATCAATTCAAATCCTGAAGTATATGTTGGAAAAGAATAGCGCACCTAGTTCTAGCTCTATAAATTTAATAAATCTAGGTGCAGATGCCAACCCTAAAGACTCAACTGCTCGCTAGATCAACCATATAAATATAGACTAAGCATGTCTTACAAAGTTATCTTATTACTATTTTAGTTCATTTGAATCTATACACCTTCTATTTTTCAGATATTTAGGAAATTTAGAAGCAAAAGGGCTGTAGCAGTTCCCATTGCCACACCCTTTATTACTCCCTATGTATCGCATCTTGTAACACCAGAGCTTTGTCTCCCCTTTTTGTGAATACTAATAGCAACCGATTGTGTAAAAAAAAAAAAAATGTGGTTCAAATATGGTGATTAGCATATATCAAACACCTTAACAACATCAATAATGAATGTTCTTGGATAATTTTATAATTTCACATTACAACATCTGAGAAATTGCAATGTAATGTAACATTAGGACAATCTTTCTCACATTGCAGCGTTGGGTAGATTTAGGTACCATTCCAACGGCGTAACATGTTTGATTATTAATATTAATCAATAGTATTCATAGGTGATTAAGTTTGAATAAAGTTCAAGGGTGTTGATTGCAAAACATTGTCAACACAGTCAACCACATTAGTAAATATGGTTGACTAATTTTGTAAAGCCGCATTGTGACGTTGACCAAATTTGATTATTATAAACCATTAATATTATATTGTAAACCTGTTATATTATAACCTAATATTATAAACCATATATATATATATATATTAATCCCTATATATTAAATACCCTATATTATAAACCCAATATTATAAATCCTATATATTAAACACCCTATATTATAAACAAAGTATTATAAACCCTAAAATTATAAACAAAATATTATAAACCCTATAGTTATATGAAAATATTATAAAACATAATATTATAAGCCCAAGTATTAAACCCTAATATTAACGATGTATATTTTAAACCCTATATATTATAACCTAATATTATAAACCTTGTATATTAAACACACAATATTATAAAACCAAATGTTAAACCCAATATTATAAACCCTATTATTAAACCCAATATTATAAACTATAATATTGTGTCCAAATATTAAAAACCCTCATATTATAAACCCCAAATGTTATAAACCCTAGCACAACCACATTAGAAAATGTGGTTCATATGTGTTGATTTTCATATATCAAGCACATGAACAACCACTAATAAATGTTCTTCGATAATTTTATAATGTTTCATTGCAATGTTGGAGAAAATGCGATTTAATGTAACATTGTGACTGTGACTCTCTTTGTCACATTGGGATGTTAGATAGATTTATGTACCATTATGATGTTAAAACATTTATTATTATTAATATTAATCAATAATGTTCACAGGTGATTAATTTTGATTGTAGTTTAATAGTGTTGATTGTCAAATATTGTCCAACATAGTAAACCACTTTAGTAAATATGGTTGAGTAATTTTATAATGTCTCATTGCGACGTTGACCAAATTTGATCATATCAACTATTAATATGATAGTATAAACCATATATATTAAACCCTAATATTAAACTCTATATTATGAACTCGTATTATAAACATTAATAATATAAACCCTATATATTAAACACCCTATATTATAAACCCTAATATTATATCCAAATATTAAAAACCATAATATTATAAAACCTATAGATTATATTATAGCCTCATATATTAAATTCTAATAAAAACCGTAATATTAAAACATAATTTATTAAACTGAATATTATAACCATATTAATAAACCTTATAATATTATAGCCCAATTGTTGAAAATCTTGGAACCCACCAACATGCAAGGGGGTCTCCTCGATGTGAAGTACAAATTAGACTCCACACCACTTTGTGTAAGAGACCTTCTGAAGATAAGGCCTAACTGCCATTTTTCTTAGATATTTTCCTTGGTTACAATAGTTGGCACACTCAAAGTAATGCACATGTACTTTTAGAATGAGCAAGTGAGTATGCCTTGTGAAATGTGCAGTTGTATAATGTATCAAGGTTGTTTCATCAAAGGGAAACGAAAGTGAGCCTTTAAGAGAAGAGTAATAGTACTAATATAATAAAGACACACGAGCATATACATCAAAGAATCATTAATAAAATAGTGAAATAGTTAACATAGAATTAACGATCATTAAAATAAGTACAACACACTTTCAATAAGATAAGAACCAAAGCCACCAAAATAGTTCAATTTATTTAGTACAAGTGAAAACAACATATACTGAAAAAATTTGAAGAATAGTCTTACAACATTTACGACATACACATGAAATATTGTTGGCTCAATGAGCTTCAATTATTAATAAAAATTTCCAAGATACATCAATACAATGAACACCACTAGCTCCAATAGTGGACCGTTAGAGCTACTGCTTTCTCTAGAAAATAATTATTTTCCTCTATAATTTTTGTTTGGATAAGGCAAGGTGAAACATCCTTTTCTTAAGCCATGAGGGTGTATATATAACAAATGGGGTGACTCTCCACCTCCCTTATGACTCTTGGACTCCCCTCATGACTCTTGAACCTACATATGACCCTTTGACTTCTACATGAATTTTCACATTCTATAGGCGACTCTCGGACTTCCACTTTACTTTACATTTATCATATTATTAGAAATTACATAATTTCATTCACAAATGATGTGGCAAATGATGACTCATATGACACCTTGAAGTGGCACTTTAATAGGACATGACTCGACACTCATGACATGGACTGGCTGATGATGTAGAAATTTCAATTTTCTTCTCTTGTCATTATCTTTTTGTATTCATGAAAGATGTTGCATGATCTTTCTCTTCTTCCTCCAAAAGGATTTAAGAGTAGGATTCTTCACTAGGATCTTAATCTTCGAGGTTTTGTCACAATCTAGTGTCCCTTCATCTTCTTGTTCAACAATCATCTTGTCTTCACAACTTCCGAAGTGTCTTCTAGCATAATATCCTTCTCATGTTTTTTGCGTATCATCCTTTAATGTAAATATATAATACCTTCAACTGAAATAAACTCATAACGAGACGAAATAACTCTGAAAACCTCCTAGTCTATCTTTTAAAATGAAAATAGTTGATTGAGTTGAAACTAGGTACTGAATAGGGAGGAATACTCAGTGATTGTGTAGTGTGCAATTCCAGGGGCTAGGAGTGAGGGATTGAGGCTTGCAAATGTGAATTGCATAGTTCTAGAGGCCTAAATAGGTAGTTGAATTATGTAGTTGTGTGGTTCAAGGAGATAGGGGGACGGGTTGTAGACACGATTCTGCAATGCATAGAAAAGGACTAGCTAGGAGGTAAGATTGCACAATTCTGGAGGTTAGAAGGTTAGGTTTGTGATCTGGGTCTTTCAGCTGCCGAATTTATCCATGATATTTTACTCCTGTGATGTATTAGAATTTCATTTTATCAAAACATGAATGGACACATATGCAGATATCTGGGCCTCAGTGTCTCGATGCTGTTTGTCGCTTCATTTAGTGTTGGAAAATGTGATGATGTACATGGACACTATTTAATTGTCATACAAGGAAATGTGCCCTCAACATGAGTGAAAAAGTCTCTCCACGAGATGTTACGCTACAAGGAACTCTCACTCATAAAAACCTCCTATTAGCATGCCAACCTCACACAAGGTGACAAAGACTATCCCCTCATCAAGGAAAAAAAGGGATCTCAAAACATAAATGACCATCCATGATGAATACATATCACATGACATAAACATCAAGATTCTGCATCATACATCAAGCAGGAATCGACATGACATAAAGCATCTAATAACAACAATCAATGAAGTACATCACAACAACACTTCATATACCTCAAATATTATGCTCGCTAAAGAATGGGCTGCCGAGCTGCTGGATCTGAATGCACCATAAAAGTCGTGGCGTCGAATGGCATGAAATCGATTTTCCACACTTTAAATTCTGACATTGTCATCCCAATCTAGAAAATGGCCAAAAAATCGAGACGTCTATTGCAAAAACTGACCTCACCATCAGCTTCCCGTCACTGAGAGGTGTAAAATCCATATAAAATTTGTCCAATTTGGACACCAGACAATTTTGGGCTCTCTGAAAATGTGGCTCAAATTATTGTTCCACTGCCTCCCTGAATGACCCAGGGTTCCACTGCCTCAAACTGCGTTCCTTCCTGTACCTATAATAAAATAATAATAAACTCTACCTCGAACTCTGTGCTCCTCTGTTTGGGCACATCTGCGGAATGAGAGTTTATAAGGTTGAGGGTGGGAATATTTTACAACATAGGCCTATTGGGCGCATTGGTAAGTATAGAAATTGTTGGAGAGGAGGTCAGGGGATAAAATCTTGCCCCCTCTCAATATAGGTGTTTTGGTTGTAATATTTTTAAATCACGCATTATTATTTGGGCGTGGTTATTAAATATGGTTTGAGTTTTTAAATATGGCATGGTTGTTGTAACATATTCATTGAACATTGGCACATTTTGAGTTTTGAAAGGAGTTGTGGTTTGGTTTTTGGTTTATTTGGGGCCGCCCGCTTCGGGGGCGACCACGTGGGCTAAGCGGGTTCGACCCCCACTGGTCCCCTACACCCCTGCCTCTAGTAGCGGGTTTAACATATGTTACGGTTTGCAAATTTTGGGGTGGGCAAGGTCCGCTCCACGCGGCCCCGACCCAACCCATTTCTATTTTAACACACACACACACACACACATTATTACACGGTGGTTCTGGGGGTGGCAGGGTTGACAAACCACCCCCCAACACATTTTTAATACTTTTTCAATGATATGTAACCGTGGAGTGGGGTGGCAGGGGTGGTGGCCTGCCACCCCAATTGTTTTTTAATTTTTCTGTTATTTTATAACAAAATTGTCTATTTTCGATTTTAATTAAAATAAGGGTTATTGGGAAAATTAATGGGGCCATGATTTCGCTCATTTTCGGGATCTAAGTTCCCCTGCAGGTTGACAGTGAATTTGTGGGACACTTAAACCTGGCCCACTGCCCAACTTTGACCAAAAATTTGACTCACTCTGACTTCTCCATACGGGATCAGATTAGAGATCCGTTCGCACCATTGGAATCAATACTATGAGTACTTCAATATGAACCCGGTTTGAGAGAAATATGATCACTTTGAATTTTTACCTATCATCAGTCCTCTTGGTCTCCTGAGGGTGTCTAGAGCCACCTAGATCAATCCTCCCCACTGAGGAGCTTTCGTTCCACCAAAAGCATGAATATAATCTGCAACTGCTTTGTACTTTATCTGCACCATAAATCCCTTGAAAGGTCACCCTTCATTCTCCTTCACCTTTGTCCTTCGGAACCATAAGCGATGATTCGACACCTACATCCTCTGCAAACTTGTAGTACAATATTTTGAAAATTACATGCTTAATTACATGATCGAATATGACCCAAGCATCCCATACACTTGCCACAAGTTTATAACACATACTCAGTGGTCAAGTTTACATAAAAATGGAATCAATACCCCAAATATCAATACAAGGCCAAAACATCATTGTTGCTTAATACGTGATGGAAAACACATCATAACTTTTACATTTTAACATGCATACTATGACTTACAAATTAAGGCCAACAAATTCTACCACACTTAGAAAAACCATCTCTCACTTATCAAAGTGAATGGGTCATCCCTCTGTGGCGCATTTTCTTGTCGAATAGTTGTTTCAACCGGTTCATGCACTGATGCTTTGTCCTTAAGGCACTTCTCTGGATGGAGCCTCCAACACATGGCTCTCTGATGGCCACTTCTGTTGCAATGACTACAATGAGTCTTCATCCTCCAGATCTTCTTTACCTTCTTCTTTTCCTGCAATGGAGGAGGCCTTTCATGCCTCATCCTCTTTTGTGCTTCTATTCTCTTCCAGCACTAGGAAATGACATGGTTATGTAAACCACAAAAGTGAAAAGTTTTCCCACACCATGACTTCTGTCCATGATTATCAACATGATTATAATCAAAATGAAATTGAGAATATCGAGACTTTTTATACCTTTCCTGGTGGTTTCTGGTGCGATCATGGTAACGAGAGCTTGCCTCAGCTCTTTCATTGTCATGTGCATTGTCACAGGATGATGGGGAAGCCCATCAATCTCTTTCTCCAATGGTTTCAACCATGCATTGGAAGATTCTGACACATTCGAGCACTCTCCTTCAGTGTACCCCAAACATGCTAATTGAGGTCTCTTCAGGACCTCCAATGGCTGAATCATGCCTTGGACATTAACGCCAATTCCTCCTCCCTTGTATCCTATCTTGGTGAGGAGTTTCATGCCCGTTCCTGTAATGGGAATCTCCACATTTCCCACCGAAATGATAGCATGTGAAGATGAAATTGAAGAAACATAAACATTTTTTACCTTAGTTGTCGACTCAAAAATAGCTGATGATGGCTTCTTCAAGCCTTTTTTGCGCTTAAATTCCTCCAAAGCCTTTTCCGTGACTCATAATTGAAGCTGCAATGCCTCTTTCTCTGCTTTCTCTTCTTGGAGAAGCCTGCTTAATTTAGCATCCTTTTCTTGAAGGCTCTGGTCATTGTGATTCAGTTCTTCCAAGGCTATCTCTATGGCTTGCAACTGAAGCTGCACTCTCTTCTTATCCTCTTTCTCCTCTCGTAGGAGCACTTTCAATTCATCGTCATCTGCTTCAAGACTATAGCTGATCTCCTCATTCGAATGATGAGAATATGATGAGGGTGAGGAAAATTCACTGCAAGATGTGGATGAAGCGTCGCTTCCTGCTTCTTCTTTCTTCCATTTCTCGTAACCTGCATACATCATTTCCACCATCTTGGACATCCTGAGCATGGCCTCCTGCATTTATTTTCCATTCTCCATTGCTGCACATCCAATCGCTTTTCACGCTTGCAATTCGCATCAACAACAAGACCACTCTGATACCACTTGATCTGGGCTCGTCAACTACTGGATTGACCCATGGTATTTTAATTTTGTGATGTATTAGAATTGAATTTTACTAAAACATTAATGGACACATATGCATATATAATTAAGAAGAAAAACATGTCAACAATCACACAACAAAATGAAAGACATTTAATAATGAAGTTCGTCTAGTCTAGACTACATCTCTGGGCCTCGGTGTCTCGACGGTGTTGCCCACTTCATTTGGTGCTAGAAAATGTGATGATGTACATGGACATTGTTTAATTGTCATACAATGAAATGTGCCCTCAACATGAGTGGCAATGTTTCGCCATGAGACATTTCGTTACAAGGAACTCTCACTCATAATAATCTCCTATCAGCATGACAACCTCACACATGGTGACAAAGAGTATCCTATCATCAAGGAAACAAATGGATCTCAGAACATAAATGAACATACATGATGAATACATATCACATGACATAACCATCAAGATTCCACTTCATACATCAAGCAGGAATTGACACGACATAAAACATCTCACAAAAATAATCAATGAAGTGCATGGAAACAAAACTTCTATACCTCAACTTTGATGTTGGCTGAAGAATGGGCTCCCCAATTACTGGATCTGAATGCACCATCGAAGTCGTGGTGTCAAATGGCATGAAATCGACTATACACACTCTAAATTTCAACACCGTCATCCCAATATGGAAAATGGCTGAAAATCGAGACCTCTATTGCAGAAACTAACATCGCCATCAGCTTCCCGCCGCCAAGAGGTGTAAAATCCATATAAAATTTGTCCAATTTCGACATCAGAAAATTTAGGGCCCTTTGAAAATGTGGCTCAGATCATGGATTCACTGCCTCCATGTATGGCTCAGGGTTCCACCACCTCGAATTGCATGACTTCTTGTACTTGCAATAAAATAATAATAACCTCTACCTCGAACTTCGCTCTCCTCTATCTGGGTGCATCTACAAAATGAGAGTTTATAAGGTTGAGGGTGGACATAGTTTACAACATAGGGCTGTTGGGTGCATTGGTAAGTATAGAAATTTTTGGAGAGGAGGTCGGGGGATCAAATCCTGCACCCTCTCAACATAGGCATTTTGGTTGTGATGTTTTTAAATGGCACATTTTTATTTGGGCACAGTTATTAAATATCATTTGAATTTTTAAATATGGCATGGTTGTAACATATGCATTGAACATTGGTGCATTTTTAGTTTTGAATGGAGTTGTGGTTTGGTTGTTGATTTATTTGGGGTCGCCCGCTTGAGGGCCGACCACGTGGGCCGGGCAGTTTCGAACCCCACAGGTCCCCTACACCCCTACCTCTGGTAGTGCGTTCAACATATGTTAGGGTTTGCAAATTTTGGGGTGGGCAGGGTCCGCTCCACGTGGCCCCGACCCGACCCATTTCTATTTTAACATATACATATACATATACATACACACACACACACACACACACACACATATACACGTTGTTACATGGTGGTTCCGGGCGTGTCGGGGTTCACGGCCGATCCCCCAAAAATTTTTTAATATGTTTTTTCAATGATATGTAACCGTGCGGTGGGGTGGCGGGGGTGGTGGTTGGGCACCCCCATTTTTTATATATATTTTTTATTTTATAACAAAAATGTCTATTTTCGATTTTAATTAAAATAAGGGTTATTGGGAAAAATTAACGAGGCCACAATTTCGCCCATTTTCGGGAGCTAATTTTTTGTGTCGGTTGACGATGAATTTGTGGGACATTTAAACCTGTCCCACTGGCCAACTTTGACCAAAATTTTGACTTGCTCTAACTTCGCCACCCGGGTTGGGATTGGAGATCTGTTCACACCATTGTAATCATGACGATGAGTACTTCAATCTGAACCTGGTTCGAGATCATTCTGACCACTTTGAATTTTGACCTATCATCAGCCATCTTGGTCTCTTGAGGGTTTCTGGAGCCACATGGATTAGTTTGAGCACTATGACTATGAAATGCATAGTTCTTGGAGGTAGTGGTTATGCATTACATAGTTCTAGGAGGAAGAGATGCAAGCTGAGGCTTGCAACTACGCAATGAGGAGTTCAGGAGGGTAGAGTGAGCTCAGGTTGGTTGAGCATGACGCTTTCCAGAATTTGACTAAGTGTGGGATCTGGCTACTTTTCTTTGGTCAACATTGTGATCATCGGATGTAAAAATAACTCTGAAAAGTCTGAATATGTGAAATCTGAACACTATTTCCTGAACAATGTAGTCCAAAAAATGACAGATAGAGAATTTCCCTCTATGTCCATCTTTTGAAGAGTAATTGGAAATTTATCTTGATCCAGGTGGATATCGGTGGCCACCCACCTATTCCATTTGGACCAGCACCATCAATTCTTGCAGCTTTTCACATTCAGCACAACTTACTATTTTTAGCAGGTTTTTGGGTCCTCCACTCTCGGAGCCATTTTGGGGGCTTAATGATCCAGGTGGATATTGGTGGCCACCCATCTATTCCGTTTGAACCCCCATCTCTAGTTCTTTCAATTTTTAAGTCGCAACAAAACTTACTATTTTTAGTGCTTTTCTGGTCTATATTCCGAGCTGCTTAAGGCCCCAAACGACGTTTTGGGCATCGCTACCCAACAAATATCATTCTGCTCCTGGAATGATATTCTGTGCTGAAAGTTTTATTCCCTTTGGAGCAGATCTTTCTAACGAGCTATCGAGCGCATCAAACCGAGATCGCACAAAGAGTGCCCTAGAAGTTGAACCACCAACACCACCAACCTCCAAACGGGAAAACTGGACCATAGTTTTGGCGCTTCATCTCCTAGGGTTTGGTTTTTTGACGCTTAGAGTTCTAAATTGTTTCTCAATAATAAATAGGCCCTCGAGACTGATTGTAACACAGTTCAGAGGTCTGTAGCCACCATATCTCTTCTCAGAGATTCGCTACCAGCACCCTAGCTATTGTATTTCCATTATGTCTGTAAGCATATTTCTGTTATTTGATATTAATGAAATGACACATTATTTCCGCTGCATATCTATGTTTATGGTTATTTCTGTATTCTGTTGCGTTCCTGCATAAATCCGGATCAGTGGTATCGGAGCGGGTCTGCTCTTTCTTTGTTTTTCTTTGCATGTCCCCAACGCGGTCAGGGTATAAGGAGTTAGGGCTCGATCTGGTTGAACCCTTGCAAGATCAGCCTCGCAAACCCCGATGACCTCCCATGGCGGAAGAAAATAAAGACGAGGGAGCAGGAGATCCTATCAAAATACTGCTCGAGGAGGCCCTCGAGAAACAAAGGAACGCGATGATGGATAACTTTGCTCAAATCCTTCAACGACTGCCCACATATGGCGCATCTGCATCCAACAGCCACTCTGGAGGCGCTACTCCCTTCAAGGTACAGGTAAACTTTGACATTCCTATATTTGAAGGAAAAATAGATGCAGACGCTGTAGACAGATGGTTAAATTTGTTGGAAGGGTATTTCTCGGTCCATGACTTCTCTGACCGAGAAAAGATTATTTTTGCAGTCCTCAAAGCCGCCCCCCATGTCAAAGACTGGTGGGAAACCTACCGTGAGCAAGAGGGCGAAGGGGAACCCTCTCTATTCTCGACCACACCCACTTGGAATTCATTCCGAGACGGCATCAAGGAACAATATTACCCCGTGGGGAGCTATGAGGACAAATACATCCAATGGACCACGCTGCGGCAACAAAAGGATCAAGATGTGCACGAACTAACGAATCTGTTCCATACCCTGCGCAAAAAGTTGGGTATTAAAGATTCAGAGAGACATTTGGTGCTCAAGTACCGTGGCTTTCTGCACAAACACATTTAGGAGGAAATGGAGTTCCTCGACATTACATCTCTTGGCACGGCATATCGCTATGCCACCAAGATCGAGCAGAAATTTAAGCAGAAGAAGCGAGACTTTGGATCTGCGAATCTGAAAGGTGCCCCCGAACCGAAGAACAAGGGGCAAGGCCAAAGAAATGCGACTCAGAACAACACCACAAATCCAAAGAAGGACATAGGGAAGTGGTGTGACTTTCATAATAGCCCCACTCACAGCACAAACGAGTGTCGGGCCAAACAGTCTTTGGTGGCCGAACTAAAGGCACCCGAATCAGATGCATTTTCTGATCCCGAGTTAGAACCAGACAAAGGCAATGACAAAGGGAAGCAGATCATTGATGCGGATCCCAGTGCCATTGTTGCCACCACCAAGATCTAGAAGGAGGGTCCAGAGGATCCAGAGGAGGGGGAGCGCCTCTTCCAGTCGCAGATGTGGGTAAAGGGTTCTCCGCTGCAATTTCTCGTCGATAGCGGAAGCCAAAAGAACCTCATTTCAGCAGAGGTCGTGAAGCGGCTCGGCCTACCAACCATAGCACACCCGCAGCCGTATACCATCGGATGGCTCCACCCAGGGAGAGATCTCCGCATCCGCCAACAATGCCGCCTTCCGTACAGTATCAAGCCATTCACGGATGAGGTATTGTGTGATGTTGCTCCTCTTGATGTAGCTGATGTACTATTGGGCCAACCATACTTGTGGAGGCGACATGCTGTGTATGAGTCTAGGCCTCGTGTTGTTATTATTACTTTGGGAAATAACTTGTACAGGATACCAGAGGTAGTACTGCCTCCTGTCATCTCTTTGACTACTGCAAAACAACGCAGTAAGATTGTTTCCCAAACAAGGAAATTCATTTTCCTTACAACTCGCTCACAGGGAAAGAATAATATTGGGGCCACAACCTCGAAACAGGGCTCCCCTGTATGGCTGCAGCAAATGGACAAATTCATGGAGGAATACAAGGACATTTTCTCCTCACTCCCAGAGGTTCCTCTACACTGTCAGGACAAGCACTCCATTGATCTGACTCCCAACGCACCACCGCCTGATGTTGCCATACATCCTGCAACTACACATACAGAATCCAAACATGTACTGTCTGAGGCTGATAAAGAAACCAAATTTACTAAACGCATCCAGCATGTCCACCCGCAGGTCCATGACATCTTCAACACATCTAATACTCAGTTCAACATAATTTGCCTCATCTCATGGAGGATCTCAACGCAATGGGGACCATTGCTTCCTAAGGAGGGAGGAATGATCCAGGTGGATATCGGTGGCCACCCACCTAGTCCATTTGGACCAGCACCATCAATTCTTGCAGATTTTCACATTCAGCACAACTTACTATTTTTAGCAGGTTTTCGGGTCCTCCACTCTCGGAGCCGTTTTTGGGGCTTAATGATCCAGGTGGATATTGGTGGCCACCCACCTATTCCATTTGAACCCCCATCATTAGTTCTTTCAGTTTTCAAGTTGCAACAAAACTTACTATTTTTAGCAGTTTTTCGGGTCCTGAACTTCCGGAGCCGTTTTGAGGCCCTAAAAGACCTTTTTTGGGCATCGCGCCTCCAGCAAATATATATCATTCCGTTTCGAAATGATATTCGTGCCGAAATTTTTAGTCCTTGGATAGATCTTTCTAACGAGCTATTGAGCGCATCAAACGGAGATCGTATGCCAAATTTACGTCCCTAGGAAGTTGAACCACCAACTTACCCAAACGGGGCCCATAGTTTTGGCGCTTCATCTCCTAGGGTTTGGTTTTTGGACGTTTAGAGTTCTCCATTGTTTCTCAATAATAAATAGGCCCTCGAGCCTCATTGTAACACAGTTCAGAGGTCTGTAGCCACCACATCTCTTCTCAGAGATTCGCTACCAGCACCCTAGCTATTGTATTTCCATTATGTCTGTAAGCATATTTCTGTTATTTGATATCAATGAAATGACGCATTATTTCCGCTGCATCTCTATGTTTATGGTTATTTCTGTATTCTGTTGCGTTCCTGCATATTAACCCTCAATTTATCTGATTGAAAATATAGAAACATATGGAAAGGGAAGGAAGTGTTGTGGTGGATTATTCGCATGGGAGTACAAAATCTTACCAGCTTAAAGAGTGTGGTATACTCTTTAAACTATTGGTAACAGGTATAAAGTGGGGGAGCTCAAAAGCATAACATTTAATGAAAAAAAGTATGCTAAAGTATGCTCTAGTTAAAATAAAACTAAAACACAAATATACAGAAGCTATAAAGAGAGTCAAAACGATAATAATGCAAACGATGGCTTGATGGCCTCTTCTTATTAAACGTTTGAAATGGAGAAGAAATTTTACCCACTTTCCAAAGGGCCCCTAGGCAATGGCCCTAGGTCCCGATGCAAGGATGTTGCCTTCCAATATCTACCTCTGATGTAGTCTCCCTCTCTCTCTCTCTGCTGTGGTGGACTAGGATTTTGGGTGGCCAACTATCGAGTCCTCTTTAGCTCCAACTCTGGGTCACACACTGCTGGTGTTGCTTGGGCAACTTTAGCCAACATAAAAATGTGATCACCATTTCTTCATCTCTTGGTGGCTTTATATAGGTGAGTTTCAAATCCTTCCCTCCCTTGGTACATGATGGATCGTGACCCAAGGGAGAGGTACGATTCCATTATGTGCTCAAATATTCTTTTGTGTGCTCACATAGTGTTTAAGGAGGCATTGGTGGCTGTCCTTAGGCGACTTTCACAGAAGGAGTAACTGTCCTTTGCTTGGTGTGGTCCCAGAAAGCGATTTTTTTCCATTTCCAAGAATGCGCGCTTATCGGGAAAAAATCCGCGCAGAAGGAACTCTTCTCGAAAGATAAAGTGCACAATTCAGCATTTATGACTAGTTCAAATCTGATTTTCTCAAAACCTTAGAGATTTTAAATACTTCTTGATTCCATAATGTGTTCTTGCCGTGTAAATCCTTAGGCTTGACATTTATTGATGTCATCTTCTGCTGTACGATTTTCCAGTGTTAACAGTTGCCCCCTAATGTGTGAGGTCTAGGAAGAACTGTATAGCCGAAATACATTATAGTTTATTTTCTGTATCGTACATAGAGAGAGAGAGAGAGGACTGCGTGAATTTTGGAATTGACAACACCTTGCACCATTTCCGAGATAACCATGGCCTAAGGGACCCCCTGCAAGCAGACAAAATATACAACATATTTATAAAATTTCAACGAGGCAGGCATGACCCATGCTCGTGATGTTATGGATAGTTAAACAAAATTGACAGATACATGTGTTGTCTGTGGCACTACTGTGGTAGTGATGCTGGTGGTTGTTGACGACGATTGCTGACGCCCTCAGGGGATTTTTTTCTTTGACGATAGGTGGAAATTGGTACCCCGGCATATGTGTAACCTTGGTATGGCATATCACTGTGCAATATATGCGTATGTACTGGTTGGGACCTTCCCGTGTAAGCATTGTTGTCAGAGACGCTTATGGAGGCACGGGTATTCGACAGATCTGATCAAAGTGCAATGGTTTTAAGGTACGATACCATCGTGACATGAATGCTTTTGTTGTAGTCGAATGTCAGGAGGATCGATGACATCTGTGGACAATGATGTCTCCCACAGTGCTACCCGAGGATACCCCTTTGCATGGGGAGGGGTAATCCAAGGTACCGCTTCCTTTTTGGAAAAGAGGTGTCGAGGTCGACAAAAAGGAAGCCTTAACTGAACCATGGGTCGCCGACCTGAAGGGTCGGGGACCTAAGTGTGATGGGTTTAACATAGGAATGTTGGTGAGAGGTGACTGAAAATGGATGATGGGGATTCAGTGGCCCGAGGTCGAAGTATACTTCAGCAGCTTGGAGGCAGTCATAGTTATTTCTGAAGGGAAAATCCGTGGAGTCAGTAGGACTTCCAAGGCGGTGTGAACCGACTATGAATGTTGGGATGGTCCATGCATGGGGGTGAAATACTTCGAATAAGGGGAATGAGGGACTACTGCCGTAGGAGAAAAGGTGAAATATGAGGGTGAAGTGGCAAAGGGCATCGTTTGCGGTCTTTGTACACTTACCAAAAGAATAAAATAATGAGGTTTGGTTTGTACAAAACACAGAGACGGGTACCCCAAAACATTAAAAGGGGGTCGCTCACCGTAGGTGTGAGGATGGTGTTTTTCTGGGGGTAGGGGTCCCATTGGTTGGTCTCATGTGCGAGGTTGATGAAGTAAAATGTCACAGATGGGATTATGCTGATGGAGGTATGGTGGGCCAAATGCGATGCGCGGAGGTGCGTTTTCAATCTGCTTATACAACCTGGTCGTCCGGGTAGGGGGTTTTGAGTTTGAATGGTAAACTTGACCTTATGCATGATAGATGGATGGGCATGAGGTGCTTCCTGGACTGAAATGGTATGGCCATGGCATCACTTGTGCAGTGATATATGGTCTACTTTGGGTGACGAGCGCCATGGAGGGGAGGCTCTACTGACCAACGCAAACGTTTATCATATGCAGGGTGAGATGATGATAAACGCGGTCAGGTATGAGGACCCTATGGTATATTTATGATGGAGAAATGATGTCAGTATATGAAAAGTTTTGTGGGACTCTATCATGTTGGGGGTAGGATGATACCTGCTCCGGAACTTTTAGTGGACGGTGTTGTGAACGGTTTGCGGGTTCTTCCTGCAAAAACAAATACCTCAAGTGAAAGCATCTTCTTTTCATCAAATATTATTGAAAAAAATGAACTTTAGAAAGGAAGATGGGAGGGTGCATACCTGCCGGCACTGAAAATTTATTTTTTCTGGAAAGCGAATGTGTGGCATCGCTTTCGTTCATCATGGCATACTGATGATGGTGCAACTTATGGTTTGCGGAATGGACCTTCTGATATCCTGTTATGGACCTCTGAAGTTCTGGAAAAGGGTGATAAATATGGGATTATGGCCCTAATCCTATTCATTTGTACTTGCTGAGTTTTGGGAGATCAGAGGTGATTGCAGAGCCTTTCTTGTCGTTGTGGTCATCCTGTGTGCCAGGGATTAGCGATATTATGCCGAGGTAACTTTCATGACGTCCTGCATTTCAATTTTTCAGTTTGATAGTGTTGGGGGCCGTACAAATTGGGTTTGTACGACCTCAAAGGGAATTTTTGCCCTAGATTGCGCGGGCGATCTAGGCAAAGAGGCGCCCTCCTTGTGCGCACTTCTAAAGGACAGGTGTGCGAGGGTGTGTTGTTCCCTCCTTTTTGCACACAAGGTCGTGCCTGTGAAGAAAACAAGTGCGCAAGGGCATGCCTGTCTGAGAGACAGGCGTGCAAAGGGAAGGGTGACAGAAAAACTTGGGTTTTTGTTTGTTTTGATGTTTTTCTCTGTATTAATGGGTGCCTGTGTTGCTTGGCAGGTTGGTGTGGAGAGAGAAATATTGGCCCAAGATCTAGACCGCTCTAGCTGCTGATGCTGGGGCGCATCATCAGTTGGCCGCATGGGGCCTTCTGAAGTTTGTTGAGAACGAGTTCCTTCGGTCTCAGGATCGATTGTTAAATTATATTATACAACGTTGGCGCAGGAGGCGTAATATGTTCGTACTGAGGGGGACAAACTTGATTATCTTTCCGGAGACGAATATATACTTCATGATCGGGTTACTGCCTCAGGGTGAGGCTCTGAGGTATCCACTCCCTGCTGGGAGAGTGAACCTAGACAGATTTCGGTGGTGGCATTGCGGTGGTGCGCCTCTTACTGAGGGGTGCATCAATATTGCATTAGTGACAGATTTGGTCGAGCAGTGTGCTCTGGCTATTATTGCGTGACTGGCGGGGTCGTTTTCTCCACATCGGGCATCGGGCCTGTAGGTGGGAGTTTTACACCGCATGAGGGGCGGGCATTTTTTCGATTTTTCCCACTTTAGTTTTGATGGTATGGTGTTGCAACTGAATAGGGTCCAACGTGGATCCAAGTCATTTGCATACTCTAGCATCCTGTGCAACATTATGTATGAGAGGGTGGTGCTCTTGAGGCCCGTTGTGGCGGTGCCTATTGGGGGGCTGCGGGAGCCACGCATGAGGAGGTGGGTTCCGGTGATGCCGCGCGCCGGTGGTGGCATGGTGGGTCGTTATTGGAATGACATGACAGAGGCATGGTTTGAGCCCAACGCACAGATGTTATTGCCATACCCGTATGCGGGGATGGACTTTCAGGGTAATCCAGATATCGGTCTCCCTTTTGGTTATGTTTGGGGTCCTGCAGGTACATTATATATTTTTCTGCATTTGTTCGAGTTTTTATGTACTTGTGTTTTTTTTTATTGACACTGAAATTATTTTGGTTACTCCTGCAGATGTTGGCGAGGTAGGTCACCCAGTGGCCCATTTGGTGGGTCATGATCCTCCGCTACGACCTCGTGGTGGTAAGGGGGGAGGTGGCGCAGGTGGACCGGGTGGTGGTGCCAGTGGACCTGGAGGGGATGTTTTTGGCCCTTTTGGTGAGGGCAGCAGCTCGGCTGTATCTTAGGTTGCGGCCGAGCGAGCTCATGCAGATGCAACTGAGGCGCGCATTGCAGTACTTATGGCTCAGGTGGTCGCTCTAGAGGGCTTCCGGGGTTGAGTGGACCGCTTGACCCAGGGGATGCATACTCGAGGTTTCATGGATGACTTCGAGGAGGTTTGGCTAGAGATAGTGATGGCCCACAAGAGGGATTATCAGCCCACTCTATGACGGGTAGCTATTGCAGTGGCGACAACAGCTCCAGTGGTGGCATCAGGAGCAGTGGTGGGTCCAGGTGCTCCTCTTGAGGGGAAACCCCCCTAGAGTAGTTTTTTACATAGGGAAAGCACCCGTTATGAGGATGCTTCCCTTATTTTTGATGACCTTTATATCTTTGGGCTGGCCAGTGGGCGAGCGATACTATTTTTTGTACTCAGATACAGATATATATATATATATATATATATGAGAGATATTTTTACGGCTCTACATGGTGTGCTATCTATTTTGGTTTATATATTTTGTGTTATGCTGATGGATGTCTATGTTTTTGGTTTTTTATGTATGATGGTTTATTCGCGATGCATTTTAGTTTAGGATATTGTTAGCTATATGATCAACTGCTTGGTTTTCATTCCTTGCTACATGTGAAAATGTAATGTAGTCAAATTGTCTACTTCATATTTTGGCACGCAAATATCTTCTAAACAGGTGTATGTATCTAGTCTCAAATGTTTGGTTCAACTAGGATAATACTAATTGGGAATCGAGGTAGACATGCATATGGCAGATGTCCTAATGGAGGGCCTCGCACGTAAGTCCGATGATGGCATCATATTCTACCTAATTGTTTGTTGCTGATCCAATGCACACGCCGTGATCAGTCATGGTGGTAGATGACCCAGGCAGCTGCAACTAAGTTTTGAGACCATCGCGATGCTCCATCAACAAATCTGAAATAGGGTTCAAGTTGGTCATCCATGGTGGCACTTTGAGCTCGTTTTTTACATGTCTTTGGGTCAAAAATATTTTGGTGTTGGGGTTTTTGTGTACTCTAACTCTAGGGGACAAGGGTTGCTAGGGCCCTTATGGGTAGAACTTCTTGAGGAAAAGGCCATTGATGGGGTTAGTGAGGTAGGTCCCGTCCGGTTCCGTTAAGATGTATGCCCCCTGTCAAAGGCAATGTTTGATGATATAGGGTCCTTTCCACAAGGTTTCGAATTTTCCTAGCCCTAAGGCCTCTTTTGCAACATCGTAGTGAAGGACTAAATCTCCCTTAGTAAATGAGTGAGGGGTGATGTGGCAGTCAAATGATGCTTTCACCCTTTTGTTATGGGCCTCGTTGTGTTGTAGCGATTGTCGTCGACTTTCGTCCACTAGCTTTAGTTGTACTAGGCATTGTTCTAGAGGCCATGTGTCATGAAGGAGTTCGATGGTGGCGTGCAAGTTTGGGATCTCACGTTATATGGGAATCACGGCTTCAATCCCATATACTAAGTGGAAGGGAGTAAAACTAGTGGAAGTCCTAACAACTGTGCGATATGCCCACAGGGTGGAGAAGAGCATGTGGTGCCAGCTGGTTTTGTGGTTATTCACCATGCGTTGTAACATAGTTTTGAGTAATTTGTTAAGGGTTTCTACCCGTCTGTTGGACTAGGGGTAGTATGGTGAAGCGAATTCATGGGTGAATCTGAGATGATGAGATAGCTCCTCGAAGACTTCATTTTCGAAGTGTTTTCCATGGTCGGAAACTAACTCTTTGGGGACGCTAAATCGAGCAATCACGTGGTTGAATAGAAATCGAGCGGCGATTTCTGTTGTGTTTTCGTATGTGGGCATGGCCTCAGCCCACTTGGTGAAATAATCGACAGCCACAATGATGTATTTATGGTTGCCTGACAAGGCTGGGTTACAAGTCATGAAGTCGATTCCCCATTTATAGAAGGGGTTGGCTACAATGACAGGGTGCAGAGGAGCGGGTGGTGCTCTTGCTTTGTGGGCGAAGCGCTGGCACTGCTCGCATCTTTTGACTGTCGTGATACAGTCTCGAAACAAGGAAAGCCAAAAATATCTTGCACGTAGGAATTTTTGGGCAGTAGCCATTCCGAATAGGTGGCTGCCGCAAGCACCTGCGTAGCAGTCGTTCAGTGCTTTCTCAGCTTGCATGTGTGTGAGACATCGACGTAAGATTGTATCGATGCCCCTTCTGTATAAGATATCTCCCATGAGGAGGTATCGAGGGGATTGCTGGCATATGCGCCGATGGTCGTCTCATGTGAGGTGAGGTCTAAAATTTGGGGTTCGCAGGAATAGGATAATATCCCCATACCAAGGTTCGTTGGTTGCCACCAAGAAAAGATTTTCATCTGGTAGCGAATCGTTTACTAGTGATCCTTTGGAATCTCCTAGGAGGTCGGTAATGAACTCTGCTAGGGAAAGTTCCTTTTTTCTTTTGGGAGAGCGAAACTGCAAGTCTTATTCTTGGAGAATGACTATCCATCAGGTGTACTTGTGATTCATTAGCCAGCACGTGAGCAGGTACTTGATGGAATTAGTATCTGCTATGACCATGGTAGTTTTCAATATGATGTAGTGGTGAAGTTTCTGGACTGCATGGATTAATGCTAGGGTAGTTTTTTCTTCGGGCTCATATCTCAATGTTGGGCCTGATAAGGTTTTGCTGAAGTAATAGATTATGTGCTCCCTCCCATCCGAGCCTTCCTAAACCAATACTCTGGCCAATGTGGAGTCGGAGGATGACAGGTACAGGATATAATCTTTGTTGTAGTATGGGGGACTGATAAGTGGTGTGAAGATAATGTTTCTTTTATCACATTGAATGATTGTTGGCCATGATCATCCCATTTAAACGGGATGTATTGGCGGAGGAGGCACAAGAACCCTTGAGCATAGGTGGCATAATCTAGGACAAAGCGTCTCAGAAAATTGGCCTTTCCTTGCAGGCTTTGGAGCTGCCTGAGGGTTCGAGGTGGGGGGACTTCTTTAATGGCTTGCACCTTTAAAGGGTTGACTTGAATCCCTTGTTGGGACACAATAAAACATAACAATCTCCCCGCGTTGACACAGAATATGCACTTAAGAGGGTTTAAGCATAGGTTGTATTGATGGCATCATTAGAATACCAATCGCAGATCCTCGAGATGGTCAGAGCGCTTCTTGGAGCGTATCATAAGGTCGTCCAAGTATGCAAGGATGAGGTGCACCAAGTCATGAAATATGTAATTCATGGCCCTTTGGAAGGTGGCTTCGACATTTTTTAAGCCGAATGGCATTACCTTGTATGCGAATGTGCCCCAGGGAGTGGTGAACGCAGTTTTGTACCGATCTGTATGGCTTATCTGGATTTGATTGTAGCCGGAGAACCCATCCATAAAGGATAGGGCCTCGTGGCTGGCACAAGCATCGATAACTTAGTCGATGAACGGGGTTGGATAGTTGTCTTTAGGATAAGCTTTGTTCAAATCCCAAAAATCGGTGCAAATGTGTATTGTGCCCTGTTTTTTCATGACAGGAACAAGGTTAGAAACCCAAGACGTATAAGTGATGGGGTAGATAAACCTGGATTTGTGAAGCTTGTCGATTTCTCGTTTTATTGCTTCTACCTTGGATGGGTGTAGTTGACGTTGTTTTTGGGGGACTGGGGTTATGTCTGGCCAAGTGTTATTATGGTGCTCTACGATAGTAGGACTAAGCCCAGGCATTTCTGAGTAGTCCCACATGAAGATATCTCTATACTCTTATAATAGCTTGGTATAAGAGGTTACCTCTTCTGGGAACATGCTGGCCCAACGAAATTTCTTCGACCTTTGTCGGATTTTGAGATATGTTCACTTTGATGGTGGGCAAAATATTCAACATATTTCCCTCCTCAAATGCATCCAGCGTTGTAATGGGGTTTTTGAACCAGTCGACCTTTCCTAATGGCAGGAAGTCTTTCAATTCGATCGCATAGATCCCTGGTTCAGTTGTCTTGTCAGGACTGACCATTTTCTTGGGGAGAAATAACGAGCGGTGATGCATTGCATCCCATGGGTAATCAACTTCTTCATGGTTTCTAGGATATTCTCATCCGAATGAAACAAGGTCCCGAAGGGGGATTTTTCCTTTGTAGGTTTATACTGAATGGGGATGATCCAGGTGGAGCTAGTTGAAAAGCACAACAAAGATTTCATCGTGGATGTGGTGGAACTAGATGTGGTCGACAGAGTGTAGACAGGTTGGGTCTGTACTGTCGTAGGGACAACTACTCTTGTAGCTGCAACTGTCTCAACACCTATGGTAGATGAGCAGACAGCTCGAGTCATGGTTCTAATGCACGATGTCATGAACTGTATGTGGTGTGTTGCGTTGTTAGCGTTTGGTGGGGGATGGATTTCCCTAATTGGTTGTCTTCCAGATGGCAACGATGAGGTGGATGTATTTGTCACATCCTCTTGGGTTGTCGAATTTTCCATGGATTCCCAGTCCGTACCATCTTCTTGGGAGAGGCGGGCGATGATTGATTGCATACAAGCTAAAGCTATGCAGAATCTTTGCACGTAGTGACAACGACGTACAGGGTGGTTGTCACCGCATATCTGACATGAATATTAGATGTCCATGTTAGCGCGGTATAATATATGGACTGGGTACCATCGTTGGAACATTTCCAAGGCTGGGAATTCAATGATGAAATGATCAAGTTAATCGCAAAGTACGCACCTTTTGACTGGGGGAGGTGGCATGGAAAAGGGCCTTTCAGGTGATTTCGCTGTTCCTGTAGGTATAGGATGATATGAGGCTTATCTTTGATAGACTGGAGGGGGGGATCCTCTTGATAGGATCGCTCGACTGCGTGTAAGGCATCCCTATATCGTGGTATCTTTGGGAAAAGATAGGTGTAGTGCCCATAGATGCCACAGAGAGTGCATGTGTGATTGGTACGCAATGGTTTGCCTTTATTTTTTGTGGCAGGTTCCTTTTTATGGTAACGCGGCGTCGAGGTGTTTGCTTCATAGCTGAGAAGTGGTTTTAACTCTTCCAACTCCGGAAATATGTGGGTAGGGTGGCCTATGACATCACATATAGCGCAGACTGGTGAATCCCTTTGCATGGTGGGGGTTACCATTTTCTTTCCTCTCTTTGCAGTTTTCTTGGCCATGATAGGGCTTTTCATTTCTTTGGGCACAACTGCAGTACTTCCAATGTGGAAATAGCGACAGGTGATTAAGCTAAATCGTCCATGATGCTATAATTATGGGCCACTTTGGAGTAGTTACCTGCTCGCCTATTAGGCCCTTTTACCATTTTTGGCAATAGTTCCGTAGGAATATTTGGAATGGTCAAAGGTGCAGCTGGCACGCTAGTACTAGCCCCTGACGTATTGGTGTCTGGTGGGGTGTCGTAGCTACGATTCCAAGTCTGGAAAAACATTTCTTCCCCGGTCATATAGATCTCATGGTTGTTTTTCCCGGAATCGTCTGGGTTTTGCTGCTGAGTGCTGACCGTCCCTTGATGGGGGAAAGGTTCTTGCATCACCACAGTTTGCTGGGAAGATCCTCCTTGTCCTAAATTACTCTGTAGATTTTTAAGCTCAGGGAGTTCGGGATAGTGGTGAGTATAGTGCCCGTACTCACCACATATTGAACAAGAATGGTTTGTTCATAGAGGTGGCCTTTTGCCTTGCCTTGGGGTAGTGCTTGGCTCCTGGTTCTGATTCCGGTTGGAGTTACCTCCAGCCTGGGATCACGGTGGGTGCTATTGGTTGCTGCCCCCCTGTCCAGGGTTCCCTTTGGTCTTGTTTTTTGTCTTTTTCTTAACCGCGTTAGGAGGGTAGTTCTCCTGATCATACTGGTGTGGTTGATTTTGGGACGACTGCACAAAGTTCACCTGTGCATTGGTTTTCGTAGGTGGGTTGTGTGCTTGGGACTGAGCATAATGTTGTCCTATGTTTGCGCCTGGCCATTGGGGGGGAGCTCTTCCATCAGTGTTTCTTCCTGCGTACTGGGTCCCCTCAGCCAGAGGGTAAGGTCCTCCTTGGTGATACTCTTGCGCCTTATTAGTTAAATTTTGTTGCGGCATATGATGACTTTGAAACTCAGTTTGAGACATATTCTGGGTACAAATATGTGTGTAACTGGGATTTTGACTACTACTACCTAGGTACCCTTGGGTCATTGACCCAATTAGTTCGTATGTAGAGTTAGACGTTCCTGGTAATTCTTGATAAGTTTGTAGGCGCAGGGCATTAGGAAGGATATTGTAGATATATCCTGACTGTGTATAGATCAGTTCAAGCTACTGGGCTTTCCTCTTCGGATGTGGGATTGCGTTGCGCCACATCCTTTGAAATCTCTGCCGTCAGAGTTTTCAAGAATAAATCTAAAAGGACTCGGTCGTCGAGTTTATCTTTGCATAAACTAAAACGCCGCCTCCATTCATGGAGATGCTCTAAGATATGGATGGAGGGGGATTGTCTGAAATGAGTCAGTAATTCCATTCCTGAATCATGGTGAATGGGAAACTGAAAGTATGTGAGGAACGTGGTAGCGAGGGCGCTAAAGGTTCCATGTGAAGCAGGCAGTTGCTCCACGTACCATTTCGCGGCCACTCCCATAAGATTTCGTTGAAATAGACTCAACCGAATAGTATCATTAATGATGCTATTCGATGAGCACCATAGGTGAAAGGTCATTACATGATTACCTGAGTCTTCCACTTGCTTACCTTCGAACTTTGGTATATCCGAAGGGAGCTTCGTGGGCATGGGAGGCTAATTAGGGTCGTGTGCGATGGGGTCATTTGTGAGCTTGGTTAAATCGAGTAGATTCAATGCGGCTAAGAAGGGTGACTGAGAGGTTGATGCCATGGCAATGTGTGAAGACATGAAGTTTTGGTTAGAACGAGGGTTAGTCTCTGACGTACCCTGTTGTGAATTCAGCTGGCTTCCCGTATGGGATGTGCTCCTCTACCCCCTAGGGGACGAGGGGGGAGTGGTGTGCGGTGTGGTGTTGGGAGACCGACTAGGGTTCCCAACTAACATTTTTCCAAGAAAGGATGAACCAACGACTGTGGAAATGTTCCGTCTTTGACGCCTAAATGGAAAAAGACCTGGAACCCCTCCCGGTAATGGGGGGACGCCCAAAAGACACCTGGACCGACGAAGTTCTGTTGGGACCATTTGAGTGTCAACCAAGTTAGGTTTTGGAAAACTTTGAGGGGATTGAGTCTATGTTCATGAAACATTTATGGCCACATACATAAAATAAAGCGAAAATGAAACGAATTTTCCCTTTAACTTAATCTATGTGATCAATCAAGCAAAAAAGATGGTTTTGTTTGTTTGCGCGGGATACTCAAAATCCTAGAATACCTATTACGTCCTCACACACTTCAAAATAACTGGGCCTTGAGAATATTTCTTGCGAGTGCTGGCACAACGTCCCGTAAGAGCTGGCGACGCCCCCAGTCAGCTGAAGACAATCCGCCAAGGTAAGGGTAGAGGGTCTGGTGCTTGCCTGCACTGTCACCTATAGGGTAAATGATGCCCTATTTTTTGGCCACTAAGAACCATCGTTCCATGTGAGCATTCGAGCCTGCGGCTTCTTGGTAGTCAACTAACAGTACCGAGTATCAATCGGGTCAGGTAGCCCCAAATGATACCGCACGCACTGCGCCTAAGCCTAACCCCCTCTGAATCGGGTCTATGCCACTCTCGGATTTTCTTTTCTGTGGGCTAATAGGTTGATTTTTAAAGCTCCCTAAATACAAAACTTCTATGTTTCAATATGAAGTGTGATCAAGGTGGCTTATTGGATGCCTACCCCCTTGATCCTAACTTAATCTATAAATTCTTTTGTGGCCCCTGTGGGGAGAATTTAGTGAGTTGTTTTAAGTTAGTTTTAGGTGGCTTTCTTTTCTTAGTGGGTGAGTGTGTGTGAGTGTATGGTGAACAATATCATAGTTTGAACATATGGATATCGGTGATCCTTTACAAAATTCCCCTAGTTAAACTATGTGACATTGTTCCTTGCTCAAATGGAAAATATTTGCGGATAATGGGCTGCTTCCAAATCTTCCTAGTTAATCTATGTGACTTAACTAAAGGGAGATGGCGAATTGAAAATTTAGTGCGTTCATATGCTTTCCTAGGGTCACCAAATGGTGCAAAGGCAGCAGAGATTACTTACTCTAATCAGTGATTCAATCCTAGTCCCGCAATTTCCTAAATGCAAAAATTGAATTAAGCTAAACAATTTCTACACTAGCTGATGCATGTGTGGTCTTGGGCCACTTACTTGGACTAGTTAAACTAAGTGAGCATACCGGAATTTTCAAAAACATAAATTGTTCGGAAAGCAATGGTTAATTCGCCCCCTACTTAAACTATGTGAATATTTTTTTGCAAAAAACCAACTTAAATGAAAACTAACTCTATGCCTACAGAAAGCAGCAAAAAATGAGTTCTCAGAAGCTGTGGGGTATCAACACAAGTGCTAGCAGATACATTAGGGGCTTCCCAACACACTTACAAGAAGAAAAATGTAGAATTTGGGGAAAAAAATCTCAGTCTGCAATTTGCGTGCAAAAAGCCTTGACAGGTGCGTCTTCCCGCGTGTAGGTTAGTCCTGAACATGCGCAATGCGCCTCTGTGATGAAAAAATACGGCAAAATCCTACAAGTAAAAATATTAGGAGCTACCTTCTTCAGTCTGTCACTTTAGTGAGTCTAGGGACTGTAAGATGGATCAGAGGACTGTCAGCTCCACTCCAGCATAGGGAAAGGGTCTCCTGCAAAATATGGCACAACCACATAAACTTGGAACACGTCAGTGGAGTCGCCAATCCTGGTCTGGTAGATTAGTCGCACAGGTGTATGAAATCGCACCAGCTTAAAGAATGTGGTCTACTCTTCAAACTATTGGTAACAAGTAGAAAGTGGGGGAGCTCAAAAGCATAACATTTAATGAAAAAAAGTATGCTAAAGTATGCTCTGGTTAAACTAAAACTAAAACACAAATATACAAAAGCTATAAAGAGAGTCAAAACGATAATAATGCAAACGATGACTCGATGGCCTCTTCTTATGAAACGTTTGAAATGGAGAAGAAATTTTACCCACTTGCCAAAGGGCCACTAGGCAATTGCCCTAGGTCCCGATGCAAGGATATTGCCTTCCAAGCTCTGCCTCTGATGCAGTCTCCCTCTCTCTCTCTCTGCTGTGGTGGACTAGGATGTTGGGTGGCCAACTATCGAGTCCTCTTTAGCTCTAGCTTCGGGTCACACACTGCTGGTGTTGCTTGGGCAAATTTGGCCAGCATAACAATGTGATCACCATTTCTTCATCTCTTGGTGGCTTTATATAGGTGATTTTCAAATCCTCCTTCCCTCCCTTGGTACATGATGGATAGTGACCCAAGGGAGAGGTATGATTCTATTGTGTGCTCAAATATTCTTTTGTGTGCTCACATAGTGTCTAAGGAGGCATTGGTGGCTGTCCTTAGGCAGCTTTCACACAAGGAGTAACTGTCCTTTGCTTGGTGTGGTCCCAGAAAGCGACTTTTTTCCATTTCCAGCAATGCGCGCTTATCGGGAAAAAGGGGGCACAGAAGGTGCTCTTCTCGAAGGATAAAGCACGCAATTCAACATTTATGACTATTTCAAATCTGATTTTCTCAAAACCTTAGAGATTTTAAATACTTCTTGATTCCATAATGTGTTCCTACCCTGTAAATCCTTAGGCTTGACATTAATTGATGTCGTCTTCTACTGTATGATTTTCTAGCGTTAACAGGAAGTATATCTGAATACTCCTTCAATTGGCAGTTTGATCAATTGATAATGGATATTATCTGCAATGAAACTAGCATAGTGAAATATTACTGATAGGGGTTTCCCTAGGGTAAAAGTGGATAAGAACCCCAAGATGGATTCATCAGTGTGCTCATCAGTAAAATATCCAAGGATTAAGGAAAGCATGGAAATCACATGTCTTGAAACTTCTGGGAATTTATCAGTAGAATATGGGGGATTCAACTTAGGAATTTCTATATGTGAGGGCATAAATGTCTGAAAAATCATGAATCTTTTGGGAAAATCTAGGCCAATATACAGCTGAGTCAAGGCCTCTATGGATAAAGGGACTACTTGGAGATCAGGCTGAATCTGTAACATTTGGTTGATAGATTGAGTAGTGATGGTGAAAAGTACTTCTTTATTAGCATTGATTATGGCTCTTTGATCATGCACATGGTACTTATGACATAATATGATGACTTCCTAGCATGGGTGAGTTAATGGGACAACATATTTGGGCAAATGGGATTCCCAAATATGGATTTCTTCTTCCTTATCTAAAGACTTTTCAAAGCACCAGTTATAGATATCTAGCATGTTAAATTCAACAATGGGATCTGCTATTTTATAATCAGTATCAGCCAATGGAATGTGTTCAACATCAACAACAGGTGGTTGAAGAGGATTTACCACTATGGCAGTCTTAGAAGTGATAGCAGGGGTTGGTTTAGGTACTTTGGAACCTTCAGGCTTGCTTGTACTATGCTTCTTAGGAATTTTGGGCTACTTCTGCAAGTTTAAATAGTTTGCAGGAGTAATTTTCTTTAGCAGAGGATCTTTTGGACAAATTTTACAAAGTATGGGTTTTTCTTTAGGCTTTCTTTCCAAATAGGCTTTATGAAAGAAGTTTAAAGGTATTTAGAATTGGTTTAAAATAGGAAACGAGGGTTTCCTGAGTCTCTGATTGAGAAATAGGGCTGAAAGTATTTTGAAAAGGGTCACAGAAGCTTAGGATAGCTGCAGAGGTTTTTGGTTTGATTTAAGGCTTGAAATGGTTCATCAAACTGCGAAAAACTCACAAATTTCTTCAAAAATTATGCGTAGCAGAGAAATAGGGTTTATGGAAAAAATTTGACAGGGTTTGGACTGTTTCTGGGACTTTTTAACAGTTTCTTTCAATTAATTCTTAAACTCAAAGTGTTTTTGTTCTTTTATAGGTTTTTTAAATCGATTGCAGGTTCCAATTTTAGAAAAATATCTATAGTATGCAGGTATCAGGCTTTCAGAATGGTTTTCTGATGTTTTGAATGAATTGATGACTTCTATAGGTTTTCTGGAGCGATTTAAAGCTCCTTAGCAGTCTTCAATGGTTTGCAGGGAAAATTATGCAGGCTTTTCGGGCATAAAAATGGCGGAAAATGGTGCTTTTATAGTCAGGGAGGCTTTGCAGTGGGCTTAGGTTAATGCGCAGAAGATAAATAAATGAATGCATTTTCGAAGGTTTATTAAAAATATTTGTTACATTCAACTCTGCATTGAATGCTAGTCACATCGGGCGAGAGTGGTGGTTTTGGAATCGGAGGATCAAAAACCATGGTGGTTATCACGCAAAATTTGGGTGGTAAGTGGTAACAGGCTTAACCTATGCGATCCAATAGAAAAAGGGCACATGGAGGAGAGAGATAATTTCGAAACCACCCATTTCTGCAACTTTGGAGTTTGGGTGATCGCGCAAGTTTTTCACGTGATATCTGATTTCCACCGTTGGATCTAAGATGTGAACGCAAACGGTCGAGATCTTATGGGAAGGTGCATTGGAATGGGAGGTGGGACTGGGATTTTTCTATATGTGGCAATGGGTTTTAAACTTTATAAATAAACATTGGCTTAATTCAAACCTTGGGTTATACGATGGCGGGGGGATAAATATAATGGTGAAGGGGGAAAATATAATATATATTTAAATCAAAACATTTACGAAATGTTTCAATAAAAACATATGCAAGCGTCGGTTATTATATTATATAGTTTTCAACCTTTTGATAGTTTAAAACTATAGGGGCGGGGTTATTTCAATAGATATTTGTTTAGACCAATGGGTTTGTAGGGTGAGGTTTTTTATATTGCGCAGGTGGGAATATTTAACTTTGGTCTAAACGTAAAATAATGGGTTTGGGGTTATTTTAAATATAAGGGATTTAATATATAAGGGAGGGTGTAGTTAGGGATTTAATACAATAAGTTAGGTGTTAATATGAATAAAGGGATAGTAAAAGGAAACAAAAACACATGTTATTTCTAAGTGAAGTGTATTGATAGACAAAGTGAAGCATTGTTGCCTTTTTAATATTTTACACTTTAACTTAGGATAAAATGTATTTTTGGGGTTTTTTGAATGATTTTGAAGGAATGAAGTTAGTTATTTTAGGGTTTCAATTTTACTAAGTAAAAATGTGTCTTCACTTAGGACAAAGGGGTTTTGATGTATGAATGAAGGGTAATGTTGATCAATGTGGGTTTAACATAGGAATTATATATTTTTAACTAATCAGTCATCGAGCCTTGGGACTGGTCCCAACAAAAGTCAGAGAAATGCTCTGATCCTTTTTGACTGATAGTTTAGAATACTAAATACTTTGAGGGTACAGGAAATTAGTGATTTTTGCTCGATGATGCTTTATTACATGCTTTCTCAACTACTTTCTACCTACCCATCTTTATTTCTAACATTGTTTCTTCATTTTTGTAGGTGCATTTAGGCTTGCAACCTTTAAACATTTTTCTTTCAAAGCATAAAACTATCTAAGTCTACCTTATTTCATTCGAGGGCTTAGATTAAACTGTTGAGCTCCTCATTATTTCTCTACCTATCTGCTAATTTGTGAAGTTTAAACTGTTTGACAAATATTTATTCTCTATCTAAAACATTAAATTGAAAGCATGAAAAGTTAAGATTAATCTGTTTAACTGATCATGGATTATGGAATTTATTGGCACTCTGCACATAATCATTATTCTTCCAGTAAAAGTAAAAGTAGTGGCATTTGGACTTGCTCACTTTCAGGTCTTATTTTTATCTCTTTTTTCTTTTGGGGTCTATATTTTCTAAGTCCTTTGATCTTTCTTTTAGGACTTTTTACTCTCTTTTTGATTTTTTTTTAATTATTTTTCATTTTTTCAAAATATGGGAAAACAACTTGCAGAAAGAAAGGTATGTACATATTTACAAGACTATCAAAGTCAATTCAAAATTTATGAACCCTATTATTATAGGACCCTAACAGTGGCTCCACATGGGGATGGCATTTCCTGGTGAAATGTCAAGAACTTTAAGACTAGTAGCCTTTGACTTTTGACTGTGATGATCCTGTAAGTGTATTCTGATTTCTGCAATAACTCATATTTATGACATTTTACCTTTCAAAGCTTAGGGCCTTCTCCCTGGGCTTCAACTTTGTAAAGAAAATATCCAATCCAATATAAAATCTTCAATGTATATGTATAATGATCAAAAGTAAATGAGACTAACTATTGGTTATCTTAGATGAATAGTAGTGCTTCAACATTCTTCCATTTATTGGTCCTTCTTACAGATCCGTTCCATCCAATTCTTTCAAAAAGAAAGTATTATTACCTCTATATCCATAAATCGCATAAGGTCCTTTCCACAAAAAATCAAATTTCCCATGTTTACCTTAGTCTTCTCTTCTGGAATCCCACTTTAACACTTGGTCTCCAATGTAAAAATTATCCTCTTTACTTTTTTTATCAAAAATTTTCTTGATTTTATCTTGGATAACTTGGGATTTAACATAAAATTCTTCCCTTGTTTGCTGCAAGTGAATAGTTTGGTTAATCCTTCTCTGAATATCATTAGTTTCAACCTGTAATTCTCAGATAATCTTCATCACTGGCACTCCTAAGGAGGATGGAAAAACAACATCCATTCCATAAACAATCTATTAAGGAGATGTACCAATGGATTTTTTAGTAGTAAGTCTATCTGCCCATAAGGCATTGACTAACTTCTTGTTCCAAGATTTCTTGTTATCTTCCTGTAATTTTTTAATGATATTTACAAGAATTTTATTTGAGGATTCAGCTAAGCCATTACCCTGAGGGTAATATGCAGTAGAGTGGCCTAGGGTAATATGGTATTTATGGCAAAAGGAAATCATCTTTTTGGATTTGAATGTTGTTGCATTATCAGTAATTATCTTTTGGGGACATCCAAATCTTGAAAGAATGTTATTTTCTAGGAAGGAAATAATGACTGTATCAGTGGCTTGTCTGGAGGGTATGGCTTCAATCCACTTTGTGAAATAATCAGTGGCTATCAAAATCCACTTATGTTGACCTGAAGATGGAGGGTGAATTTCACCAATGAATTCTAAACCCAATTGTTGAAATGGCATCTCAGTTGAAATAGGCTTTAAAGGTAGGGGTAATATTTTTTTCTTGCCTTAAAAAATTTGGCACTTGTGACAAGAAGTCACAAAATTTTTGACATCAGTAAACAAAGTAGGCCAGTAAAAACCAGCTCTCAGGATCTTGTCAGTAATAGTTTTACATTATAAATGTCCTCCACAGTCACCTGCATGAATTTCTTCAGGTATTTTTTCAGCTTCTTCCTTTAGTAAACAATTTAATAAAATCCCAATATGATCTCTCCAAAAAATTACATTATCTAAGATACAAAATCTTACTACTTTAAGTTTTAGAAATATAGCTTTAGTTCTTGACAATCCAGGAGGAGCTTGTAAGTTTAGTAGTACAAATATGATATCTATATACCAAGGTGAGTCTGAAAAGGCTTCACTGATCGTTGGAGTCGCCATCTCTTCCTGATCATCCACTTGAGAAATAAAATTTATATCTAGGACATTACAATTAAATTCAGCCATAAGTATAGCTAATCCTTGACCTTTGATGAGTTTGTGGGTTTAATCTCTATTTCATATTATAAGATATTGGCAATCCACTTACCCCTTCTTCCATCAGGACCATCCTGAGTAAGAATGTATTTTACTACAGAATTTGGGACATAGGCAATTATGTGAGAATAGAGAATATAAACTCTGAAGTCTTTAATAGCCTTGACCAAATATAAGGCTTGTTTTTCCATGATTTTATACTTCAAAGGGGCATCTCTAAGGGTCTTACCAAAAAAAGATATGGGCTGTTCAAATCCTTCATCATTTTTCTGCAGTAAAACTGCAGCAATGGTGTGCTCTGAAGCAAATGAAAAAATTATGAAATATTTCTTAATGTCAGGACTTATTAGGACTGGAGTTTTAGTCAAGGCCTATTTGATGGATTCGAATGACTATTTGGCCTCAACATTCCATTTAAGAACTGAGTCTTTTTTAAGCATGTTGTTTAGTTCTCTAATTATCTTAGCTAAATTTGATATGAATCTTCTTAAAAAATTGATCTTACCTAGGAAAGCTTGTAATTTTTTGATATTTCTTGGTGGACTGATGTTTAGAATTGCTTCTATCTTAGCGGGATCTATTCTGATTCCTTCTTTAGAAATTATATTTCCAAGTAACTTGCCTTCTTCTAATCCAAATATACTTTTCTTAGGGTTTAAAGAGATGCCAAATTTCCTACATTTAATAAAAACTTGTCTCAGATGGTCCAAGTGTTCATTATCAGTTTTGGAAAACATGTTAATGTCATCTAAATAAATTACCAATAAATCATGTATTTCCTTTGCAAAAGCTATTTCCATAGCTCTTTGAAAGGTTTCCCCTGCATTCATTAGACCAAAAGGCATTTTTACATACATAAAAGTGCCCCAAGGAGTGGTGAAAGTTGTTTTGGCCTAATCTTCTTTCTGGACTAGGATCTGGTTATATCCTGAAAAACCATCTAACAGTGAAATCCTAGAAGAACCAACTACCCTTTGTAATATATGATCCATTTTAGGTAAAGGGTAATTATCCTTAAAGGATACTTTGTTTGGATTTCTAAAGTCGACACATAATCTAATCTCTCTTGTTTTCTTTCTTGTTGGAACTAGGTTGGAAACCCAATCAGAGTATCTGATTGGTGCAATTATATGAGCATCATACATTCTTTTTACTTCTTTCTCTATCAAAGGCAATAAGACACAGTTAATTCTTCTCAAATTTTGTTTAAAGGGCTTTTGATCTTATTTTATTGGATTTTTTTGTTGGATTATGCTAGTATCATAAGATTTAAGATCTTCATAACTACAAGCAAAAACATCTTTATATTCCTTTAAAAGAGCAACATATTTTTCCTTTTCTTGTTGAGGTAAGTTTTTGGAAAGTTTTATCATTTTGGGTTTTAACTCTATACCAATATTGCATTCTTCTATATCAGATCTAACTAGCTCCATTTTTGGTTTTCTAGCTACATCATTGGAGTAAAAAATATCTTCCAAAGGAGTTAAACCTTTAGGTAAGAAATTATCCTTAAGATTCAACATGTCAAATTCATCATCAATAATTTCTTCAATCTCTACTTTTTCTAAGCTATCTATGTTTGATTGACTAAATCTAGTTGGTTTAGCAAACTTTACTTTGTTTACATCTAATATATTTAAATCTATTTCACAATCTAAATCTTTATATATAGTACAATCTGTGTCTATCTTACAGTTCTGAAATTCACCTTCGTTGTTCATAAGCTTGTAAATCTGTTCATCTTGAGAAAAAAATTGCCAATACTTAAGATTATCTGGAATTATTAGTCTATGCTTGACTTCAACAGTATATCTGTGATTAGGTTGGAATGGTAAATTTCATGTACTAGCAAAGGTTGCTAGATAGTGAGCTTGTATATTTTGTTTTCTAGGTATAGCAACAAATTTACATTCCAATAAATCACCAGTTAAATCTAGCACAATCTCTCTGTATCGGCTTAATCTAAGATTGTAAACAAAATATACTCCATTTATTTGTTTAATGATCAACTCTGAATCTCCCATGATTAATATTATTTTTCCTCCTGAGTTCCTAATGATTTGAAGCCCTAAAATTAGAGCTTCATACTCAACCATATTATTTGTACATTTGAAATTAAGCCTAAAAGAATGGCCTTATGAGTGATTAGTCTCCATTTTGGTTATCCAAACTCCTGCTACTACTCCTAATTTGTTTACTGAACCATCAAAGTCTAAATGCCATAACGATTCATGAAAGATATTATCATTGTTTGGTGTTTTCTTTTTATCTATTAGTTCAGTTTGGATTTCATTAGTTTCAGAGTTACATAAGATAAAAGAATCAAGGTTAGTTGATGTAGAGTAAATTGGAAAATTTATAGATCTTTCAGCACTACGGACCATATACTTCATCAATGTTTCTCGATATAACTTCTTAGGCTGACCAAACACTGATGTAGTAGCATAAGACATGTCCAATTGTAGAGATCCCTGTAAATTTTCTCCCCATGAGCGAGAAAGTAACATTCCATATTTAGGAGGGATATCAGCTACTACAATGTCCATTAATATACTCTTACCAGGGTACTGAACTAGTGTTACACAAAAATATTTGATTAAACCTAAGCATTTAACTTTACTTGAATCAAATGAAAACAAATCTTTGTAAGGCCTTGTTATTTCTAAATTAAGAGTTTCCATTATGGCTTTAGGCATCAAATTATGGGAAGCTCCTGAATCTAACATATCGTTATGTAGAATTTTATCATGAATGGTAAGACTGATATAAAATGGAGGGATTGCTCCATCTGCATGTTTTCCATTCACATATGGGCCAAAGATAAACTCTGGTTGATCATCATTCAAATTGATAGCATTTTCACCATCATTCATATTCAGTGTTTCAGTTATAGTTGATTTATACAAGTCATGTTTTACCAATTCTGTTAAAGGAATTGGTATTTTCAATTTTGCAATCTCATTTTATATATTAAATGAAGGTTGAGATTTACTGATTTGAATTAATTCTTCTTTGGTAACTGTAGTTTGGCTTGGTTTGTCTTGGGTTTCTATAGTTATGTTTTTATATTCAATTGGTTTATCATTCTTTGTCTGAGTTTATTGAGTTTTACTGCTCCTAACTTTCTTTTCAGGGATTGTTTGTGAAGTAGCAGATGTTCTTTCCGACTTAGAACTATCAACAAGTGTTTTTGAAGTAGCATTTTTTGGATCTACTGATTTAGGATTAGCAGAGGGTTTTTTAGGATCTAAATTTGTTGATTTAATAGAATTAGAAGCTTTTGCAGCAGCATATTTCTGTGAGTCTTTTGAAGCTTGAGAAACTTCATCAGTAATATAAAAAAATTTAGGACTTGATGCATTTTTAGGTCTGGAAATGTTTTGGGAAAAATTGGAGCTTTGCTTATTTTCCCTTGGGAGGATTTGCAGAACTTTTATCTTTGGAGATTCTACTGTTTTCTTATTCTGAGTTTGGGAAGTTTTTTTGGTAGAAGACTCATTTTTTTCTTATTTCTAAGGTTATATTGACTCTGTATTTCATTTATAGCAAAATCATAACCCTGTTTATAATCAAAGGATTCACTAGAATCTAATTTGAGTTGTTGAAGTTCAAATAATTCCTGATCTTCCTGAGTGAGGAAAATAGTATTATTTTCATCTATTCCCATTAGATGATTAATTGAATCCTCCTCCTCATCATTATTCTGAGAACTTTCAGCATAGTTCTCTTGGAATGGGGGCCTTATTGTTTGGTCTGGTGTTGTTTCTTTTGCTTTTCCTTGGTTTGTGTTTTTCCTAAAATTGTGATTTCTAATTTGTTGTTGATTATGCCATTGTGGTATTCTTTCTATATTATCTAGTCTATCCATCATCCTCACTAAGGTTTTAGCTAACATGTCTATTTTTGTATCTAAATTGGAATTTTCTTCTCTAATGGTCACACTTCTTTCATTTCTGAGTCTAGATTTTTTGGATAAAATGTTTATTTCTACACTAACAGCATCTATTTGCATTCTTTCTAAGGTTTGTGCATCTCTTTCCCTTAATTGATAAGCCATATCTGCATCAAATCCATCATGAAATTTAAGCAGGATAGAATAAGGAGTAGGTTTAAGATTTGCAGGGATGGAATTATAGACACTATTGTATCTAGTGCAGTAATCTTGTACTGACTCATTTGGGGCTCTTTTCATTGCATCAAATTCAGATAATTTCTGGAGGGGATTCTTTTTCTTTTCCCATTTATTTAAAAACAATCCATGAAATACAGCTAGCTCAGTTACACTGCCTGCAGTAAGATCTTTAAACCACTTCTTTACTTCTCCTGTCAGAGTTTGTGCAAATAACCTCATTTGAACATCTGAGTCATCAATCTCATAAATTTCAAAGAAGTCTGTCATCTTAGTAATGTGTTGCTCAGCAATATAATGGGTAATGCCATCAAACTGTGGTATTTTATTCTGAGAGTCTTGAGGCATGTCATGAAGTTGTTGTGGTAAGACAAGGGGAGCATACCTAGCAACCATAGCTTGAAGTTTAGCTTGGCTAGGAGGTAAAGTAGAAGAGCTTGGGGCTGAACTGGAAGTGGTAGCTGATGAACTAAAAACTGCAGTTGAGGAGCTGGGAAATGAAACTAGAATATATGTGGAACTACTAGGGAATGAGAATGATGTGTTTGCAAAATCAGAAGGTAAATTAGTGGATATAGTGGATGAAGTGGATGGTGGAAATAGTATTCTCAGCTGTAAAGGAAGTCTAGGGATAAATGGATGTATAGATGAATTGGTAGTGGAAGTTATATATGATGTAACAGCATATATAGATGAATCTTCAGCTGGTATCATTGTGGTATGTAACTGAGAAACTTGAGGTTTGTTTGCGTAGGTTAAAAATTGAGCTAATTCAATAGATTCATGAATATCCTTGAGATTAGTAACATTAATTTCTTCAATTTTAGTCTGATCTTGAATTTTCTTTGATTTAGAATTTACTGTAATATTTTTATGTTTTTTATTCAAAAATGAAATAAAAATAGGGTCTATAACAATAGTTTTCAAATCACTTTCAGATTTACTTCTAAATAAATAATGCTCGAATTTCAAATCAAAATCAATATCTTGCAAACTTAGTAGCTCTTGAGGTAATGAATTGAATCTTATTAATGACACTTTAGCTTCTAAATTCTCTAACTGTTTTTTCTTTTTTCCAATTCGGTCTAGGTTGTCTACTATAACGGCAGGTTTAGGATTCGGGTTAGACCTGGTATAATAGGTTTTCCTAGAAGACAGAATTACAAATTTTCAATACCCACAACTTATAAAAGTAATCTGAAAGTAAAAGGATGAATAAAATGATTTTCCTTCAAGACTAGTTTTATGACTGGGGATTGGTTAAGTCCCCAGTATGGTCGCCAGTATGTTATAACTCTAGTAATTCTAAAGTTGTGAGATTTTTGGTTTTTAATCAAAGAATACTAGAGGTAACCACAGACCTACTTCAAACTCTAGGATCTAGCCTTCCTAGGGTTCAGAGAGGGCTCTCTCTTAAAAATTGATCTTTGTTTGATTTATAAATGTTAGGCTAGTTATGAATGTGCATCTTTGGTTTTGGTTTTGATTGGTTTGGTCGGGTAAAATCACTTGAAGGTATGGATAGTGGGAAATCTATTTTTCCATTGGGATATGGAGTCTAAATCAAGAAAATAGAACTGGGATCAAGGCCAAAAGGTCAAATGTATTCAGGGCAAGGTAGATAACCCTTGAAGATCTTGGAAAATGATTTTTGTGAGGTGTTATGATCGGGATAAAGGGCACTTAAGAATCCTTTGGTCCAAAAAAGGGAAGTAGAAGGTAGAGGTCAAATGAGTGAGAGAGCAATTAAGAATTCTCTACACTGGAAATCAGAGGAAAACATAGAAATGATAACTAGTTAAAAACAGGGTGCTCTTAAAAAATCCTGTAGTAATACTCCTAGTTATACATTCAAATTTAGAATAAACATAGATGGATGCATGTAACTAAGAAAGATAACAGTGACAAGTAAGGAAATACTTCACTCCAGATAGCTCATCATGAGAATCCTGAAGTATGATGCCAATTGAATTGATCCAGTTTGCTACTTGAAATTTGAAACACAAAAGCCTTCAATATCCAACAAAAATGACTATAGCAATCTCCAGCAATTTATTCCACACAACATACTTCTAAAGATGAAATATTTATACATAATGTTTTAAAAAATATCCTAGAAAACTTCTAGGAATTAACTTAGGAAAATAAAATATCTTTACAACAATAATAGAGACAACTACTTAACAAATCAGCAAGTTGTCCTATTTATCCAAGAGAAATAGAAACTATTTTGAGGACAAGATGCAACTGACTACCTTGGTGTCCTCCTTGATGGCTTTAAATATTTTAATTTGTTTTGAAATCTGCTCTGATTTTTCTGATACTCTTTATCTGATTCTCTCTATTCATTGATACTCTTTAAACTCTGATTCTCTTTAACCCTTAGTCAAAAATTTTTAATGTTGTAAAAATATGTTTTAACTGTAAAATCAGCAAACAGTTTTTTCATCTTTTCATCTGTTTGTCTTTTATCCTTCACAATAAATTTGTGAATGCTTGTCAATCCTAATTTTTAGGAATTTTTGTATTTTTCAATTTCCTGAAGTTCTCATCAGCTTCAGTATATCTAGCAAAGGTTGGCTTGATGACAAACAAGTGTTTGATCTCATGCTGCAAGTAGAATAAGTCTTCAAACTTGTCCAGTAATAATTTCCCTGTTGGGATGCCTTGTCCTTGTCGCTTATTTACTTGTTCCTTGGAAAATTCTCTTATCTTTTTATCATAGTCATTCTGAGGCATCAACTTATCATTAATAACCATAATATCAGGCAGTCCCTTTGGCCTCAAATTTGTGAATTTGACCATGAATCTGGTGATGGCAGTATTCATGTTCTGACATTTTTCTTCCAACTGCTTCATTAGATTCTTCTTTGTGGTAATTTTCCTAATTTCTAGGATAGTTGCAGTCCTATCATTAATCTTGAGTTATTCCAATTGCTGTCTATTTTTGCTGTTAAGGAAAGTGATCAGCATTAAAGCTTGCTCTAGTTTATCATCCAGTTCACTTTGAGTCTTCTGAATTTCTGCTTGAGCTGCCAGTAACAACTCTCTTTGTTCAAAAATTACCTGAATTGAAGGCCACACATCATGGATGGCTTCAATGACATTGTTCCAGAGGTAGTTTTTGATGTATGATATTTTATTTGTTAAGGTTAACTCATCTTGCAGTTTATTTAACTGTTCACTTAATCTAATGGCTTTTAACTCATGTTTTTTTTCATTTATCTGAGCCAATTTATTTGAATTCTCAAGATTTTATACCATCTTTATTAACCTGTTAATCTCATTTGTCTTTAAAGACATCTCTTCCATGGCTTTCACTAATTTGTTGGCCTCATTTGTAGGCTGTACTGTTGTTGAGGATGACTCAGCAGCTGATGTGGTGAATGAAATCACTGGCACTGCAGTAGCCAGTGGAACTTTTGGTGCCAAATCTTCAGCTAGAGTTGAAGGCACAGCAGTAGTGACCATGGGAATAACTGTAGGTGGCTTTGGTACTTTCACTGTTTCCTTTTCTTGGAAAAGTTTGTCCATCTGAATTTCCATCTCCTTAATATGTCCTGTAAGCTGAAAGATGATGTTCATCATGTCATCTTTGTCATTTTGTTCCTGTAGGATTTCTTTAACCTGTGGATGTTCACTTGGAGGAAGCTTAAGTTGTTTCCTCAAGGCTGCAATGTCCTCATTATTCTTTTTCAACAATAACTTTGCTGCATTGACATTTGCAGGGTCATATCCCAATTTAATTACCAATTCTTCTAAGGATTTGATTCTGATATCCTTAGCATGTAATGAGATTTTATCCAATTTCATCTGATCTTGCATATTAGTGATAGTGTTCTCAAGTTTTTGAACACTCATGGACTTTGTTGTAACTGTAGAATACAACATTTCCGAGCTTTGCCTGTGAAACTCTATTTGATCTAATTCATGGATACTGTCAATAGCTACTTCTAGATCCAATTTCTTATAATCAGCAACTGCCCTTGGCAGTGGTACTATGGATTGCAATACTGACATGATCAGTTTTTTGCTTGTATAATCAAATGCTGACAGGAATCTATTTTGGTTACCTGGTTTTTGTTTCAAAAACTAAGAATAGATTTCAGTTTTGATTTCTTCATTCTTCATTTTGATCTATTTATATTTTTCTTTAATATCCAAATCTTTCTCCTCGGCTGCCTGTGAGGAAGAGGCTTCCATGATTTGTTGTCTTTCCATTAACTATGTATCTTCATTGTTGACTTGTTCTTCATTCTAATTGTTAGTGACTGATTCATTTATGATGACTGTTACAGTATTATCATTTGTCTCTAGTGTAGCTGTATCATCTATGTCAATTGTCACCTTCCTTTTACCAACTGAACTCAACTTAGGCCTTTTGTTATAGATTATTTTTAATTTAGTCTCAGTTCTAGTTTCTGCAACATAGAATCCTTCTTCCCTGGTTCTCTTAGTGGAATTTTATGGCCAATTTGCAATTTCCAAAGTATGAATAGCATCCCTTTGGTTTATTGCATATGTTAAGGTATTTTCAGTCCATTCAATCTAATTTGCAAATTGTTCTACCTTTGGTTTTGATTCATGGATGAAGGGGGTTAATTTGCATTTGACCCTTGGTTTACTCAAGATCCCTTGTGGATCATAATTCCATGGAAAATTTTCTTCAAATTTGTATTCCAATAGCTTCTTAGTTACTTCTTTTTCTGCATCTTTGTGATTGCAGATGAATGATCCTATCCAATTCTTTAATTTGAATTGAGTTTTCTTCTTAGCTGCCATGAAATTAATAGAATCTGAATTTATGATCTGCCTGATATACTCCAAGGCAAAGATCCTTATTGAAACATGCTTGGGTAAATTTTAAGGTAAAAAGTCTGACCCAAATACTCTAATCTCAGTTTGCTTCTCATATAAATACCAGTCACCAACCTTACTCTGCTCTAACAACTGCAATATCTTTTTCATTTCTTTGTTTGTTCTTGGTTGCTCTGCTTTGGTCAACATTGTGATCACTAGATGTAAAAATAACTCTGAAAAGTCTGAATATGTGAAATCTGAACACTCTTTCCTGAGCAATGTAGTCTGAAAAATGAAAAATAGAGGATTTCTCTCTATGTCCAGCTTTTGAAGAGTAACTGGAAATTTGTCTGATTGAAAATATAGAAACATATGGAAAAGGAAGAAAGTATATCTGAATACTCCTTCAATTGGCAATTTGATCAATTGATAATAGATATTATCTGCAATGAAACTATCATAGTCAAATATTACTGATGGGGGTTGCCCTGGGGTAAAAGTGGATAAGAACCCCAAGATGGATTCAACAGTGTGCTCAACAGTAAAATTTCCAAGGATGAAGGAAAGCATGAAAATCACATGTCTTGAAACTTCTGGGAATTTATCAGTAGAATATGGGGGATTCAGCGTAGGAATTTCTATATGTGAGGGCATAAATGTCTGAAAAATCATGAATCTTTTCGGAAAACCTAGGCTAATATAAAGCTGGGTCGAGGCCTCTTTGGATAAAGGGACTACTTGGGGGTCAGGCTGAATCTATAAAATTTGGTTGATAGATTGAGCAGTGATAGTGAAAATTACTTCTTTATTAGCATTGATTATGGCTCTTTGATCAAGCACATAGTACTTGTGACATAATCTGATGAATTCCTGGCATGGGTGAGTTAATGGGACAACATATTTGGGCAAATGGGATTCCCAAATATGGATTTCTTCTTCCTTATCTAAAGAATTTTCAAAGCACCAGTTATGGATATCTGGGAGGTTAAATTCAATAATGGGATCTACTATTTTATAATCAATATCAGCCAATGGAATGTGTTCAACATCAACAATAGGTGGTTGAAGAGGATTTACCACTATGGTAGTCTTAGAAGTGATAGCAAGGGTTGGTTTAGGTACTTTGGAACCTTCAGGCTTGCTTGTAATCTGCTTCTTAGGCATTTTGGGCTACTTCTGCAAGTTTAAACACTTTGCAGAAGTAATTTTCTTTAGAATAGGTTCTTTTAGACAAATTTTGCAAAGTATGGCTTTTTCTTTAGGTTTTTTTCCAAATAGGCTTTATGAAAGAGGTTTAAAGGTTTTTAGAACTGGTTTAAAACAGGAAACAAGGGTTTCCTGAGTATCTGATTGAGAAATAGGGCTAAAATTATTTTTAAAAGGGTCACGAAAGCTTAGGATAGCTACAGAGGTTTTTGGTTTGATTTAAGTCTTGAAATGGTTCATTAAACTACGAAAAACTCACAAATTTCTTCAAAAATTATGTGCAGCAGAGAAACAGGGTTTCTGGAAAAAATTTGACAGGGTCTGGCCTGTTTCTGGGACTTTTTGATAGTTTCTTTCAATTAATTCTTAAAATCAAAGTATTTTTGTTCTTTTATAGGTTTTTTAAATCGATTACAGTTTCCAATTTTAGAAAAATACCTGTAGTATGCAGGTATCAGGCTTTCGGAATGGTTTTCTGAGGTTTTGAACAAATTGATGACTTCTGTAGGTTTTCTGGAGCGATGTAAAGCTCCTCGGTAGTCTTCAATGGTTTGCAGGGAAAATTACGCAGGATTTTCGGGCATAAAAATGGCGGAAAATTGTGCTTTTACAGTCGGGGAGGCTTTGCAGTGGGCTTAGGTTAATGCACAAAAGATAAATAAATGAATGCATTTTCGAAGGTTTATTAAACATATTTGTTACATTCAACTCTGCATTGAATGTTGGTCGCATCGGGCGGGAGTGGTGGTTTTGGAATCGAAGGATCAAAAGCCATGGTGCTTATCGCGCAGCATTTGGGTGGTAAGCAGTAACGGGCTTAACCTATGCGATCCAATAGAAAAAGGGCATGTGGAAGAGAGAGATAATTACGAAACCACCCATTTCGTGCAACTTTGGATTTTGGGTGATCGCGCAAGTTTTTCACGCAATATCGGATTTCCACCATTGGATCTAAACTTTGAACACGAACGGTCGAGATCTGATGGGAAGGTGCATTGGAATGGGAGGTGGGAGTGGGATTTTTGTATATGAGGCAATGGGTTTTAAACTTTATAAATAAACATTGGTTTAATTCAAAACTTGGGTTATACGATGGAGGGGGGAGAAATATAATGGCTGGGGGGGAAAATATAATATATATTTAAATCAAAACATTTACGAAATGTTTCAATAAATACATATGCGGGTGTCGGTTATTATATTATATAGTTTTCAACCTTTTGACAGTTTAAAACTAGAGGGGCGGGATTATTTCAATAGATATTTGTTTAGACGAATGGGTTTGTAGGGCGGGGTTTTTATATTGTGCATGTGGGAATATTTAACTTTTGTCTAAACGTAAAATAATGGGTTTAGGGTTATTTTAAATATAATGGATTTAATATATAAGGGAGGGTGTAGTTAGGGATTTAATACAATAAGTTGGGTGTTAATATGAATAAAGGGATAGTAAAAGGAAACAAAAACACATGTTATTTCTAAGTGAAGTGTATTTGATAGACAAAGTAAAGCATTGTTGCCTTTTTAATATTTTACACTTTAACTTAGGACAAAATGTATTTTTGGGGTTTTTTGAATGATTTTGAAGGGATAAAGTTAATTATTTCAGGGTTTCAATTTTACTAAGTAAAAATGTGTCTTCACTTAAGAAAAAGGGGCTTTGATGTATGAATGAAGGGCAATGTTGATCAATGTGGGTTTAACATAGGAATTCAATATTTTTAACTAACCAGTCATTGAGCCGTGGGTCGGGTTCCAAAAAAAGTCAAAGAAATGCTCTGAGCCTTTTTGACTGATAGTGTAGAATACTAAATACTATGAGGGGAGGGGAAATTAGTGATTTTTTCCCAATGATGCTTTATTACATGCTTTATCAACTGCTTTCTACCTATCCATATTTATTTCTAACATTTTTTCTTCATTTTTGTAGGTGCATTTAGGCTTGCAACCTTTAAACATTTTTCTTTCAAAGCATAAAACTATCTAAGTCTACCTTATTTCATCCGAGGGGTTAGATTAAACTGTTGAGCTCCTCATTATTTCTCTACCTATCTACTGATTTCGAAGTTTAAACTGTTTGACAAATCTTTATTCTCTTTCTAAAACATGAAATTGAAAGCATGAAAAGTTAAGATTAATCTGTTTAATTGATCACGGATTACGGCATTTATTGGCACTCTGCACATAATCATTATTCTTGCAGTAAAATTAAAAGTAGTGGCATATGGACTTGCTCACTTTCAGGTCTTATTTTTATCTCTTTTTTCTTTTGGGGTCTATATTTTCTAAATCCTTTGATCTTTCTTTTAGGACTTTTTACCCTCTTTTTGATTTATTTATTTTTATTATTTTTCATTTTTTAAAAATATGGGAAAACAACTTGCAGAAAGAAAAGTATGTACATATTTACAAGACTATCAAAGTCAATTCAAAATTTATGAACCCTATTATTATAGGATCCTAACAGGACCTTCAATATTTTATTATATAGAACATTAAAATATTTTCTTTTAACATTTTATTTATCTATATATATATATATATATATATATATATATATATATATATATATATATATATATATATATATATATATATATAGATAGATGTAAATTTTATATTGACATAAATTAGTTACTATAAATATGAAAATATTTTATTTAAATACTTGATGAAATATTTTTGAAAAGTATAAGTTTTAAACATTTGGCTCACGCTTTGTTTATTCTTCTAGTTATTTTATCTCTTTTTTAATGCCCATATGAAATTGTATTATGACATGTGGACATCACAATATTTTATTTATGATTGAGAGTGAGTAAAATATCTCTACCACATTATGTTGTAACATCAACAACAAACCAAGTCACCATAATAAGGTTGGGATTATTGATGTTTTATAATGTTTTTAGTTAAAACTAACTAAAATGCATATTCATTTTTGGTTTTTTGTTGTTGTAGTCAACAATGTTTTTCTATTTAGAGTTGGACAAAATAACACCCCTCCCCCCCTCCCCCCCTCATACTAGGTTGTAGAATATGCCTCTTGGCTCAATAAAAAGTTAATTTTTTAATTTTTTAAATCAAATTGTTTATAGCAAAAATATCTTATTAATTGTTGAAAAATAAAACTTTAATTTTTATTTTTATTTTTATGCATGTATTATTTAGAAAAATAATTGCACGCCCAAAAACTATTTGCCATTGTATTAAGTTTATTTTAAGATAGAATAGTCTTTTGTCACAATCAATTAGTAGAGAAAATGTATCAACCAAACATTAAGAGTTATTTTAGTTGGACTAAATCTCTCAAATCCAAATAAGTAATAATGAAATAACTCACATTAAAATTATATGTATGATGAAGAATATTATTCAATATCATTCAATATGCATAATACAAGTAGGAGATAAATCTCCAACACCCTCCATTAACTATTACTTGTCCTTGATGCTCTTATCTAGCAAAGTCTTGCATCTCTAATAATTTTTTATATCATGTAGAGTGAACTACATCAAGTTGTTCCATAATCATTTTAAAGTTGTAGCTCGCAAATTTTATTATCGATTTCCACCCACGAATCCCTTGAATCAAAGATATCTTGAATTCAATCATTGAACAACACCCACAAGTTGTCGCACACTACAAGCAAAACGCCTTCTTGAAGGTTATAACGAAGGTTTTTAGTGCTATAAAATTGGAAAAAATTGTCAAAAACATCTGCTAAAACATTCATTTGTGGTAGCAGAGATTTTAATTTAACTTCATCACAACTGGAAAATGTTAGGCAGAAGAAGGTTTTAGCAGATGTTTTTTTAGTAGTGGGCTTCATAGAAAATTAACACTGGTGTGATAAATATATAAAAGCATAGGGGATGAATACATAACTAAAATCATAGAGGCATTGAATTCAAATAACATTAGCATCTGAAATATATTCTTCCATAGTGTGTATATATTAAAAAAATTCCCCTCGGTGTTCTTTTTAGGAACGACACCGAGGCAGGAAAAAAAAATATTGCATACCAGGTGCTTTTATTTAAACTCGCAACTTCGATGTGTTTGATTTGTATAAAAGCGTCATTGCACTACTAATATAAAATATCCAATTTTTTTAATTTTAATAATGTATCGGGGCTAGAAATAATATCTTATAGCACAGGGACATTAGTTTTATGAAAGCACTGGTTCTTTAAGAATTCTGATACTGCAGTGCTAATTGTCATGTTGTTGGAACACATAATTATCCCATGGGTATTTGGGTAGCTGGAATGCGAAAAGTCACAATGGAGTCCAAGTGACCTTGGAATGTGAAACCAAGAGTCACACCATTGTACTATAAATGTACATCATGTATAATGGAAAAATAAGAAAGCCTCACGCTTATCTTTCATTGTGTGTTGAGTCTCTTGTGTGTGTGTGTTTATTCTCCTCATACACCATGTGTGTGTTTTAACATGGTGTTTAACATGGTATCAGAGCGGGCGATTGCTGGACTTGCTCCAAATTGAGTGAGCCATTTGTGTTTATGGCCTGTGCATATCTGCAAAAATTTTGATAATTTTTGCAGCACTCAGAGTTTCTGCAGCAGTGTTTTTGCCGCCATTCAGAAGTGTTTTGAAGAGGAGCAGCATTCAAAATCTCAGCATTCATAAATTGACTTTGAAGAAGAGCTGCAGTGGTGTTGAAGAAGCACATCTGAAGGTTGATTTCTTCCTGCAATTGATGCCCATTAAATTCTGCATTTTGAAGAGCTGCTGAAAATTGTTTAAATTGAATTTCTGAAGAAGTTTTTGGTTTTTAATGGAAAATATTTCTGAATACTGTTAAATTCTGCAATGGAGTAGATTATTGTATATTTGAAAAAAAAAAATCTGTTGTTTTGAAGACCAAAATTCTGCAGTTGCCCTGTTTTGAAGACATTTGAGAAAATTTCTGCTGCTATTCAAAAAAAAAAAAATCTTTTACTGCTCTCTGCTCTCTGCTGTTCGAAAAAATAAAATAAAATAAAAATAAATAAATAAATAAAAATTCCTGAACCACATCTCTCCCTATGGCCCCCTCACTCTGCAACCCACAGCCCTTACGCTCCCTTTTTTAAAATCTGCACACATCCCATTACCCCCCATTCCCTGCGCTTTCAACTCTATACTCTCCCCAACGCACCACTCGCTCCTCCTCCCTACGCTCACACAGTCCCCATCACACTCTCTGCAATACGTCCCTATCCTACCCTCTGCACTACGCGCTGCCAACACCTCTCCTGGCCTTCGGCCCTTGCCCCCACAACCCCTCACACATTGCGCCCTCCTCTCCATACGCTCAATGCTCCCCTACGCTCTCCCCCTCACCGTGCCCTATCGCCCTCAACACGCCTATCCAACTCCCTTAACACGCCTTCCTATTTTTCTATTCCTCCCCACGGCAAGGGGCTCTGCACACATACGGCCCCCTCTGCTATCTTTCGGCCTCCACACCTTATCACTCCGCTCCTCCCACATCCGCCTACTCCACTACCCACGCCCCCTTTCCACCTCTCTCTCCAGCGCTTGAACTATGCCCCCTCACATCGTTACCCAACGCCCCTCCCCAACTTCACGATCCCTCCACTCCCAACCTCTTCAGCTCGTTTTTTCCAGCGTTTTAATTTTTTTAAGTCAGCATTTAAAAATTTTTAAATTTTTTTTAATATTCACTCCCTTACAATACCACCCCCTCCTCCTCCCATTTAAAATTCCGCCCCTTCCCATCAATTTGCCCAGCCTTTAAAAAAAAAAAAAAAAAATCAACTTTTTTAAAATTTGTAAATTTATTTATTTATTTTTTTTAATCCAACCCCTCCATTTAATAAATTTCCTCATAAAATACTCTCCCACTCCTTTTAAATTCCCCCTCCCTTTTAATTCCCCTCCCTACACATTTTTTTAAATTTCCATCTCCCTCCCTTTTTAACTATTTCCCATTTCAAATAATTATTATTTTTTAATTAATTTTTAATTAATTAAAAAAAAATAGCAGAGAGAAAGAGGAAAAAGAGAGAATATGAACAACAGATGGAATATGAAGAAAATGGACTAAATACATAGAGAAAATTGCAGATTTGACATTGTGTGATTTGTGGCATAAGGGTGATTTTTTGAAGAAATTTACACTTGAAGACAAGTTTGCCATCATTGCAAAACAGCTATTTGAAGGAAAATTCAGCTGCCTTAAAGGCCTTTTGCACAAGTGTTTTCAGCTGCACATATTTTGCAGAGATATTATATTATATTGACATTGTATTGTGAGTGGAATTTTCCTTTTCATTCATAGTTGCAATCAGTGAATTTGAGTTGTTGGATTGTTGATTGCCCTCCATCATTTGAGGAGCAGATTTTGTGCTTTGAGAATTCCTTGGAGTCATTTGTATTTGTTGAATCACATTGTAAACGGGTGCATTTTCGGTTGAAGCCGACACCCTTTCATTTTTTGAGCCTAAGTTGTTGAAAAATGGCTAAAATCAATGAGGCATTAGTGTTGTTGAATGACCTCATTCATTCCAATGTTGATGACATGATAAAAATGAGCAAGAATGCTCTTTGTAATATTCATATTTTTTTGCAAGATGCACAAGAAAAGATTGAGTTTTTGCAGTTGGAATCTCAGCTTCAGCAAGACGAACTTCAGCAAAAGAGTCACCATTCTGAACCTGTTTCTGTTCAGAAGATTGAGAAGGACTCCCATCAGCAACAAGTCAGGAAAGTTGAAGTTGATTCCCATTCAGTTCCTTGCACAAGTGCAGATTTACATGCAGATGCAGCAGCTCACCTGCACTTCTCAAGCCCATCGTCAGACCTTGGGAAGAGCTTGTCCACAACAAGCACCGAACTGGTCTTGGATATGACAAGGATGTGACCTTTCATATTCCAGACTACACCAAGCCCATCATATTTCAGAGTGTCGGATTCCTATATGACAATTCACCTGCAGCTGTTCCAGATCCTGCTCCACAACAACAATCACAGATCGTAAAATGCCAACACTGTGATCGAGTTGGCCATATGAAAGATCATTGTTTTGATCTTCATCCATGCAAGCACTGTGGTCGGCACACCCATTCTTCAAACAGATGCTTCAGACACAAGCCTCCTGCAAGAACCAAGATTCATCTTGGATGGATCGCTTCTTGGCAATGGGCATCAGCAGCCAAGAAGATGTTTAAGTCGCATGTCAGAACATGTTCACGAATATTGAGAAAACTTGCAGTTGAGTTTTCGCCATCATCTCACCTTGTCCTTGACAGGGGGGAAAATGGTGGTCATGTACAAGCTTCGACGACAGATCAAGCGAGCCTGAGCCACAATCTCTCATTCCATGTTCAGAGTTGTAGCCAGCAGTTCAAGCGAGCCTGAGCCACAATTCGTCATTCCGGATTCAGAGATGTAGCCAAAGACACGGATGCCCATGAGCATACCTTCGGTTGGTGGACAACCTTAAACCATCATCTTTGGTTGGTGGATAACCTAAAACCATCACAAGGTAGTAGACCTCCCTTCTTTTAGGTCGAAGGTCTCCCTTTCATATATGAGGAACACTTCCTCTAGCAGAAGCCTTCAGCTTAGCAGCCTTCAGCTTCTTGCCAGCTTTGGTTGAGTTCCAGGAAATGCTTCAAGCATTCCAGAGTTGTTGGTAATCCTAAAACCATCATAGGTAGTAGACCTCCCTTCTTTTAGGTTGAAGGTATCCCTTTTTTATGAGGGACAATTCCTCTAGCAGAAGCCTTCAGCTTCTTGCCAGTTTTGGAAGAGTTTCGGGAACTGCAACAAGTTTTGCGTTCCAGTGTTTGTGGTCATCCTAAAACCACCTCTTTTTTCCAACATTTCAGAGAGTTGATTCAGCCCAAGTGCTGCCATGTATACTTTGCAAATTTGTATTACAACTCTTTTCTTGGACTCACACATACCCCTTCGGATTAAGGGGGGATGTTGGAACACCTAATCCTCCATGGGTAGGTGTGGAATGCGAAAAGTCACAATGGATTCCAAGTGACCTTGGAATGTGAAACCAAGAGTCACACCATTGTACTATAAATATACATCATGTATAATGGAAAAATAAGAAAGCCTCACGCTTATCTTTCATTGTGTGTTAAGTCTCTTGTGTGTGTGTGTTTATTCTCCTCATACACCATGTGTGTGTTTTAACATGGTGTTTAACACAAACAATATCAGTGCTTGAAGAATTAAATGCCTTGGTGCTATCATTTTCATAAAATGCACTATCCATGCAAAAAAATGTCATAACAACGCTTTTAGATACCATAACACACTAGTGTGTGTTTATGTTATGGACACACCAATTTTTTGTATGAAATTTTCTCTTTTTTAGAAACATCAACATGTGACAATGCAATTATTATGATTTTTTAAATTCGTTATTCATCAAAAAATCGACATATATCTTATAAAAGTATTCATATAAATTAAATTTTGATTAGTGCATTTTTATATAATGTTTTCATTAATTTTTTATATTATGAGATTTCACATCTATTCATTATAATATTTAATCAATGGTGTAACATTTCACATCGACATTGGAAAATGCAATAGAAAAAATTAAAATTTATTTTATCTATATCAATAAGAGGCTATTTTTCATATATAATGAGATTTTTATTAGTAACATCTTATCTTTCCATTAGGAAACTATGTCCATTACATTAAAAAAAATGTCTAATTTTCACAAACAATTATTTCAAAAAATACAACAACTTGGACCGATATCCAATTAGATCATTATTCTTCGCTAGAACTATTGTCAGTGCTCGAGTTACTTCCATGACGGGTTATTTTGATGAATGTTTTGTTGATTGCATCGATTGTTTTTTCATTCTTGATCTTGTTCCATCTGTAAACATAAAAATAAAGTGTAATGAGTGTATCTCCATTGGTGAGAATAATTAAAATTGAAATAAATAATATACATAATTGTAAATCAAATAGCAATGTACCATGGCAAGAAGTGACTTGTGAACTATACATATGGTTTCAAAAACCATGTCTCATGCCTTGTTGCAACAACTCTTTTATTGGTGTAGTTCCACACTTTATTTCTTGTGAGTTTTACACCCCATTATAAATCATAGATTTAATATAAAGAATTTTTTTGTTCTATTAAATATAAAATCAAAGAAGTAAAAACAACATAGATACTTACAAATTCCACAATTAATTTTTGATATGTCAACATATACTCACAACTCATATTTAACCCAATGTCAATCAATTCTTCTGATGGATCTTCTTTGTATGTTAGCATCTATTTGAAGACATTTTATAATAAATTTTTTTGGTCAAAATATAAAATTTAGTTAAAAGATAATAGCTCAAGTGGTAGTTATCTGGTTTAATTCCCCTTATACCTAGGTTCTATTTTTTGAAGGCATGTTAGATTGTGTGGAAAAAAATTGAACGTGTTGAAAATCATGACGAATAATTCCTATAAGCCCATCGCAATTCAATCCCGAGTCTTGCATAGAAAATTACTCTGAAGTTATGAATCTTGGGTCTTTCCCATGACAGTCCTCCAAAATTATCAATCCTAGGTATTACCTAGAATAATTCTCTAAAGTGATTATAAGCCCGTTGTGATTCGATACTGGGTCATGCTGAGAATAGTCGCTCAAATTATCAATCCGAGGAGTTGTCCAAAATAGGCCTACGAAGTTATCCATCTTGGTTCTTGTCCATAGAAATCCTCTAAAGTGTGTATAAGCTCGTTGTGATTCAATATTAGGTCTTGCTCAGAAGAGTCCTCCCATCGATCCTGGGTCTTAACCAGAACAATCCTTAGTTATCCATCTTGGGTCTTGCCTAGATATTTCCTCCAAAGTTGTTGATCTACTAGTTACCATTGAAAAAAAAATAGCTTTATATTATTATTTTATTCAAATTTTAATGGTAAAGTTCATAGCAAAAATATCTTACAAGATAGAGTAACATAATTTATAATGTTTTTTTTTTTAAATTAAAATTTAATGAATATAAAATCCATTGTTAAAATTTCTTAAAAAGTGTGTAAAGATTAGTATAGATATATCTTAAGCATCAATCTAACACGCTAAGGGAGGGATCAAGTCTCTTCATCTATAAACCTCTTTTAGAATGCAAAATTTGAAAAACATCTCATTCCTTGATAGATCCCAATGAATTTGTAGTGGTTCTCTCTCTATAGATATAAAATGTGTTTCATTGTAATAATCGTACTTTTGAATGCTATGTTATGTACCTAAATTAAACTTATAAGTTCAAAAAATCTTTATTGGATGTGAGGGAAAATTGTGAAAAAAATATACATAAAAACAAAAAAAAAAAACAAAATGTAAAATAGAAGGACTACTTCAAATGTTTTAACTCTAAAACTTGTTTTTTAATTATATATATATATATATATATATATATATATATATATATATATATATATATATATATATATATATATATATATATATATATATATATTGTGCGAGATTAAAATTATTTTTTATTATTAATTCATTTTGAAGTATATGTGAATATTACTTAATCTTGCATATTAAAATATTTATTAATAACCCACATTTAAATTTATTATTATTATTATTATATATATATAATGTCACATTAATTTTATATTAAGAATTGAATGAATTACGCATTTGTCGCATTATTCTTATTAGGTAGTACTCCATATTTTTTCATTTAACTTTAATTACTTTTTTTTTCTTTGGACCTTGAATATTTTATTATATAGAACAATAAAATATTTTATTTTAACATTATATATATATATATATATAATTGATATTGACATAAATTAGTTAATATAGATATGCAAATATTTTATTTAAAGTCTTGATGAAATATTTTTGAAAAGTACAAGGTTTAAACAGTTGGTTCACACTTGTTTTTCTTCTTCTAGTTATTTTATCTATTTTTCAACGCTCATATGAAATTATATTATGACATGTGGATATCGCAATATTTTATTTATGACTGGAAGTGAGTAAAATATCTCTACCACATTATGTTGTAATATCAACAACAAACCAAGCCACCATAATGAGGTTGGGATTATTGATTTTTTATAATGCATTTAGTTAAAACTAACTAAAATGCATATTCATTTTTGTTTTTTGTTGTAGTAGACAATGTTTTTCAATTTAGAGTTGGACAAAATCACACATCCCCCTCATACTAGGTTGTAGAATATGCCTCTTGGATCAATAAAAATTTAATTTTATACTTTTTTAAATCAAATTTCTTATAGGAAAAAATATCTTATTAAGTTTATTTTATTGTATTGAGTTTATTTTAAGATAGAATAGTCTTTAGTCACAATCAATTAGTAGAGAAAATATATCAACCAAACACTAAGAGTTATTTTAGTTGGACTAAATTATATTTATATTTATGAAATAACTCACATAAAAATTATATTTATGATGAATAATATTACTCAATATCATTCAATATGCATAATACAAGTACGGGATAAATATTTAACACCCTCCATTAACTACTACTTGTCCTTGATGCTCTTATCTAGCAAATTCTTGCATCTCTAATAATTTTTTATATCATGTAGAGTGAACTCCATCAAGTTGTTCCATAATCCTTGTAAAGGTGTAGCTCGCAAATTACATTATCTATTTCCACCCAGGAACCCCCTGAATCAAAGATATCTTGAATTCAATCTTTGAACAACACCCACAAGTTGAAGCAAAACACCTTCTAGTGAAGGTTATAACGAAGATTTTTAGTGCTATAAAATTGGAAAAAAAATTCAAAAAACTCCGCTAAAACATTCATTTCTGGTAGTAGATGTTTTAGCATAGATTATAATGAAACTTCATCATAACTGAAAAATATTATGTGGAAGAAGGTTTTAGCGGATGTTTTCTTAGCAGTGTGGTTCATGGAAAAATAACATTGGTGTGCTAAATATATAAAAGCACAGGGGCTGAATACATAACTAAAAGCATAGAGGCATTGAATGAAAAGAACATTAGTGCCTGAAATGTATTCTTCCCTGGTGCGTATATATTAAAAATATTCCCTTGGGTGTTCTTTTCAGGAACAACACGGAGGCAGGAAAAAATATATTGCATGCCTAGTGCTTTTATTTAAACTTGTAGCTTCGATGTGTTTGATTTATATAAAAGCATCATTGCACTACTCCTAAAGGATACAATGCTTTTAATTTGAATAATGTATCGGGGCTGGAAATAATATCTCATAGCACAGGGATGTTAGTTTTATGAAAGCACTGGTTCTTTAAGAATTACAATGCACCAGGGTGTTAATTGCAAGCAACACCAGTGCTTGAAGAATTAAATGCCTCGGTGCTATCGCTTTCATAAAATGCACTAGCCCTGCAAAACAAATGTTGTAACAGTGCTTTTAGATAACATAACACACTAGTGTGTGTTTATGTTATGGATGCACCAATTTTTTGTATAGGATTTTCTCTATTTTATAAACATCGACTTGTGACAATGCAATTATTATGATTTTCTAAATTCATTATTCATCATAAAATCTTCATATATCTTATAAAAGTATTCATATAAATTAAATTTTGATTAGTGCATTTGTATATAATGTTTACATTATTTTTTATATTATGAGATTTCAAATCTCTTCATTATAATATTTAATTAGTGGTGTAACATTTCACATCGACATTGGATAACACAATAGAAAAAATTAAAATTAATTTTATTTATATCAATAAGAGGCTCTTTTTCATACAAAATGAAATTTTTATTAGTAACATCTTATCTTTCCATTGGGAAACTATGTCCATTACATTAAAAAAATACATAATTTTCACAGATAGTTATTTCAAAAAATACAACAACTTGCACTGATATCCAAATAGATCATTATTCTTCACTAGAACTATTGTCAGTGCTCGAGCTACTTCCATGAATTGGGTTATTTGGAAAAATATTTTGTTGATTGCATCAATTTTCTTTGTCTTCTTGATCTTGTTCCATCTGCAAACATAAAATAAAGTGTAATGAGTGTATCTCCATTGGTGAGAATAATTAAAATTGAAATAAATAATATACATCGTTGTAAATAAAATAGCAATGTACCATAGCAAGAAGTGACTCATGAATTTTATACATGGTTTTAAAAACCACGTCTCATGCCTTGTTGCAATAACTCTTTTGTTGGTGTAGTTCCAAACTTTGTTTCCTGCGAGTTTATACCCCATTATAAATCATAGATTTAATATAAAGAATTTTTTTGTTCTATTAATTATAAACTCAGAGAAGTAAAAACAACATAGATACTTACAAATTCCAAAATTAATTTTTGATATGTTAACATATACTCACAACTCATATTTAAGCCAATGTCAATCAATTCTTCTGATGACTCTTCTTTGTATGTTAGCACCTATTTGAAGACATTTAAGGATCGTTCTTGTAAAAAAACTTAAAATATAAAAAAATGGAACCTTGAGTTGTTATAAGGAAATATTAACAATTACTCACAAACTTTGATATCAACCCTTCTCTTCCTTGTTGTCTTGTTTTATGTGTTGAATGAGTTCCATTTTTTTTTCCTACAAGAAAATACTTGAAAATTAATATTTATGTTAAATTATTTGTTTATATGTACAAAGTCAATCATGATTACATAAATTTGAAGCACATTGTTGTTGAGATGGCTCCTCTTGTGATGAAATTACATCTTTTTCTTTGACCATCTCCTTGTACACTTTTTTGGATATTATTACATCCATTTCTTTGGCCATCTCCTTGTACACTTTTTTGGATATTCATACTGGCATGTTTTTCATATCAGCTCATTGATCCTTCGGGATTTTCATAATATTCCTGAAAAAAGTAACAAACTATTTTTATATTGATATATGCAAATTAAAAATAATAAAATTGATATTAATAAATGAATTGCTTGTAGTAATATATACATATAATTCTAGAAAATCATTTTGATTAGGAATATTATCTTTCGAACGATTATTTTTTGTTGTTGTATGTTTTTTCTATTGCAAGTCTCACATGTCTCATTGACCATTGCTCTGGAAATGCTTCATGTAGTTTAGATATAATTTGGTTCTTGGAATCATTGGATTGGTTTTTTTATTATAAGTAGAAATTACGTATATACGTTCATTCCATTATATCCCTCATATTTTTATTAAAAAAAACCCTTTCATTAACCTCTAGCACCACTCAAGATGAGCTAATGACAAATTCATTATCATTTACATGTTATATAATTTTTATTTTCTTAGAACCATATTTATTTTTTCCTTCGTTGTTCCTCCCTGTACAACATTAAACAAATATGAATTAATATATTGTTTGAAACATGCTATCTAATATTCTTAAGTATATTATTAATGAAAATAAAATAAAAAACTCATATTCAATAATAATTTTTCATTCACCTCATTCATCATTCTGAAATTTGTCTATCAGGATTTTACACTCTTTTGCACTTAGATTTGAAAAAATCTTATTGACCTTCCTCATTTTGTGGCTTTTCTAGACACACACTAACCAATACCTATTAGTTAAACTTACATATAATTCAAACATATTAATTTTGTAAATAATTTACAAAGAAATTTCCTTGTCTACTTTTTTGGATGCGTTATCATTGTGCTGATCAGTATTTTTGTTACTTGACAACTTATCAGGCATTTTTTATCAATAAAAATCATGTATCATTCAATAGAAAAGGCATTAAATATATTTTATACATAAATCAAATATTTTTCAGCCAAAAAGAATTCTGATAACCGGTGCAGTTATTTGAATAAACGTCTCGGTGCATTTAATATACTAAACACATCACACGTTTAGTTGTTTAACACCAACATAAAAAATTAATTAAAAAAAAAATTATGACGGTGCAATTTGTAATGATAAAATCACTACCATCACTTAATGGTGTTATTTTTCAAAGTTGTGGTGGTGTTGTTATATTGCACTGCGTGCACCGATAAACAGACTGAACATGGCTAACAGGATTCAATGTGATATGTAACAATAGAAGCACAACTAATATCGATGCATTATATTACATAGGGTGCACTATGAAACAGATGACATTTAAAAAATAATGGACAGGGCCGACAAGGTTTGGATCTAATTCAATTAGTGAACCCCCTATTTTACATGTTAAATTCTCTATATATAGTAAGTACACAAACCCATTAAATCTAAAATGCCTAAAATGAAAAACCCTAATTGTGAAGGGGTAGAGAGAGTTAAACCTTAAGGTGAAATTTTACAGTCACATAAGCAAGACGAAGCAAGGGTTTAAGGTAAGTATTGATTTTTCAATGTTTTTTTTTTTCTGAATTTTAATTAAATCTAAATAGGAACAAAGATCACCAAAAAAAAAATTATTAGTAAATTCAATAGTAATATTTTTATTATGCAGGTTTTTCAAATTTTTTTCTTCTGAATTTTGAATAAATCTATCAGAAATTGTAAAAACAATTAATAGTAAAATTTATAATTTTTGCTATGAAAAGTTTTGAGTGAAACACCATACCTTTAAAATTCCTATCTTTCTATGGTTCCAAAATATTATGCTGCTCCACAGTGCTCCCAATATGTCTCTCTTGCAAATGATCTCTCTTTTAATTAAACCCTAACAAAAATTTAAATTTTTTTATTAGTAAAATCAATAGTAAAATTTAAATTTTTTACTATGTTGGGTTTCGAGTGAATCACCATGCCTTTTAGTTTCTGATCCTCTCAATAGTTATGTTTCTCTAAAGTATTTTGCTGTTGCACAGTGCTCTCGGTATGTCTCTCTTGCAAATCACTCCCTTAAAATTTTGCGAAAAATAATAAAATAGCGAATAAATTTGTACTATTTAAAAGACTTTATGAAATTAGATTTCAAAAAATTAGTTTCCGCTCATTTTTCAATTAAAAAAAGAAAAAAAACAATCTCATATTTTTTTCACTTAATCCGAACATGAGTGCTTTTGATAGTAAAGAGCACTAGTGTGTTTACAAGTAAAACTCATCAAAATTGTTAGGGTACCAAATTTTCTAAACGCACCAACATGATAGATTTTATTTTATTTTTTTTATATTTTTATTTTTTATCAAAATCCTGAAATGATGTGGTTAATATTTTAACGCAAGAGTGTGATTTGTATTTAACTACATCGGCGTTGCAATTGTTATAAGAGCACCAATATGGTAGAATTCACTTTTATTTTCAAAATCCTAGAAACAAGTGTGAATCAGTGTTATTTTTATTTAAACACATTGGTATTCTTTTTTACAAGAGCATCGATACGATAGAATATTTTTATTTTTGAAATGTCAAAAACTAGTACAGTTATTATTTTGATGCCCTAGTACAATTATTATTTAAACGTGTCGGTGTGATTTGTCCTGATAAGAGAACCAATAGGGTTTGAAAGCTATCTGAAATTTTATTTTCACATAAAATGGCATATTCATCTCAAATTATCATTTAGGTGTATCCACATGAGTTACAGTAGTTCATAGTATACATTTTCTAATTAAAGTCACCTTATTCTTAAAAAATGGTTTGAAAACTATATTGAAATTTATATTGTGGTTATATGGTTCTCAAAATTAATTTTAGACATGTACACAAAATTTATTTCTATTTTTTCTCAAAAGTAGGGAGAAAATCTCATAATATCCAATGGCCAATTCTTTAAATTCTAGCTTGTTCCATATTATTGATCAAAGTCCTTCGCGAAGTTCTCCCTTTCCATCTATAGTAAGTTTAGATTTTATTTATATTTCAATTATCTAATTGATTTTTTTTATTCCATGTCAATTTGAATAAAAAGTGTCCAAATTTGTAAGATCCTCATTCAGAATTGATTTAGGATGCAAAAAATATTCCTCCATTTCAAAAACTTCAGAAGCTCTTATCACGAGTAACATATCGCAAGAAGTTGGTAGATGGAAATGGACAAGCACTTGATCCTACCAATCAGAACATGACATCTTCCAGTCACAATCTTGTATCAACAATGGTAATAATTGTTTGGTATAATGTAATTTCAAAAAACCAATTGCATTGACAAGCTTACTAATATCATAGATATACTAATGTTCAATATTTTTTGAAATTAGGATTCTATTGATGATAAGTGACCAACCTACCATCTTCCAGTGCACCCCACTATAATTTCAAACCAACAGAATATTTCATTAAGAGAAAGACTTGAAGAGGAAGCATAAAAATAATGGTTTAATCAACCACCTATTCAATTCCCACTATGTCCAGATTCACCAATTAGGAATAACTACAACAATAGTAGTTCTTCATCATAAGTTGGAAATGGAGGAAATCAAATATAGGTTGGCATGTATTATTACTTATGGGATACGACTTCCATGGAGTAAATGTTATTAGATGCATTCCAGAACGACGAGCTAGGGGATGATGCTCATATCACTGATACTTTATTCGAAAGCCTAAAATATTCTTCCACTACCCCTCTCTTTAGACCTTTCGGAAATTCAAAGTCTACTCACTTGGGAACAATGGTGTTGTTGTACAACTTGAATGCAAAATTTGGCATGTCAAATGCATGTTTCTTGACAATATTGAGGTAATTCACTTGCATGATCGTCCCTACTACTTTGATAAATATTGTCACACAATCAACATTAAAAATGGTTGATTTTATGAATGTTAAATATTGAAATTGTACAATTATATTCCCTGCAAACTGTAGGTTATTCAAATATAAGGTTCTTCTAACTAATAATGTCTTATTGGGTAGCTAGGAAGAGGCAAATCAGATATTGAAAATGTAGGGTGTTGAGTACATATCATATCATTCATGTCAGAATGATTTTATTCTATATCGAGGAGAATATGTAGAAAAAGAGATATGTCTGAAATGAGGGTGTGACAGGTACCGTAAATGAATAAATAAATGGGTAAATTACATGGTCCTCCTCATAAGATATTGAGGCACATGCCTATAATCCCAAAGACTCAAAGTCTCTTTCGTTGCAAATAATTAGTTATGTTGTAGGGATGGCATGCCTCACACAAAAATGAGCCAGGAGTTATACGAATTGCAACAGATTCAATATCCATGAAGCATATAGAGGATACATGGCTTGAAAAATTCAAGGATGAAATACGAAGTCTACGACTCAGCATATACAAATACGAAGTCTACGACTCAGCATATACATGGATGGAGTCAACTCAAATAACCTCCAAAACACAAAATATTATGTTTAGCCTGTAGTAGTGATCAATAAAAATATCCCCCCATGGTTGTCAGTGAAGAATGGGTATCTTATGTTGGCTCTCATAATCCATAGAAGAAGACAAGTGAATAATATGGATGTCTACTTACAACCACTGGTAGATGAATTGAGGGAATGATGGGAAGGGATACATGTGTACAATGTATCAAGACCCATCGCAATAGAGAGGAGTTTTACATTGTATGGCATGCGTGCTTAATTCATACATGAATATCTAGGCTTAGGAGTTTTATATGGTAAATTACAATTTTATTGATTTGTTTATATACGTAACAATATTGTTTCGCATATAAATTTAATCCATTGCAATTGTTTTGATATTAATGATCGCTAACATGCCCTGTATACAATAATTTCATAGATATTGTAACAAAAGTTTATCATGGATGTAAATGTTGTGGAACTTCTTTGAAGGCTTGGTGGTCCGACCCTACAAAATCTAGTGTATGATTCATCCACGGTGTTCCTCCAAGAAGAACACCCTTACAAAAGAGTAACATCCTCTTTCAGTGGTAAAACAGAGAGAACCTAAAATCCTACAATAATGACACTATTTGAATAGTTTATAGCGTATTAGAGAGAGAAGGAGGAGTTTGTAGAAATGTTCAATTCTTTTGAAATTATCCAAAGGGATTCAATATGATCTTGTAATGTATTAAAACAAAATACTGAATCACTTCTACAAATTTGCAGAAACCAAATATGATCGCATAATCACATAACAAGGAAGACATAAATTATCAATTGCACAACACAAGATGTATATGGGGAAAGCAACTGCTCAAAACCCCGCTATATGTATATTTCATAAAGTCAAGATCATGAAACAATACAATGATATTCATTACATTTAGAAACCTCTGCACTCTCCTGACTGTCTGATCTAGGTGGATGATGGTGGCCACCCACCTATTCCATTTGGACCCCCACCATCAGTTCTTTTAGTTTTTCACTTTTAGAACAACTTACTATTTTTAGCAAGTTTTTGGGTCCTGAACTTCTAGAGTCATTTTGGGCCCGTAATGATACAGGTGGATATTGGTGGCCACCTACCTATTCCATTTGAAACACCGCCATCAGTTCTTTTAGTTTTTTCAATTTCAACACAACTTACTATTTTTAGCAGTTTTTCAAGTCTTGAACTTCCAAAGCCATTTTGAGGCCTTAAACGACGTTTTTTGGGAAAATCGAGAGCAACATCGATCCATTGGTCCATGGACCCATGTTTCCATGGACCAATGTTTCTCACACCAAAATTTTTACTCCTAGGAAAGATCCTTCTAACAAGGTATGGTGTGCGTCAAACAAAGATTGTTTGCCAAAGTTACGTCCCTGGGAAGTTGAAACACCAATTTACCGAAACGGGGCCCATAGTGTTAGCACTTCATCTCCTAGGGTTAGGTTTTTGGATGTTTAGAGTTTTACATTGTTTTTCAATAAAAATACTCCCTCAAGCCTCATTGTAACATAGTTCAGAGGCTTATAGCCACCACATCTCTTCTTAGAGATAAGCTACCAGCGCCCTAGCTATTTTATTTCCATTATGTCTGTAAGCATATTTATGTTATTTGATATTAATGAAATGAAATATTATTTCCACTACATCTTTGTGTTTATGTTTATTTATGTGTATTATTGCATTCTTGCATAAATCTGGATCACTGTCTCACTCTGATCTTGCTCAAATTTGGCACCGATCTAAGCAAGTTTGGTCCTCTATTTAACCTCTTGCTTGTCTCTTCTTGGCCTTCCTTGCTTATGCATTCCTTGGCTAATTAAGCTCCTACTAATTAGGAAAACCCCAATTAATTATTTTTCAATAACTTCAAGCCTTGTCGATGACCTCATGCATGACCTGTAAAATTTTCTAATTATACAACTGATAGTTATCTCCCCTTTAACCTCGGTCTCAACTGATCCTTCCTTAGAAATGACATGAAACAATTATTTATATAGAATTATCAGATAATTTATTGACCACTACTTGTGAATTAAATCAGATTTAATTCACTAGACTTATCACTAGCCCATCCCTCAGTTAGAACTAGTTCAATTGATTTTAACTCAATTAATTGAGTTAACTAATTACAACTCACAAATAAATGTAATTGGACCCCTAAAATCGTAGGAAAACTCTACATGCCTAATATCTAACCCTCAACTTGAATTTCCTAATATAACTCAGTATTTCTAACATAGTTAACTAATACAAGTTGTCATGAGATGAAATTACAATTTCTCTTCAATTTAATTAAGGGAAAATTAAATCAGAAGCCCCCTATGGTGCCATTTCTGGGTTCCATTTCTAGATGCCATTATCAATGTTTCTTGTTTCCAATTTAAAAAAATTTAAATAGGGAGCCTACGTTCAATGATCCAAAATTCTTCGACACCTATGTTGAGAAATTTCCCATTGGGATGAAAAGGAAACATGTATTTTATAAGCTCCCATATTGGGAGCATATTAAGATTTTCCACTTAATAGATCCCATGCATATATTTAAAAATGTTTCATCTTCTTTATGAAGGCACATATCATAAAAATAAAATGACACATTGGTTTTTATGAGAGATCTTATTTCTTCAAAAACTAAAAAGAAATATTGGCCAAGACAATAAACTAGAGGAGAGGCTAGTCCCCCTTAGTATTTCAAAGAAGGTGATGTCCCATGGATTTTAAAGAAAGATGATATTTCTTTGCCAAAGGAAGTTATAGTGAGTGGGAGGGTGAATTCTTTATATTCATCTTCACTACAGTATTGCTTCACTATGGAAGACCGTTTTTCGATTTTGAAATCACATGACCATTCGAACCTTCTAAGAGTACATATGTCAAAAACATGATTTTTTCAATTTTATGAAATGAGATCTTTTATAATTATTTTGTGTGTAATGTACTATTTACTGTGCAGTGTCATTATCCTCTTCTCTTGTGTGGGTGTGTGAACCATGACTTCCCCCAAGACCTATGACATGTCATATCTAAATTATCTGCATTTGTGTGTTGGATAAGATCAAAGGAGATTTATATGGCTAGCATTCCACAGTGGCGTCAAGAGATAGATGAGATTGTTGTATGTTTGAGAAGGAATTGCTTATGAGTTTCATGGAACTACAATTTCATCTTTAATTCACCTAGTAGATGAGGTTAAAATAGTTGGGGTGGTTTCTTCTCATTGGATGTACTTCTTAGAGAGGTACATGGAGAAATTTAAAGGTTTTGTTTGACAAAGGGAAAACCCCAAGGGGTCTATGGAAGAAGGGTATTTATCACATGAGTCTTTCTATTATTCCAATGAGTACATTAAGGAGATGGACAACACACCAGGTGTGATGATTTGGGACAGCGAAAGGGATGAAGAAAAAAGAATGGGAGATTCTCCAAACAAATGGAAAGAGACACATGATAAAGAGTAAGGGGATTATCATTTTTCAAATTTCTACACAGTAAATGTTCACATAGAACTTCATATTCATGCATATGTTGATCCCATTCGTATTGTATATGTTGGTTTGATTTCATTAGCGAATTCAAAAATTGAAGCCATCAACAAATTCATTCTTTACAATATGGAAGTGACACAACCATGGGTCACATTATATGAGAAGAAGTGGAGTAAATGGGACAATGACAAGAAAGAATTCAAATGTTTGAATGGTAAAAGTGTGCCTTATCCTAATCATTTAAAATAAAATATGCTAATGAAATGTCCAAACAATTGGATTGTCGATCAAGTTAGAGAGAAATACGGTGCATTTGGTCGTTTCCCACGTGTTGAAGAGGATGCACTAAACATAGGGATTGGGTGAAGCAAACTTGTAATAATCTCTTTCTGTACATTTTTAACTTCATACTACACTTTTAAATTGTAACATCTATATTTTATATTTTTAATTATGTTCGGGTTAGTAGACACATGACACTCTGATTTTTTCACTTTTTTATACGTGCATTTGTTCCCATATATGTCAGAATATGGACATAATTTTCGCATGCAGGATGCATGACACAAGAATGTGGAGTGGAAGTTGAATTCAACTAATATAGTCATGCTATCCACCGCGATCAAAATCTAATACATGGGACATTAGGTTACATCCGAAAGATACATGAAACCATTCAAGTGGACTTCTCTTCATTCCAATGTGTTATTTTATGTGCAAGTGGTGGGACATCTTTGATCAGAATAATGTAAAAGGAAGATTACGATAGTGGGATAATATCTATCAACTCTAGAAAGATGTGGCATGAAGCTAGGGAGCCTTATGTTTTTGCAAAAAACTGCAACCAGGTGTTTTTTTGTATGTATATATTTTGGATAGGGATTGGTGGTTTGTATTAAGAAATGACCCTAGATTAAAATATATTTTTCGGAACAACAATATTATCATGCCAAGAGAGGAAGATAATCAGGGTGATGACAACGGAGAGTGATATGTTTGTGTTATTTCATCATTTATACTATTGTTGTAGGTTTATTTTTCTTTATTTCGCTAATTATATTTATTTTTTATTTTTCTTGTTGGCATTTTATATAATTGGTAATATTTACAAATGTTTTTACACCTTTTTTTGCAGTGTTAACATTTTTACACTTAAAACTATGTATTTCCAATTGTGTAATTTATACTTTAAAAATTAAAATTTTAACATATTTGTTTAATGTATTTAAATATAATTTGCATTGCACTTCTTCAATAGGCTTTGGATAGACATCAGGATGGATCAAAAGATTGTAATTATAAGCATGAGTTATTTATTTATAACTATATTTTATTAAGATATCAATCTAAATATACTCATATTATATCCTTTCTCAAATGACATTGTGAGTATTAATCTAAAATAACTCACAAATTGATAGAAAATGGAGAAGGAAAATAATATATATGTTATATATTTGTACTAAAAGGCCTACTACAACCATCGCTAAAGTTTTTTAATATAATAAAATAACCTGGAGCCCTTATTTTCACTATAAAACATATCTCCATAAATATAAATGCAATTTAAAACATGGTATCCAATATCTATAATAATAAGGATTCAATGTCACAATCATTCTCAAATAGGAAAATGAGAAGAATATAACCAAAATGGGAAAATAGTGAATTTAGAAACAACATTGAAGATTTATTCTAGATTTAGATTCTTATTGGTTTATTAATGAATTCACATGTTTTTTCTTCTTGTTTATTTCAAAATCAATATAAATAATGTAGTAATAACCTTATGAGGACTTTAGCAATGAAAAAATTGTGTATTAATATGTAAGATTAAATTCTTTACATGAGAGGTAAAGTCATATTTATTGTATTTAAATTCCATTTCTTACAACATTATGTAAACTAAAAGGAGGTCTTATGCATGTATAAAATGTTGATTACATCGTTTTATGGACCATAAGAGAAACAAATGGGCTTACCTGGATGCATGAGAGGTTTTATTTTTTTCTTCATGGATAGTGGAACAATGTTGACTTTTCTTTTCACTAATAATTATAAATAAAATTTGAATTACTAAATAATTTATGGCTAAGAATAAATGATAAATAATGTGATGGTGATTAAGAGGCATTGACTTTCTAATAGACTTGGTGATGCATTTTCCTTTCCTATTTAGATTATGTAAAATAAATATTTATAAGTAAATTATTTAAAATAGATATGTCCTTATCATTATGAACATGATGTAATATTAGCTATGAGAAATGTGAAAACATGAATTTTAGTTTAGTGACCATCTCATGATAATTATGAAGATCAAAATATTGTAATTTTAAGCATGAGTTATCAATTGATAACTATGTTTTATTAAGATATCAATCTAAATACACTAATATTATCTTCTTTCTCAAATGACATTGTGAATATCAATCTAAAATAACTCACAATGTGATAGAAAATGGAGAAGGAAAATCATATTTGTGTTATATATGTGTACTAAAAGGCTACTACAATGTACACCATCAAATTTTTTCAATATAGTAAAATAACTTCCCTTATTTTCTCTATGCAACATATATCCATAAATATAAATGCAGTTTAAAACATGGTGTACAATATCTATGATAATAAGGATTCAATGTCACAATCCTTATCAACTAAGAAAATGAGAAGAATATAACCAAAATGAGAAAATAGTGAATTTAGAAACAACATTGAAGATTTATTCTAGATTTAGATACTTATTGGTTTATTAACCAGTTCACATATTTTTTCTTCTTGTTTATTTCAAAATCCATATAAATCATGTAGTGATAAATCTAGGAGAACTTCAACAATGAAAAAAGTGTGCATTAATATATAAGGTTAAATTCTTGAGATGAGAGGTAAAGTCATGTTTACTATGATTTAATTTATATTTCTTGCAACATTATGTAAACTAAAAGTAGATTCTCTGCATGTTGAAAAGGTCAATTACATCTTTTTATGGACCATAAGAGAAACACATGAGATTACATGGATGCATGAGAGGTTTTATTTTTTTCTTCATGGATAATGGAACACTTTTGACTTTTCTTTTCAATGGTAATTATAAATAAAAGTTGAATTAATAAATATTGTATGGAGAATTAAATGATAAATGATGTGATGGTGATTAAGTTACATTTGTTTGAATTTCTAATAGACTTGGTGATGCATTTAGATTATGTAAAATAAATATATATTTTTATGTATTTATAAGTAAATTATTTAAAGTAGACATGTCTTTATCATTATGAACATGATATAATATTATCTACGAGAAATGTGAAAACATGAATTTTAGTGACTATTTCATCATAAGTATGTGGAAAAAATAATATTTCTTGAGTTGTTCATTAAGAAATAATCAAACATATTCCAAAAAGTTAAATCTAATATAGTATGAATTTTGTATTATTTAACTCATATTTATTATTAAAAAAAATATAATTTTAAACCACAATAGAAAATTATTTAATCTTTTTTAGTGATTGATAAATTTGTGATTAAGATGGGTCTACAGTTTTTTTCTATCTCTATATATAGATTGGTCATTGTGTATTTTTTCATTGTTTAAATTGTATTTTTAAATAATTTTTTATTATTTATTTTTTATATTACAAATTGGATGAGTTACATATTTTCATCTTATTAAGAACTAACTAAAATATTTTACCTTTAATTATTTTTTCCTTGTGAGTATTGAAATATTTTACTAACTAGGAATATGAATGAACTATACAAGCAATAGAAAAATATTTATGGAAATTTTACAATTATAGTTGCAACCATACTAAACTTTGAAATTTATAAAAAAATCCTTGCATTTTTTTTAAAGTAAGTCATTTTGCATGTAATTTCATATATATAATTTTGATATAAGTCCACCAATAAATAATGTAAAATAAATATTATTTCATAAAAATAAACATCATGATGATAACCATCTAACAAACATAAATATTATCTAAGATACACATTCAAATTTACTACCATCATCTAATTATATAGAACTCTAGCACACATAAATTTCATTAGCTAGCACACAAATCTAATAATCTAACATGGCACCATCATCGTCATCACATATAAGAAAACACAATAATTGTAATCTAACATCATCACAACACGCATCCTCAAGTTAATATACATCTCATGTCAAATAACTACTATCACATACACCTCTATGCAAGCACATTAAATGAATATATCTAACATGACCTAATAATATAAACATCAACACCAACATATAAATAAAGTACATAAACATGAAAAAAAAATGCACCATATATATATATATATACAAGTCAAGCAACTACATCAAGTCAAGTAAAATAATTGTTATCAAATATACGATACCACAAACATAGTAGTGGTAGCCTAGTTTGTAGCCTAGTCAAATACTACCTCAACAGGCGAACTATCAGGTGGAGGAGAAGGTGGTTGGTCTGCTCTCTTAGGGGAAACATGAGGCACCATTGCCAATACTGGGTGATAATCATGAGGCGAATGATGATGAGGTGGAGTACTACCAAAAGGGTCACCAACACCCTAACCGTGATTTTATGGGGTAGTAATACCAGAAGCATGATCACCACCCTCACATCATGATCCGATGGGCTAGCACTGCGTGAAAACTCATGTGACGTAATTTTTTCATGCTTGGCATCTCTCCTCCTTACCAGTAGTATGGTAGCTCCAATGATATGATGCATAAGAGTCATCATATCACAAAAAACAATTCCTAAAGAGCTCCAAGAGCCTAGGATATGCCCTGATGTCTCAGTCCCTCACATGGCGTACTTCCTCCTCCACCAAATGTCTAGATAGTCAGTCAAAATAGTCCATCCTAAATCTGAGACCAACCCTACGAGTTGGCATGTCCATGTCACCCATATTCATCTAAGGATCATGTGCCTCACCCTCTTAGGCATCGCCCATCTCTCCATCTGATCGCTCCGGTGGGGGAGGAGGCATGTCCCCAAAAAGTGTGTTGATGTCGACAAAATATATAGTACACAACAATAATTAGACAATTTCATTAAACCATTTAACAAAAAGTTAAATAACATGCTAGAATCCATTTTATTCTAATTAATTAGGATCATAATAAAATGAAACTAGATTAATTTAAAGAAAACATTAATATTACCTTTATCATCTATAGGCTCATCTGGTGTGAAGATGATTTTGGGACACTATCTCCAATCTATCCTCGCGTACAAACATGACACCAAGACAAATGTGTGGTCATTCTCACTCGCTAGTAGCGGGAGTTCCTAGGCGGAAATCCTCGTCGGTTACTCTGGCAGGCCCCTCTTGGGCATCATCTTGCCCCACATGCGCATCCACACCTCAGTCATCGACAATCCCTGAAGAGCTTCAGGAGCCTAGGATATGCCCTGATGCCTCAATCCCTCACAAGGCATAGTCCCTCCTCCACCAAAATTCTATATAGTCAGTCAAAATAGTAAATCCTAAATATGATACCATCCCTACGATTCAGGATGTCCATGTTGCCCATCTGCATCTGAGGATCATGTGCCTCACCCTCTTAGGCCTTGTCCATATATCCATTTGATCGCTCCGGTGGAGGAGGAGGCATGTCCACAAAAAATGTGTTAATGTCTACAAAATATATAGTACACAACAATAATTAGATCATTAAACAATTTAACAAAACAAGTTAAATAACATGCTAGAAAAAAATTTATTCTAATTAATTAGGAAAATAAAATGAAACTAGATTAATTTAAATAAAACATTAATATTACTTCTATCATCTATAGGCTCATCGAGTGTGAAGAGTATGTTGGGACACTATCTCCAATCCATCCCCACATACAAACACGACACCAAGATAAACATGAGGTCGTTCTCACTTGTTATTAGTGCGAGTGCCTAGCCGAAAAGCATAGTCGGATACTCTGGTAGGCCCCTCTTGGGAATCATTTGGCCCCACATAAAAATCTACACCTCAGTCATCGGCCTAGGAGGGTGATAGTCAAATGTATGCCTCGTCTCTGGAAACCTCTCAAAAAATAAACAAAGAAACCCTGAAGCAAATGGGAAGTTCATCCTCCCATGTATCATCGCATGACATTTATCTAAAGCCCTACAAAACTACCTCAGAAAAATGGAATACCATCTGATAAATTGTGGCACTTCATTAAACAATCGACATAATACAAAAGAGGTAAACTAATTTGTTTCCCATAACTAGTATAGTGTGCAATGGTGGTCACTAATAATGATAGGCACCTAACCTCATGTACAACAAACTAGGCAATTCATAGTTGTTCACCATGCACCTGAAAATATGTTGGAAAGAATACATGACCCCTAACATATCTCTTAGAGTAGAAAATTTGACTCTCTGATGCAACCCCATTGGGACATCAGGGAACTTGGGAAATGTTTCCCCTCTCCTGGATAGGCTAGTGATAAAATATATTTCCTCCTCAGAGGGACTATACCACATCTCAGGACCGACATGGAAAGATTGTTCCTAGACATTCCACCGATGGATCAGTTGTGCCAAAAATCCAAAGTGCACCTTCAAGGATGTAGCCTCTTCATAGTACTTAAGAATACCTACATTCCTCAACATCGCTCGGGTCGTTGCACTACTAGGGTGAGGGTATAAATACCTCTCCCTCTCTTGTGCCTCCCATGGTCAAACCACATTGTATTGGTCCACCATCTGCTCCTGCTCCCTCTATTGACATCTTTGTTACATGATTGACATATAAAATACATAATCCTCATACATAAAAAATAATTCTTTTATGAAATGAAAAATGTATTTGTAAATATGGGCACATAACTTTCAACTAAAAAGAAAAAAAAATTCATCCCTAGTGCGCCCAAAACACAGTAATGCACTAGATCTGGTGCGCTATAAAACACAAAAACACTGACAACAGTCTGTACATACATATTATGATTTCACGTACATACATTTTCAACATGGTGCATTGAAACAACCTTACACATTGGTGCATACGTATAACCTTTTCGCACTGGAACATTTAGGTTATCGAACACACCAAGCTATATTTTTTAATATTATGTGTGTGGTGTCTGCAGTGTGTTTGGTAAATATAAAAACACCGGGAATAAACTAAAAAGTATGCATTGACATGCAATTTATAGCTTTTATCGATGCATTGTAATTTACAAGACACACTGACAACACTGTGGTGGGTTAGGCTCACGCACTGAATTTTAGTGCACCGTGTAAATTTACAGGGTGCACCGCTATCAGTGGGAGCTTAACCTTTCGAATGCACCGCGTAGGTAAAAAAAAAAGTGGAATTTTGGACCTATTTTTCAATTCTAATCCACAAAAAAAAAATAGAGAGAAACATATACATTACCTGGACATTTCTTCGTCGAGGAGGCATATAAGTTGAGACCGTTAATTGAGAAAAATAAATTTCACCACTGTTTGAGAAAATTGGAAAGCCATGTACTAAGAATGGTATGAAAGGATGGTGAGCAAGAGAAACACCGATGGTAGGGCGCTTGAATGAGGCAAGAGTGGCACTGGTGCTTCAAAGATCTACAACACTACAAATGGTAAAAATGAATTTTATGGCAAGTAGGTTTTTTTATTTAACCCTATTTCAGTGCATTATTACAATTGCACCAGTGTGTACTATCTCTAAGAGAACCAATTTTTTTTTTAATTAAGAATCCTATAGAGATGCTCTTGTTAAGACTCAATGTGTTGTTTTAATACATGAATCGCATCGGTGTTTCGTGAGAATATAACACCAATTTTTTTAAAAATTAAAAATTGTCTAGCAGTGCTCTTTCTAAGACGCACCAGGGCATTTTAATACATTAACAACATTGATGCTTCATGGGAAGATAACAATAAATGTTTTAAAGAATTAAAAATCCTATAGTGGTGCTCTTGTTAAGACACACCAAGATGTTTTAATACATGAACCGCACATGTGCTTCATGGCCATGAAGCACCACATTTTTTTAAAATAAAAAACTCCCTAGTGGTGTTCTTTCTAAGATGGAATGGGGCATTTTAATACATGAAAAACATCGGTGCTTAATTGGAATATAACACCGATTTTTTAAAAAAATAAAAAAACCTATAGTAGTGTTCTTTTTAACTATGCACTAGGGAATTTTAATACAATAACAACACCAGTGATTCAAGTGGATATAGCATCGATATGGTGAAAATAATTTTAGGACCGAAATTTTTTAAATTTAACCTTTATCTCACTATCGAGTAGTGTAAGCACTAGTGTGATATATATAGGTGGTGCATTTTTGTTTCAAATAACGCTTCGGAGGTGCGCTATACTGTGTACATACAGAGGCATTGGAGTATTGGTTTAGCAATCGGTTGTTGTCACAATATAGCACCAGACTGGGGAAAATGAATTTTATGACAAACGGTTTTGTAAATTTAACCATTTTCTAGTGCTATCGAGTAGTATACGCACTGATTTTATTTTTAATTTAAGACACCATTTTTTTTATTTAAAAAAAAATAAAATAAAAAATAAAAATAAAAATCTCCCACAATGCACCATGTTCTATTAGGAACTAGTGGTTATATGTATAGTAAAGCACTTATGTGTTTGCATATTATAGACGCATCGTTAAAAAACATCTACCCGCCCGCCTCCGCTACAAATCCTGCAGCTATAGAACTATTGACTGGCTTTGGCTTGTGGATAATTTGAAGATAAGACTTAACAACTGGTCTCATAGGTGGTTATCTTTGGGTGGTTGATATGTCCTTATTCAGGTTGTTCTTCAATACTTGGAAGTTTATTGGGCTCACATTTTCCATCTTCCTTACAACATCATTATGCTAGTTGAGTCCATTATTTCTGAATTCTTATGGTCAGGGGAAAAGGGCTCTAAGAAATATCACCTTTGCAAACTGGCTTCTCTCTCCATTCCCAATTAATTTGGGGTTGGTCATGGGGGCTTCATTGTGGGAGCAATGTTATAGCACGTGGGTTCATATTGGGGGATATATAATGAGGAAAAAATGACATAATATATTAGGGGATATATAGGGGGTAAAGGGTTTTTATATTGGCAGGTATAAAAAATGGATCTCAAAGTTAATGAAAAAATATAAAGGGGTATAAAAAATGTTAATGAAAAAATTGATACCTACAATATATAGTGAAAGTAGGGGCTTTTTAAATTGGGAAGGTGTATTGGGTTTATATTGGTAGGGGGTTAAATAATGTGATTTTTAGAGGTATTTTCCAATGTATACTCAAATTAAGGGTATTTTTTAATATACTATGATCGCACGTGATATGTTAGAGGTACATTGAGTGAAGCCCCTGTGGGGCTGGTGGCTCTTGGACATCCACTCTGTTGTCGACAATTTTGTCCCCCTAGAGACAGTCTAGAGTTGCCATAGACCAGTGCCTAGGACATCTTATCATAGCAAGGAGCTCATAATATATCTTGGGTTGTCAATCCAAAAGCTCTCTTACTATCTCTTGTAAAACAAGGAAATTATTTTAAATGGAACCAAACTCTCTCAGAAGCTGACACAAAGATAAGAATAATGTAGGAACAGCATGCGAAACTCCAATACAAAAGCATCAGACAGTTAAGAGACAGCGTACTGCAAAGAGGGCCAGTTCAAATAGTATGCCACAGAAATCAAATATCAGAAAGTGGATGCAGTGAGGAAAACATGAAGGAGATACTAGTTAACATGAGGCTGATACCCAGATACACAACAGAACCACATATGGGCTTATCCAACTAAAAAACCATACATGAAAATGGCGTTTTAAAAGCACCCTCCTCAAGTAACTAATATAGCAGAAAATATGAATGACATGAACATGGAACAGTATATCATGACTAGGCCTATTTAAAGCGCTTGACTAATCCAAGTATGGGCACCAACTAGGAAGAATCCTTACTTAAGATCAGTGAGCCACTCGCATTCTAGAACATGATACAAGAAGATAAATAGCATGAAATGAGATATTATATTAACACATAAGAGAAGATTACATACTATGGAATACCAAACACCAGAATCCTCATTACAGATATAACTTCTCCTCCCTGAGACCCTATGGGCTCTGAACCTTCATATAGAGATTTTACAAGATGTATACAAAAGCTTTTCACTGCACAGTTTGCTGATAGAAATCTGGAACCCTTACAATGTCTTTCTTCTTGGTTTTTATAGGAAAGACCGAAAAATCTAGAGAATGAGGTAGGTAATGTACATAAAATTGACTCATTAAAACCAATTGGCGAGGAAAAACCCGCCTATGTTGTTTGACGGTGCTGAACTGGTGCAAGTACTCTGCTACTTCATGAAATAAATGTTGAGGATGAAAATCTACTCTTGACAAGACACAAAGAATAAAATACACAAATGTTCTGTACTTGATTGGAAGAGAAAAATCTACTGCAATAAAACCCTGAGGTTGCTTGTGTTGGTGCATGATAACCCCGGTCTTCCAATCTTTAAATTAAAATTCAAGATCATAAGTCTGGGTACTGGCTTTCTCGATTTTCACTGATATTTGTATGCCGCCCCATTAATATTTCTTGCTGTGTAATCTTTCCCTCTGCAGGCGTATTTAGGGCTCAATGGATTTTTATCCATATTTCCATTAAGGAAGTCATATTGTAACAGCTACCTCAAGATTCCCTCTTAAATTTCGCCAGCAAAATATGGTCCTTTGACATGCTCTTGACCTCTGCAATGGGGGCAACAAATTATAGCGCCTCCTCATCATCTTGAAACCTGAAAAACTCACAGATATATTAGAAAAACAGACTCAGGAGCAAGGGGCGTGGAGGTGGAGATGATGGTGACGTCAAAGACATGGCCATATGGAAATAATATGCAGGGTGGCGGAGAAAATAAAGTGGAGGTTTTGATAAACAGACGGAATGTAAGTTTTCGCGTAGAACAGTTAAAACACGATGTATGGATAGAAAATGATAAATATGAATGCAACGCATATATATAGATGGCGGGGATGGAAATACAACAGGCACGCGGGGTGATGACACATAGGCATACGAAAAGCCAAGAGGAATAGATGACGTGGCGGAGGACTTAGTCAAGCAGGGGGAGAACGCGAGTGATTATAGGCCACACGATCATCGGATGAGATCAATGGTTAAAATGAGCCGGAGGGTGATCAAAGGTGGGCTAGGGACGCAATAGTCGTGAGTTAAAGCGCGTGTAACTTCGGAGGATCTCCACCGTTGGATAAAGGCTGACAGATCCGACGGCTGCTGTGGATTCTGCTGCTCGACCTTTGCCTGAACTTTAATGCGCGAAATGGGTGGTTTGGCAACCGTACCCTTTGGACACTTGTCAGATGTTGAATGGAATCGCTGGCTCCATGGAGAATACCGCCAGCCCGTCCAAAGCAGTGTGGAATTAACCGCCAGTTTTGGCAATGCGCATGGGTGCGGGGACCACCATGGAAAACCAATTCCGCTCCGTAGATTTGATTTGATCGGATGGCTCCGGACGAGCCCGAAACTTTAAACATTAAGCCCCTTTCCCTCAGGCATATGGTTTTGCGCCCGGGTCACATGGAAGGCAAAATAAGAGTGGCTAAGGCTAAAGGGCTAGGCCCGATATATTTTTGAATGCGGGTTTTTAACCTTTGAAGAGTGTATTTTTTGGGCGGAAAGGGTAACGGGAGGCAGAATATGAGGGTTTATGGTCACGAGAGCTGATTCAAAGGGTTCATGAGGAGTATTAGGCCAAAAATTTAAATGAGGGGGAAACATGGTTAACATCGGCTCCAGCTGGGGACGACGTGTTCATTTTTTGACGCGCCGAGAACATGCAGACCACTGATTGTTTCTATGTATACCTTGATCTTCTACTTCCTTTAGCATTTTTCTTCACAATTTATCAGCGCACTCATAAAACCAAAACTGAAGCAAAACATATATACAGTATGGTACATCAGGCTTGTTTTGCCTGAATCAAAATTGAAAATATGGTTTGAGGAATTGTCCATTTACAAGGGATTCAAGCAGATCACCCTGTAGGTTTTCCAATATGAACGTGTTATTACCTTTCAGCTCTACAATTTTAAATGGACCAAACCAGAGGGGGTCAAATTTAGCATGTTTTCCTTTTTCAGCCCTCCGGATATCCCATCTGAGAACCAAATCACCAATTTGAAATTTCTTGTCTTTCGTATGGCGATCAAAAACATTTTTCATTTTCTCTTGATATTCTGCTAACCTCTGATTCACCTGGTCTCGTGTTTCCTCCAATTCTACCAGTTGGTTAATTCTTCTGACCATGTCATCTGGTTCTTCCTGACTTTCCTGCATGAAACGTGCGACTGGAAAAGCCAGTTGCATAGGAAACACAACTGCTCGCCCATATACCAGTTCATAAGGAGATTTCCCAGTTGCTCTCTTGCTAGTTACTCTATTCGCCCATAGAGAAAATTTTAATTGGGAGTCCCAATTCTTTTGATTCTCATTAATTGTCTTCTTCAAGGCCCTCACCAGAGTTTTGTTGGAAGATTATGCCAAGCCATTCCCCTGCGGATAGTAAGTTGTGGAGTGATTTAATGCAATATTATACTGCTGGCAGAAATTTACAAATTTATTGGACTTGAAGGCCTGTGCATTATCAGTTACAATTCTAGCTGGACAGCCAAACCTGGATATGATGTTCTCTTCCATGAATTTGATGATTACAGCATCTGTATCATTTCTTGCAGGTATGGCTTCCACCCACTTTGTAAAGTAATCTGTTGCAGTCAATATCCATTTATGTTGGCCACTTGAAGGGGGATGTATTTCTCCAGTAAAATCTAATCCCCATTGCTGAAATGGTTCATCTATATGAACTGGAATTAGGGGCAAAGCAGGCAGCTTTTGTCTCTCAGCAAATTTTTGACACTTATACATGCTCTAACCCAATTAAAAACATCTCCAAATAATTTAGGCCAATAGAAACCTGCCTTCAGAACTTTATGGGCTGTAGCCCTCCAACTGTAATGTCCTCCACAGATTCCTTCATGAAATTCTATCATTATATTTTCTACTTCATTTTCTGTAAGGCATAATAGTAATATACCTGAAGGATCTCTCCAATATAGCTGCCCATTGGCAACTATATACTTCTGTGATTTCATTCTTACAGCCCTGTATTTTATCTTATCACAACTTGGAGGACAGCTGAGTGTTAAAAGATATTCGACTATTTCCTTGTACCAAGGGCTAGTGAGGTATTTTATATGTATCTTATGAGTAGCCATCTCTAGCCCCTGTTGTTCTTCTCCTTTTTCAGATTCTTCATTTGCTATCATGGATAAATTGATGCCTAGAACTTGGTGATTTGAGTCAGAAAAAATTTTGGCTGGCCCTTGTCCTTTAACCAACTTAGTAGGCCTTATGTCCAAATCATACTCCTGAATTTTTGCAATCCATCTTCCTCTTTTACCTTCGCTATCCCCCTGAACAAGAATGTCTTTGACAGCTGCTGTAGGGACATATGCAGTGATGTGAGATTGCAAAATATACATTCTGAAAGCTTTAAGAGACTTCACCAGGGCATATGCCTGTTTCTCCAATATGTTGTATTTCAATTCTGCATCATGCAATACCTGACTGAAAAAGGCTATTGGTTGCTCAAATCCATCTTCATTTTTCTGCAATAAAACTCCAACTATTGTATGAGGTGATGCAAAAGAAAAAATCATAAATGGCCTGTTGTAGTCTGGTCCAGCTAGCACAGGGGCTTCAACGAATGCCTGTTTTATTCTGGTGAATTCATCTCTAGATTCCTGGGACCATTTCACCTCATTGTTCTTTTTCAACATATCAGTTATATGCCTAACTATCTCAACATAGTTAGGAATAAACCTTCTCAAGAAATTGATTCGGCCTAGAAACACCTGCACTTCTTTCTTATTCCTGGGTAAAGGAATACCATTTATGACTTCAACTCTCTTAGGGTCTATTTTCACACCATCTTTAGTTACAATGTGCCCTAAGAGTTTTCCCTCATCTAATGCAAATAAAGGTTTTTGAGGATTGAGGGAAAGACCATACCTTCTGCATTTTTCAAAGGTTCTCTGCAAGTGCTGAATGTGTTCAGTATCATCCTTTGAAAATACTGTGATATCGTCCAGGTATACCACCAGAAACTTATCCTGCTCTCCAACAAAGGCTATGTCCATTGCCCTCTGAAAAGTAGCTCCTGCATTAATTAATCCAAATGCCATCCTGGCATACATAAATGTTCCCCATGGTGTTGTAAATGCAGTTTTCTTCTGATCTTCTGGAAGCACAGCCACCTGATTATAACTAGAAAAACCATCCATCATTGACATTCTGGAGGCTCCGACCACTTTCTGTAGAATGTGATCCATCTTAGGAAATGGATAATTATCTTTTAAATATGCTCTATTTAAGTTTCTGAAATCTACACACAATCTTATTTCTCCATTATTTTTTCGAACAGGAACAAGGTTTGCTACCCATTCTGAGTATCTCAGTGGCACAATTATTTTGGCCTTCAGCAGCTTCTTGATTTCTTTTTCAATAGAGGGAAGCAGCAGAGGATTTATCTGCCTGAGCTTATGCTTGTAAGGTTTTTCATCTTCCCTCAGAGGAATTTTATGCTGCATTATATTAACATAAAAAGTTTTCAGGTCTTGATAAGACCATGCAAAGACATCCTTGTATAACTGAAATAATTTCAGATATTTCTCTTTATATTCTTCTGGGACCTTTTTGGATAATTTGACAATTTTGGGATCAGCATAAGTACCTAGATTTAATTCTTCCACTTGTTCTTCTTCTACTGTTTTACTGTGCTACAATGGAACATCATTTTTATCAAACAATCTTTCTAAAGGCACCAGCCCTCTAGGTATGATATTTCCTTTTAGCTGCAGCACTTTATTGCCTGCTATTTTTTCTTCCCATTTGTTTTCTACAACATTTTTAGCTTCCTCTTCTTCATTATCATCAATCTCCATATTGGAGAATTCTCTTACTGTCTCCAAGAATCTCTTCATTTGTTCATCATCTTCAAAAACCTGCCAATGTTTAACATTATCTGGGATTGATGGTCTGTATCGTACTTCAATTTCATACCTCAATAAAGGATTCTGTGGAGGACGAAATGTACTTGCTGCCATAGCAAGAGAATCTGCCATTTTGTTCTGCTCCCGGGGCATGAACTGTATATTAAAAGCCGAGAAGAAATTTTCCACCATGTCCCAAACTTCATTTCTATATGCCCTCAGGCGAGGATGCTTGGTTTGGCATTGATTTCTGACTTGTCTGACCACCAGCTCAGAGTCTCCCATGACTTTTAAACTTTGTATGCCCATATTTTTGGCTGTCTGTAATCCCAATAAAAGTGCTTCATATTCAGCTACATTATTGGTGGCCTCATATTCCAATTTAAAGGACAGTGGGACCCATTTTCCTGTAGGAGAGATTAATAACACTCCAGCTCCGTTACCTTCTCTTGAATTTGCCCCATCAAAATGTAAAGTCCAGATTCCAGCTTCATAATTTTCTGAAGGCTGCTCATCCTTAATTTTGAAGGAGGGTTCATGCACATAATTTTGATCTTCTTCTAGCATAAAGCATGAAAAATCTCCTTCTTTACTATAGACTGGTGAATTTTCAGAGTTATCAGCCTTAGTAACTACCTTGACAAATTTAGTCTCTCTGTATAACCTCCTCTCTTGTCCACCAAAAACTGGGATGGTAGCATATGTTAAATCCAGCTTAATTGACCCACCAATTTTTGTACCCCAGGACCTTGACAGCAACATGCCAAAGCGGGCTGGGATATCAGCCACCACAATATCCATGACCACACTCTTTGCTGGAATTTGGGCCAAATTGACCACTAAATCTTTAATCATCCCCAAGCATTTGACTCTTTTGGAATCAAATGAATATAAGTCTTTATATGGTCTTGTAATTTGCAATCCTAGTTGTTCCATGATAGACAGAGGCATAAGAATATGGGAAGCCCCAGAATCTAGCATGCAATTGTGTAACAGTAGGTCATGAATAACTAGAGACATATAAAAAGGACGAGTAGAAGGATCTACTTCCTCAACATGTGGGCCAAAGACTACCATGGGTCTTTCTTCTTGAAGGTTTAAACTATCAGGCACAATTGATATTTCAGGAGGGAGCATAAAAGAAGTAACTTGAGACTGATATGCAGGTTGTTTTAGCAGCTCAGTCAAGGGGACTGGAATTTTAATTTTCTCAAGTTCTTTTTGCAAACTAAAAGCAGGAGGGGGCTTTTCTATCACAACTTCTTTTGACTCTTTATTTTCAGCTGAAAATCTAATTTCTTTTGGCATAGATTCATCATTAGAAGGACTGACTACTTTTGAAGAAGAAGGGACTTGGTCATTAGACTGTAAGGGAGTATTTAGAGGACTCTTACCTTTTTCTGTGTTTCTCTTTGTTGCTGATTCCTTCTAAGCAGGTACCTCCTTCTGAGGTGGCTCCTCTTCTTGATCTTGAGTTCGGGTCCTCTTCCTTGAAGATCTGAGATCATATTTTACATTGAATTGTGCTTGCATGAAATCAGCAAATTGTTTACAATAATGATCAATCTCTGCTCCTTCTTCTTCTTGCAATGGGCATTCTATATCATCATTGTTTGAAAAAGCAAGATTTGAGTCTTCTAATTCATAAGCAGCATCTTCAGTGGAGTCATCTGCTGGACCTTCCAGGTACAAGGGATGTCGTACCCGATCTTGTTGCTCCTTTGCTTCCCTTGGCAATATTTGCAATGGTGGTCTCTTATACTGGGGATTGTATCCTCTGTTTGGAGCATTATAGAAATTCTTAGGAGCTGCATTCTTAGCCTCCAACTCAAGCTTGACCATCTTCTTTATCATTTTGCTTATTTCCTCCATTTTATCTGAATCCTTATCCTGGTTGGAGGTGGATAATTCTTCTTTTCCCTTCCTTCTAACATCCTGTTCAGCCTTCCCTTTTAATTTTCCAGAGGAAGCAAAGTTAGCTTCCAATTCAAGAGCATCTGACTGAGCATCATCTAGGGTGGTAGGCTTTCTCTCCCTGAGGGAGAAACCGAAATCTGAGTCAAAGGTTGCAATGAAAATAAATTTTGCAGCGTTCTGATGAGGCTTCATATCTGCAGGGAGATTTAGATATAACTTATTAAATCTCTTAATAAAATCCGACACCCCTTCATTGTGTCTCCTCTTAAGAGTATTGAATTCAGTAAGACATTGTCCATGATCTTTCTTTTCTCCCCATTTCCTGAGAAAATTATTCTCCATGTCATCCCAGGTGGTCACTGAACGGTTTCCCAATGTCTTGAACCATTTTCTGGCCTCACCATCCAAAGATTGCACAAATAATCTTAAGACCACATCCAGGTGTTCTACATTTAAATTTTCTGCAAATGAGCAGAAAGTATCAAGATGTTTCTGAGCATCAATCTCATTTTCTCCATCAAATCTAGGCAGAATCTTCAAATAATCTTGTGGCATATCATTTAGCACTTGGGGTAAGGCCAGTGGAGCATATTTGTTCAAGAGAAAAGCTGGTACATTAGCCATTGGAGGAGGTGGGGGCTATGCAACAGTTTGATGTACAAATGGAGGAAGGGGAGGAGGAGGAAGTGGAGTATGTATAACAATGGGAATAAATTGCACAGAAGCCTGAGGTGTAGATGGAAACAATTCACGGTTAACAGCAGCTACATTTGTGATTTCTTTAACTTCTTTGGCCTCAGGGGTGAGATGAAGGTTTTCTTTGGTTCTAGCACTTCCCCTGGGTGGGCTATCTGAGTAATAATCAGGATTTTCTTCAGTAAAGTCAGGATTTTCTACTGGAATTTCTTGAGAAGAAGAGGATGGATAATCTTCTTGAGAATATTCATGGTCTTCAGCACGGGCTGATTGTCTTTCTTTCCAACTTCTTCTATGAATAATCTTCTCTGGGTCAGACACAGAGGATGTCTTTAACTTAGAGGAATCTGACCTCAAATGTGGCTTTCGAGGAGCCAGAACTACCAATAGATTTATCAAATAAGGAACAGTGGAGTCGCCAAGGTGAGAGATATACAACTCTTCAACTCTCTGTGCTCACCTGATTAGAGAGTGAATATAATTTGTCGAGGCCCATGGAAACTGATATTCTTGAATTCGTTCCCCGGCAACGGCGCCAGAAAGATGTTGTCGACAATTTTGTCCCCCTAGAGACAGTCTAGAGTTGCCATAGACCAGTGCCTAGGACATCTTATCATAGCAAGGAGCTCATAATATATCTTGGGTTGTCAATCCAAAAGCTCTCTTACTATCTCTTGTAAAACAAGGAAATTAGTTTAAATGGAACCAAACTCTCTCAGAAGCTGATACAAAGATAAGAATAATGTAGAAACAGCTTGCAAAACTCCAATACAAAAGCATCAGATAGTTAAGAGACAGCTTACTGCAAAGAGGGCCAGTTCAAATAGTATACCACAGAAATCAAATATCAGAAAGTGGATGCAGTGAGGAAAACATGAAGGAGATACTAGTTAACATGAGGCTGATACCCAGATACACAACAGAACCACATATGGGCTTATCCAACTAAGAATCCATACATGACAATGGCGTTTTAAAATAACCCTCCTCAAGTAACTAATATAGCAGAAAATATGAATGACATGAACATGGAACAGTATATCATGACTAGGCCTATTTAAAGCGCTTGACTAATCCAAGTATGGGCACCAACTAGGATGAATCCTTACTTAAGATCAGTGAGCCACTCGCATTATAGAACATGATACAAGAAGATAAATAGCATGAAATGAGATATTATATTAACACATAAGAGAAGATTACATACTGTGGGATACCAAAGACCAGAATCCTCATTACAGATATAACTTCTCCTCCCTGAGACCCTATGGGCTCTGAACCTTCATATAGAGATTTTACAAGATGTATACAAAAGCTTTTCACTGCACAGTTTGTTGATAGAAATCTGGAACCCTTACAATGTCTTTCTTCTTGGCTTTTATAGGAAAGACCGAAAACTCTAGAGAATGAGGTAGGTAATGTACATTAAATTGACTCATTAAAACCAATTGGTGAGGAAAAACCCGCCTATGTTGTTTGACGGTGCTGAACTGGTGCAAGTACTCTGCTGCTGCTTCATGAAATAAATGCTGAGGATGAAAATCTACTCTTAACAAGACACAAAGAATAAAATACACAAATGTTCTGTACTTGATTGGAAGAGAAAAATCTACTGCAATAAAACCCTGAGGTTGCTTGTGTTGGTGCATGATAACCCCGGTCTTCCAATCTTTATATTAAAATTCAAGATCATAAGTCTGGGTACTGGCTTTCTCGATTTTCACTGATATTTGTATGCCACCCCATTAATATTTCTTGCTGTGTAATCTTTCCCTCTGCAGGCGTATTTAGGGCTCGATGGATTTTTATCCATATTTCCATTAAGGAAGTCATATCGTAACAACTACCTCAAGCTTCCCTCTTAAATTTCGCCAGCAAAATATGGTCCTTTGACATGCTCTTGACCTCTGCAATGGGGGAAACAAATTATAGCGCCTCCTCATCATCTTGAAACCTGCAAAACCCACAGATATATTATAAAAACAGACTCAGGAGCAAGGGGCATGGAGGTGGAGATGATGGTGACGTCGAAGACATGGCCATATGGCAAGAATATGCAGGGTGGCGGAGAAAATAAAGTGGAGGTTTTGATAAACAGACGGAATGTAAGTTTTCGCGTAGAACAGTTAAAACACGATGTATGGATAGAAAATGATAAATATGAATGCAATGCATATATATAGACGGCGGGGATGGAAATACAACGGGCACGCGGGGTGATGACACATAGGCGTACGAAAAGCCAAGAGGAATAGATGACGTGGCGGAGGACTTAGTCAAGCAGGGGGAGAACGCGAGTGATTATAGGCCACACGATCATCGGATGAGATCAATGGTTAAAATGACCCGGAGGGCGATCAAAGGTGGGCTAGGGACACAATAGTCGTGAGTTAAAGCGCATGTAACTTCGGAGGATCTCCACCGTTGGATAAAGGCTGACAGATCCGAGGGCTGCTGTGGATTCCGCTACCCAACCTTTGCCTGAACTTTAATGCGCAAAATGGGTGGTTTGGCAACCGTACCCTTTGGAAACTTGTCATATGTTGAATGGAATCGTTGACTCCATGGAGAATACCGCCAGCCCGTCCAAAGCGGTGCGGAATTAACCACCGGTTTTGGCAATGCGAGTGGGTGCGGGGACCACCATGAAAAACCAATTCCGCTCCGTAGATTTGATTTGATCGGACGGCTCCGGACGAGCCTGAAACTTTAAACATTAAGCCCCTTTCCCTCAGGCATATGGTTTTGCGCCCGGGTCACATGGAAGGAAAAATAAGAGTGGCTAAGGCTAAAGGGCTAGGCCCGATATATTTTTGAATGCGGGTTTTTAACCTTTGAAGAATGTATTTTTCGGGCGGAAAGGGTAATGGCAGGCAGAATATGAGGGTTTATGGTCATGATAGCTGATTCAAAGGGTTCATGAGGAGTATTAGGCCAAAAATTTAAATGAGGGGGAAACATGGTTAACACGCTCTTTCTCCCAAGAGCTTTTAATTAAATCCCTTTAGAGGGCGCTAATTGGATCCCGTCTCTAGCCTTCCCTCATCCAAACCAAGTAACTCAAAGGATTGGAGCTTTTTTGAGATTCAACAAGATGATGAGCTTAGTGAAAAGAGTTGCCTTCACTAAGTGGGCCCACAAGCTATTTTTGGCACAAGTCTATTTTTAGACTATGTCTATTTTTAGACATGGTGATCATATTTCAGAAGTTGCGGGATGCTATTTGTGGATGGTTGGTCAAGTTGGAAAAATAGATGAAATTATATTTTTAGAATATTGGGCGAAGTCTATTTATAGATCTTCGATCTAAAAATAGATGCATGTCGGATATTATTAGCCCTTAATAATTATCCGACAATAAACAAAAACGTATTCTCTTGGAGCACTTTATTTCAGTGTACAGATTTGGAAAATCAGTGGACTGAAAGAATTACGCAATTCATAAGGGTCACTGGTGGTTCATGCATGGAGGACTCAGTTAGAACTATAGTGGAAAAGTTATGACAGAGTTGGAAGAGTAGTTCATGGAGTTGTATTCAATTTAACTCAGTTAAAGTGAGCTAGACTCAGTTGAGCTAGTTGTATCTATAACTGAATGATACACTAGTGAGAGTGGAGTGAATTAATTAGTTAATTAATTCACAAATAATAACTCATTAATCAACTGAACAAATACAGCATTTAACTACAGTGCATGTCAGTTCCAGTGGAGACCCAATGGAGAGATAAGTGAAAGGGTGAGATGGACTATCCGTTGTGACTATAGTGATGCATTGATTGCACCACACACACATTGGAGTTGCCAATGAGGATTGCACAGTCAAGGCAAGAGTAATTCGAATTCATTCAGAGCTATTCTTCAGCAAGGATTGCGCAGTGGAGGCGGGCTATCAGGAGGGCAGAAATTGGTGCATGGATTTGTAGATTTCATCTTGTTAGTGTGTGACGATTGATTGTATTGAGAGCTTGATGTACTAAGATTTGTATGAGATTGTTACATGATCTCAATGATACATAATATATGATAGTTTGGGTTTTAAGCTTCAGGCTTTCTCGTTAAACAACTGTGTTATGTGCAATTGTTTTTATTTATTCTTCACATGTGGTTGCAATTAATTTTCCGCAAAAGATTAACGGTGGAATGATTCTGTATTTTGCAAGAAGTTAAATATTGTGAGATCAGGGGAGTCTAGGACATATGCATGCTTAATGTATATAATTTCCACATGGTATCAGAGCAATGTTAATTCTTGAAGATTGCAGTTGTGAATAATTGTTGAGTTTGTGCTGGTGGACAATTCGAATTTGCCACAGAAAATTCTTGGTTCAGAAGTTGAGTATACATTGAAATGTCTTTCAATGGGTTACGATTGGAGTATGCCCTTGATGGAAGCTCAAATTACATAGCCTGGAAGGACTGGATGGAAGCAGTGTTGGAGGATAATGGACTAAAGGATTTAATCGATAGCGATGTTCCTAAGCCAGATGCTAGTGATGCTGCAGGACTTGACGCATGGCAAAAGAAGCTAGCAAAGACAAGAAGAATTCTGTTGGAAGGTGTGAAGGACCATATTGTGTCCAGCCTTCACGGGAAAGCCACTCCATTTGCAATGTGGAAGGCTATGACAAATGTTTTCCAAAGCAGAAGCGACCAGAGGAAGTTGGCGCTTAAGGACAAGCTCAGAAAAATAAAAATGGCGAAGGGTGACAGTATTTAGAAATATCTCACGAAGTTCATCGATTGCAAGGATGAACTGGGAAGTGTGGGGGTTACTGTTGATGATGAAGACTTGGTGAGCTTGGCTCTCCTTGGGCTTCCGAAGAGTTGGCATAGCTACGAAGACTCTATCAATGGATGGGAGAAACTACTGGGATGGGAGCGACTTTGGTCGGATATTGTGCAGGAGGAGAGAAGGTGGAGTACCAGGGATGGTTCTTCATCGAAGAATGAAGATGAAGAAAATTTTTCTTTGGCTGCCAAAGCAAAGAAAGGGAAGGGGAAGAAATTTCCTTCAAAATCCGAAGCTGAAGGCAAGAAGAAGGATTTGACAAAGGTTAAGTGTTTTCACTGTCACAAACATGGGCATTTCGCCACTAACTGCCCACAAAAGAAGAAGAACAATAAGGTTGTTGGAGTTGTAGATGGAGAGGAATTAGCGTCACAATTTGAACTTGATTTCTCTTTGATCACATGCTTGGTTTCAAGCGCAATGGGATCAGTGTGGTATCTTGATAGTGGTGCGTCTTTCCATATGATGGGAGACAAGGAGTTGTTTAGTGACTTGGAGGAGAAGGACCTCCAGATGCATATAGATATGGATGATGGTCGGTACAGTGAAATTGGAATTGATACCATTACCTTTGAGAGGGAGTCCGGTAATCCATTCTTGTTGAAGGATGTTATGCATGTTCCAGGTCTGAAGAAGAACTTGGTCTTTGTCACAATGTTGGAAGACAAAGGTTATGATGTTGTTTTCAGTGAGGGAAAAGCCTTCCTTCGACATAAAACAATGGGTCAAACCAAGAAGATAGGGGTTCGAATTAAGAATCTCTAAAACCTGGAGGTAGATGGCTGCACTGTAATTATGGGAAAAGCAGAAGAAGTGGTGAGCCGGGATGAGGGCGAATTATGGCACAAGAGATTGGGCCATCTTCACCATGGCGCTTTGAAGATTTTGCAGCAGATTTCTACTGGAATTCCCAAGGGTATTGTTGCGCAGTCAGATAAGTGCAAGGGATGTACTATGGGTAATTTTGTGAAGACCACCTTTCATGAGAAGGAGAACCGTGCTTCAGTGATCCTGGAAAGAATTCACACAGACGTGTGTGGACCTTTATCAATTGCTTCAATAGAAAAACACAGGTATTATGTTATTTTTGTTGATGACTATTCTCGTAGATGTTGGATCTTCTTCATGCAGAAGAAGAGTGAAACATTCTCAAAGTTATGTGAGTTTAAAGCATTGGTGGATAAGGAGTCGGGGAAGCAAGTGAAAACTCTACGGAGCGATAATGGTGGTGAATATATCTCGGGCGAATTCAAAGACTTTTGTAGCAAAGAAGGAATTCGAAGAGAACTCATAGCACCTCATAACCCACAGCAGAATGGGGTCACAGAGAGAAAGAACAAAATGATTGTGGGTGTTTCACGAGCTATGTTGCATGACCAGGGCCTATCGATGCACTTGTGGGCAGAAGCATACAACACTGCGGTTTATGTGCAAAACCATTTTCCTCATAGAGTACTTGGCATGAGTACACCTGAAGAAGCTTTTATTGGTAAGAAGCCTGATATTTCTCATTTGAAGTTTTTTGGCTCATCTTTTTACATTCATGTGACAAAGGACGCCAGGAAGAAGTTGGAGCCGACTGCAGAAGTTGGGATATTTTTGGGGTACACATAAACACCCCATAATTATCGTGTGTATTTGCCAGAAAGTCGGATGACTATGGTGCGACGGGATATAAAATTCAATGAGGTGAAAGTCGTGAAGTTGTCACTTGAGAGGGAGCTACACTTGCATGCAGAGGAGGAACTTCTTGTTCCCAAATATGAGCCTCTAGATGTGGATCAGCCACAGGAGGAGATTCATGGAGTGGAGGAGTCCACTCATGCAAAACCAAACATTAGACAAGGAAAAAGTGTACCACAGAAGCTGAGAGATTGAAGGTTGATGCGACACAGAATGTAGGAGTCCCTACATCACAGTGTAGACAAAGACAGTCACCTGACCATTATATTGGATACATGGCTCTTATGAGCAAGTGTATCATGACAGAGCCATCTTATTTCGAAGAAGAAATGCAGGAGAAAACATGGGTAGATGCCATGGTGGAGGAGTATGACTCCATTGTCAGAAACAGTGCTTGGGAGATTGTTCCAAGGCCGATTGGTAAATCAGTTGTAGGATCAAGATGGATCTACAAGGTACAGTAAGTTGTTGATGGGAGTGTCGAGAAGTATAAGGCAAGATTTTTTGCCTGGGGCTTCTCACAGATCGAGGGGATTGACTATGAAGAAACTTTTTCACCTGCCGCACGATATTCTTCCATACGGACCATCCTTGCTCTCTCAGCGCAGAGGGATTGGCACATTCATCAGATGGATGTAGGCGCATTCATAATGGGATCATTGAGAAGAGGTGTATTGAAAGGCGAAGGATTTGAGATCTTCGGCGAGCGAAGTCGCATGTGTGCGAGCTCGAAAGAGCATTGATGGGTTGAAACAAGCTTTTCGTGCTTGTTCTGATCCAACAAGCTATTTCCTTCAGACTTAGCTACACCAAGAGTGGGCGGATGCAAACCTATACCAAATTGCTGCGTGGAGGGTAAGCTTTAATCATTTTCTTTATGTTGATGATTTAATACTAACGGGTGATGAGCGGTTGATACACTCGTGCAGGCGGATCTTGCAAAAGAGTTTGAGATGAAGGATTTGGGCCTCCTTCATTATTTCCTTGGATTAGAAATATGGCAGCGGGAAGGTGAACTGTTTGTGTCTCAAGGCAAGTATGCCCAGGAGCTACTGGAGAAGTTTCACATGCAAGGTTTCAAGCCTATTGACACTCCTCTTCCAGGAAATTGGAGGAAAGAGGATGCTACATCGGCAGCGGTAGTGGATGCCACTGTTTATCGATAGTTGGTGGGTTCACTGATGTATTTAGTTAATACAATACCGGACATATGCTATGCGGTGAACCATCTTTCACAAGTGATGGTTAAGCCTACCAAGCTCTTTTGGAAGGCAGGCAAGCATTTCCTGAGGTATGTTAGGGGCACATCTGAGTATGGCTTATGGCACAGATAGATAGATTAGGTGAAGTTGCATGGCTTCACTGATGCAGATTGGGCAGGCAGCCCAACAGAAAAAAATAGCACATCAGGAGGGATTTTCAGTATTAGATCTACAGCAGTTTCTTGGTGCAGCAGGAAAAAAAATATCCATGGCACTCAGTTCAGCGGAAGCAGAATAGATGGCAGCAAGTCAAGCTGCATGTGACGCTATATGGATGAGGAAGATCCTGGTTGGTTTGTTCGGTTTTCATTTAGATTCTACAGTGATACATTGTGATAATCAGATTTTCATTAAAATCTCGATTAATCCAGTGTTTCATGATAGATCTAAACATATTGATATACGGTATCATCATATCAGAGATTGTGTGTAGCGGAAGATCATGTTGCTTTAGTACATTCCTACAGAAGATCAGGATGTAGATATTCTGACGAAGGTGCTCACCAGGATAAAATTTGAATACCATAGAGGCAGGATCGGGGTGAAGGATAATCCCTATCTTGTTGAGAGGGAGTGCTGAGATTCAACAAGATGATGAGCTTAGTGAAAAGAGTCGCCTTCACTAAGTGGGCCCGCAGGCTATTTTTGGTGCAAGTCTATTTTTAGACTATGTTTATTTTTAGACATGGTGATCATATTTAAGAAGTTGCAGGATGCTATTTGTGGATGGTTGGTCAAGTTGGAAAAATAGATGAAATTATATTTTTAGAATATCGGGCGAAGTCTATTTACAGATCGTTGATCTAAAAATAGATGCATGTCGGATATTATTAGCCCTTAAATAATTATCCAACAATAAACAACAACTTATTCTCTTGGAGCACTTTATTCCAGTGTACAGATTTGGAAAATCAGTGGACTGAAGGAATTACGCAATTCCTAAGGGTAACTGGTGGTTCATGCATGGAGGACTCAGTTAGAACTAAAGTGGAAAATTTATGACAAATTTGGAAGAGTAGTTCATGGAGTTGTATTCATTTTAACTCAGTTAAAGTGAGATAGACTCAGTTGAGCTAGTTGTATCTAGTCTAACTGAATGATACACTACTGAGAGTGGAGTGAATTAATTAGTTAATTAATTCACAAATAATAACTCATTAATCAACTGAACAAATACATCAGTTAACTACAGTGCATGTCAGTTCCAGTGGAGACCCAGTGGAGAGATAGGTGAAAGGGTGAGATGGACTATCCGTTGTGACTATAGTGATGCTTTGATTGCACCACACACACATTTGAGTTGCCAATGAGGATTGCGCAGTCAAGGAAAGAGTAATTCGAATTCATTCAGATCTATTCTTTAGTAGGGATTGCGCAGTGGAGGCAGGCTATCAGGAGGGCAGAAATCGATGCATGGATTTGCAGATTTCATCTTGTTAGTGTGTGACAATTGATTGTACTAAGAACTTGACGTACTAAGATTTGTATGAGATTGTTACATGATCTCCATGATACATAATATATGATGGTTTGGGTTTTTAGCTTCAGGATTTCCCGTTAAACAACTGTGTTATGTGCGATTGTTTTTATTTATGCTTCATATGTGTTTGCAATTAATTTTCCGCAAATATTAACAGTGGAATGATTCTGTATTTTGCAAGAAGTTAAATATTGTGAGATCAGGGGAATATAGGACATATGCATGTTTAATGTATATAATTTCTACAGGCTTCAACATATTTTCAGGCTACTATATCTTCCCCAACTCCGTGGATCTTACAATTGGCTGGGTTTCAGGCAAGTAGTGACTCTTCTTTCTAGCAGTCTTACATGGGATTTTGGTAATGCACAGAAAATTCTTTTGAGTTGTGATCATATTAGGGGCTTTAATCCGGGTTTGATCTTGGAATGTCATCTCATGCACTCTTGATCTCATAAAGGCATATTTTTCCTCTTTCAAGTAATCTCCCACTGGCAGCAAGGTTTCCCTATCTAGAAATCTTCTTCCCAATGGGGCCTCCTCGGTCAGGACGCGGCGGCATGGGATTCCTACTTGGATCGGTTAAAGGCTAGTTTTTTTTGTTTACATCATCTTGGAGACAAAATAGTGTGGGATGGATTGATGAAGGGCATGGCTATTATGGTTGTTGACACTTATAGAAACATCATTTCACAACGTATACGAAATTTGGAACCGTCTCCCTATAGACATTTTTGGAAGTGGGCTATCCCATCTAAAATCATATTATTCAAATGGCTAGTATGGAGGAAAACAATTTTAACTTGGGATAATTTGATTAGGTGTGGCTTCTTGGGCCTTGGCCACTGCCTATTTTGTCTAATTAATTCGGAATCTATGGCTCATCTCTTTCTCTCCTACCTTGAAGTTCAAAAAATTTGGTTTTTTTTCTCTCGATTTATGCTTGATCTCGCATGGATGCCTCTAAATATTACACAGGTCTTCGAATCTTGGGAGAAAGCACTTCAGCAATATTGAATCTTTCCTTTCTTTTTATTTTTGGAAGTATGGCTTGCCAGGAATCGTTGCATATTAAATGGGAGGCTAATTTTTCACTCTCATATTTATAGTGTTATTATGATCTGGATCGGTGGTCTTCCTTCCATTTCTCTCCCTCTTCGAGATCTATCTCATTGCCTTCGACCTTTTCCAGTGGTTCTGCCTACAAGATACTTAGATGGAGCTAAACAAGAGGGCATATGTGTATGTGGGGCCTGGATTAAACTTGATCAAAAAGAGTGGTATCATATCTTCTAGAACGATGGTCCAGCTACAAACACTAACTCTGAATTATTGGCACTCTGGAGTGTGCTTTGGGTAGCTTATAATCTTCAGGTGGCCTCCCTTCACGTGCACGGGGATGCAAAATCTGTAATCAACAAAGTAAATGGGTTGACACAGTTTAAACATCCTGGTCTCATGAATTGGATCTGCCGCATCAGATACTTGCTTATGTGATCACAGGTAACTCTCATCCAACATATTTTCCGGGAGGTTAATACTCGGGAAGATCTCGAAGTCGGGTTTGGCAAAATATTTTGGTAGGATCGAGATGCAACACGTCATGGACTGTCGGTTGATTGAGGTGAAATCTATATAAATTCCATAACCTCACTTACTCGGTTTTCAAATTTCTATTTTTTGGTTTCCAGTTTTTGTCTTTGTATATGCTTTTAAACTCTGCATTCATGCCAACTCCTTTATTTCACTTTTGGTAGCATCTTGTATGGGCTATCTCGCTTGAGACTTGGTTATATTGAACAAATGGTAGTATTTTGGGCGTTCAGTAATATCTAGATCAGATGGAATGTTGTGATCTCCCCAATTGGATATATGTAGAATGTTAGACAAATTCTCAAAATATGTATTGTTTTTGTATATTATTAATACAAAAAGAGCATTTTTTCTTCTTTGAAAAAAAAAATGAATCACAAAAGTTTAAATTCATAAGTTTTACCTCAAATTTTATAATCAAAATTTAATAACTTAATGTATTAAAATTCTAATTAATTTTTTTAATATTTAAAATAATCTAAATTATTTAGACAACATTTTAAGCTCATTCACTTTCATCTTTATACTTTCCCAATGAACAGTATATTGTAATCACTTTTGTAATCACTTTGGGTCAAAATTCTTTGACTCTTAAATAATTTGCAAACTTTTAAAACTATTTCCAAATTTTATTAAAATTTATGTAAATTTTTTTTTTTTTTTTTTTAATTTTAAATTTTGAACTTTGAATTTTTTTTTATTGGTGGATGTCTAATTTTGTGTGGTTTAAAAGCAATTTTTCAGAATTAAAAATAACAAAAAAAACTCTAATAGTCATTGAAAATATTTGGGACTTTCCCTATTTTTCTTAATAAAACTCGAAGTTCTATGAAATACAATTAATTATGTAAAAAAAAAATCCATAATTAATATTTTCTTTACATTCATTATCATATTTATTTGTAACAACAAAAAAATTGATTTTTTTTGGATTTTTTTTATCAGTCTTAATTTTTTTCATGTTTTTTCTATTTCATTTTATTGTCTTCTTATTTTAAATTTTTTAATTTTAAAGAAATTCTTAATTACATTTATTTTAGCCATATGTTTACTAGTTGCAAAGGAGTTTCAAAATATGTTAAACTCTCATATAGTAAATTATTGTAAAATAAACTATATAAATAATTAGATAAATAGATCAGTGTATAATAAAATGTTGTAAAATGAACTATTCAAATATTTAGTTAGATAAGTCGGTGTACTTTCATGTTTGAATAGTAGAGAAACTAATATAAATTTGAGTAGTCTTTAGTGCAACATTTTGAAGGCTTTTACGGTGGCTTTTTCCGGTGTAATTTCTCTAAAATCCAGCAGGAATTTATTGAAAAGAGAAGTTTGATTGCTAACCTTGCACAATCGAAGTGCCCTAGGGGTTTTTGAGGGTGTTGAATCCATATATAGAGTCAAAAAACTAGTTTAAATAACAAAAACCAAAATTTTACCTCAAATTTTTTCACTGTATTCCGTCACCTGAAACTCGAAAAAGTCGCACTAAAGACAACTCCATATAAATTTGTTATTAAGAATTTCGATTATATATTACTTTTTATTTTTTTGTATAAAAAGTAGACACTAAGCTGTTATTAACTTATTTTCAATACATAAGAAAAACCTTTCATTTTTACATACGAGGTGTTCTCTTTATGAGATTGAGTGGGAAAACACTGTTCACCCCACCCAATCAGAGAGCTTCCTCATCGCCCTTCTAACCAGTGATATCTTGACATGTGTAAACAGATTATTGGTCATGGTCGTTCATAACTGTCAACCACATTTCCGTCTCCCGAAGGGTTTTTCCCCGTTTCGCATGAGCCACGAGCCATTTTTCTAGAGAATGTGACAGTTTTTCAGTGAAGGCGTAGCTGCGGGCTTCTCCGGTGTTGGGATGGTAGTAACCTCCTCCTGCTAAGAGTCGGACGAATGTGACAGTTTTTCAGCGAAGGCGTAGCTGCGGGCTTCTCTAGTGTTGGGCTGGTACTCACGTCCTCCTGCTTGGAGTGGGACGAGGATGCAGAGGTAGAGGTAGAATAGAGACGGGTTCATGGATGAGAATAGGGAAAGATTATTGTTGAAGAAATTGGGGGTTTAATAGATTTGGATAGATTATTTAGAATTCGTAGATCTTTGTCTGTGTGTCTGAGTTTGTCTGGTCCCTGTTGCATGTCTGGTTGATTGATTTAGAAAAAATGTCAAGCGTTTTTGGAGAGCAACCAGCGTATTCCATGAGGCCATTTCCCTATTCGTTTTTCAATGATCATTCTTCTGGTAGCCATGGGGATGATTCGGTTTGTTTTAGATCCCCTGGTCGCATTACATGAGTTTTTCACCTTCAATATTCGCAGCAAGTTGCAGGTTCGAAGGCAACATAAGTGCTCTGAGTATTCCGGATTTTCTAGACATGAGTTGTGGCTATGAGAGCAATGGAGATGCCGCGACTTTTTTGCAGAAAGATGTGTTGCGCAAGATGACATGATTTCATCTTAACAACACATTTGTGGGCTCTGCTTCGTCTCACCCTGCAGAAGTATTTTCCTTCTAATAATGAAGATGAAGAATCTTTTCCTGTTTTGGATTCTTATTCCTATGACGAATTCATAATGTATGAATTTAAGGTCTGAGGCTGTATGAGAGGACGGAGCCATGATTGGACTGAGTGCCCTTTTGTTCAGCCCCGTGAGAAAACAAGAAGACGCGATCCTTGACACTTTCATTATTCTGGAACTGCTTGCCCGGACTTCAGAAAGGGGACTTGCCGCCGAGGGGATGCCCGCGAGTTTGCTCACGACATTTTCTAATGTTGGCTTCATCCTACTCGATATCAGACCCAGCCTTGTAAAGATGGGCAGAGCTTCTGCGCAGATTCGGTTTCTTTGCTCATACTTTGTAGCAACTCTAGTTGTTCTCACTCAGAAAACGTTGATGATGTGGCTGATTGGTTTGAAGAGCCTGTTTAGAGGGTCGAATATGGTAAAGACTTGAGGGAAAAGATATATGCAAGGCTTACCAGAGAACATCTCAATCAAGACTCTTCCTCATCAGCAAAGTTGCCAGATGTTGGTTGGGTGAACGAGCTTGTCAATTAATGGATTCAGGGTTGTAGGTTTTTTTTCATTTGCAGGTACTGATCCTTTAATGAATTCATAATTTTATTTTTTATTTTTTTCATATATTTCTAAGTTGGGGACTTCAGTGGTTTTTACTCGGATCCCATACAACTTTGATTGTCATGATATACCACAATGGACTTCAACTCTGACCAGTCAAATCTGTTATTAACTTATGAAGCCATATGAATACACAACTATCAAATATCGTTTTCATATAGTGCCTCTGATGAACTAAATGAAACTGTCGCTTGATGCCTTCTAAAATAGGACATTACCTGACCCCACACTGAAACAAAATGTTGAATATCTCTTCCTAACGCTTGCATCTCTTGCCCATTCATAATCCAGAAAACCATCTAGCATCAAGTGGCCATCAAGCCATAATGGGTCATGCCATTTAAGTATTAGAGCACATACTTTTGTAGCTATCTTGTCAATTTGTTGATGTTCAACCATGAACTGGCACAAAGTATTTTTTTCAAAACATCAAGCTTGGTATTCACCAAATACATATATGCAAAAGGATATAACAGTCTTGAATCTAAATCAACATATAAATTAAAATTTGGAACCATAGGAGTGGCATGGAGGGTAAAATCAGTGTCTGAAATCTTTTCAGAATCTCCTTTTTATACTTCCCTTATCCAAGGAAGAGCACACCTACCTTGTCGAACCTAGACCTACAGTCGCAGGCCAACTTGATGCGGCACCTTGGGATGAGATTCTTAGAACTACATGTAAATATCAGGCCATCTACATATAGGACCAAGAAAAATAGATTATTTTTATCAAATAAGTAACATACTTGAATCTCAAGGACTTCCAGCTAGAGTTTGTAGCTCTAAAGTCATTAGCATTTTATAAGTTCATATTATTGTGTACTAAGTTTTCATAAAGCTTACATCAAGGGTGACTTGAGGATGCTACTCCCTTGGCCAAACTTAAATCATTATTCTTTTATGGAATTTTGTGTATGTTTTCATGATTGAATTGAAATGCAGGAAAAAGTTCAGTAAATTATTTTGTTATGTTGTTTTATGGCAGAAAAATTCAAGAGTATGGCTTGGATGTGGAAACAACGCGGAACCAAGACCATTTTGGTGATGTTGTTCATCACCTTTCTTTGATGCGCAATAAGCGTTGTCTCATGTATTACATGTAATTCATTGGTCCTAGCATATTTTATTTGTGCAATGTTGGTACTTGTAGTCAAAGTACTTTACTATTTTTCTTCTTGACTTGGGATGTCTCCATTATTCTTCTAAAAGGATGTGGGGTTGAAATTTTAGGTACAAACCAGGGACAAATCATTCAAAGCTTAAGGTGGAAGCTTGGAGCTGTGCTTCCACAGGAAATTAAAATGAAGCTCAGCCATTCTGAGAAGGAATATTTTAAGAGTTACTTAGAAATATTGGGATCACACATGTCAGAATTAGATCTTGACCTTACTGTAGTAGGTCATATGTAATTTCTATGGTTTTTTTCTTGAATGTCAAAGATGTTTCACATGCACCTAGTAGCATTATTGCATGGACACTCCCATTGAATTAATGTGCCATTGAAATGAGAAGTAGAATGAATTTAATGAAAACATCAAATTAGAGAAATGATTTAGCTACTTATGATTTGTTGAAATTAATTAGTGTCATTGCTCTCTTTTTATTTCATGATGAAGCTGAACATTTTGGCAGGATATGATCCCCCCAAAAGATCCATACATTAAGGTCCATGTGGTTGATGATATTGGTGAAGTTTTGCTTGATGATCAGTCAACATCACTGATACGTAACTCAATGCATTTGATGAAATGAACTGAAGTAGAGGCTTTTGTTTCCCAGGTGTTTGTCTTTTCTACTTTTCTAAAATAGTTCACTGTAACATCATTTGTTATTTCATCCTTCTAGTAGCAGGGCTCAAAGCATTATTAGTTTCGAGACTGATTGAGTTTATCCTATCTACATTTTTAACTATATGGTTGTTTCACTACTACACCAAGGGCATTTTAAGACATCTGTTTAAGACAAAAGAAATCTTTTGTCTTAAAAAGTCACTTTTTATTTTAGTTATTTTATATTAAAATTTAATATCAATTGAATTGTCTTAAATATAAAATTTAAGACAAAAGTATTTTGAGACAAAACTTTATATTTAAGACAAAATCAATTTGAGACAAATATTTTCAGACAAAAACAATTTAAAACAAAAATATTTTAAGACAAAACTTTATATTTTAGACAAAAACAGTTTGAGACAAAAATAGTTTAAGACAAAACTTTATATTTAAGACAAAAGGAGTTTGAGACAAAAATATTTTAATACAAAACTTTATATTTAAGACAAAAGCACTTTGAGACAAAAATATTGTAATATAAAACTTTATATTTAAGACAATGGAAATTAAGACAAAACCCATTTAAGACAGTTAGCAATTAAGACAAAACCATTAGTATTGTGGAAGTTTGCACTGAAATTCTATGAGTAGATAGTGGATAATTATATTTTTATTTTTGAATATATATATATATATATATATATATATATATATATTCAAACCACATGAAATGTAATCATGTCAATTTTATTTCTTTTAATTAGATTTTTCCTTTTCCATTAAACCACATTCTAAAAATATAATAAATAATTAGATTAAAAAAATATTTTTTTTGGTTGGACACTCAAAGGTATTTAAGTTTGAATCTCATGTTTTTACATAATACTTCATAACAAGGTGATTTTCAAATGAGTTACATTCCATGAACTAAAATTGTTTATTTTTTTAAATATGTTAACATTTTTAAATTACTTCAACTAAAACTTTGATATAAATTTGAAAGAAATTAAATACAATATAATGATAAAAAAAAAATTTAAATATTTTCTCAATTGTTTTCCATATATGCATTTTAAACCTTCATTTTTTTCTTTCAAAATGAAAAATCAAAATTTTGATTCTTGCATATGTCTTATAGTCACATCTCGGTTTTCTTTTCACTATTGAACAAATATATCAAAGAGATAACTAACAATAATTTAATTATTTTTTAGATAAAATTTTAGTATTTAATTTTTTTATTGTAAAAAAACTTTCTACTAATATATATATATACAAAATGCAATTTAATATTTTTTATATTAATTTATTATTAGGTATTAAGATGGCAAAGATTTTCCTCTATAACTAGAAAACCATGAATGCATTATTAAGAAACGAAGTAATATTAGGAATTGATGTCATTTCAAACTAGGGAAGAATGATTATATGATTTATCTTCCTCACTTAATAGAGATATATGTAAAGAAATTGTGAAGGAGGTTGAAAGAGTACCTCTAGCATAAAATTTAATTTAACCTAAAAAGCCATTGTCATGCCCCTATAGTCATCCATATCAGAGGCTGACTTAGTGCACCGAGATGGCCCATAACTATAGGTTTGTGGTGCATCTGACTCATTTCATCTCACCGATTTTCTCAATCTGAAACTATGTGATTATATACTACACCTCACTTTTTATATTTCACGATCATTGAAATTCATAAGTTTAACACTTATTCAAGTATGTAGATAATAATTCCATAAAATTATGCTTTAACATAACCAATATGCAAATGATATGAATGAAATTAATCTTATAGAATCAACAACCTAACTAGCCTAACAATTGTCAAATATTCAAATGCGTTACAATCAAGTGAAGTCTAGTCTTGTATAACAATTTAAATTATAAGAGCACACAATTCATACAAACCTATCTCCAAATTTCCTATTTCATTTACAATCATCGATCACAACTTTTCCATAGATCAAAATTGTTTCACTTGATAGAAATAGTAAGTACTCTCATGTGCATGCAATGTATGAAGAGTTAAATTAAATGAAGGAAAGCAAGTTAAGTCTAATTAAGTCTAATATTAGAAGTCAAGTGAGTCAAAGTTAAAAAGGTAATGCCTTGTCAAGAAAAGCTAAGTGAAGGAAAAGAAAAATGTTTATTTATGTTAAAGTGAAGTTCGAAAAGTTTAGTTAAAGCGTCAAGTCGTAGTTTGCATGAAGAAAAGAAAGTTAGAGTTTGCATGATTCCATATTTAGAAATTTTAGTGCTTATATACTCATGGTTGTCTCATTGTAATGTGAAGTAAGAAGAGAGAATAACAACAAATCGGTGGATGTATATGAGAGAATAATTAATGAATAGAACTTATTTATTCAAGAAGAAGTGTGTGTACTTATTTTCCTTGTGTTTTCCTATTTATCTTTGCATCTAAATAACAAATGGTATCAGAGCAAGGTTTAGCAAGGTTTCAAAGAACCAAACAAGTTAAGAAGGTCATGAGATACTTCGACTAAGAGCATTAACTATTGTGAGTAGTCTGCAAATCGAAGTTTGCATCCATTGGTCCATAAGTAGAAGCTAGAGCTCGTTCAGAATTTGTAAACCCAACAACTAAAATATTAGGGTGATTAGCCTATAGATCCACCACCATATCAAGAGGAAATAACCACCACCACTGACCAAATAAGGAGTCTCCACCGTAAGTTGTAGCCATGAGCCTCCATAAGAATATGCATAGAAGAGCTTTGCAAACTTGCTAGTAGTTGTTGGGAGCCACCGTTAAATTGAAGGTTAAAATGTTTATTTTTAAATATAATCAAGTGTATGTAATGTTAATTTCTAGAAGGCTAACACAATAAGGAAAGAAGGTAGAAGACAAAAGAAAGACTACAACCATGGGTTACAAAGTATGAATGAATCAAATCGAGAAAATAAATCGAGAGGAAGAGCCAGAGTATTTTGAAGATCTCATAGAGGTTCTCTCCATAGTCGAGACATCTAAAGACAATTAGACGAAGTAGAAAAATTCGAGGATGAATGGATCAGGATAAATCTTGTAACACTTCCAAAATTTACTAGTAAAAATTTTAATTTTTGGAAACTGTCAAAATGAAAACTTTTCTTCGATGTAAAGAGTTGATTGAGTATCAGTCTAATAAGCCATATTATGAAGTATGTGATACCTTATTATTGGATCTTATAAAGCATGCATTGGATGAGAAGTCCTTGTGCAAGGTAGCAAAAGCTACATCTTCCCAGGAAGCATGGAAGACCCTGGAAATAGAATTTGGTATAAAGGAAAGTGACATAAAGAAACACATTATGTTACAATCTGTTGAAGAATCAATAGAAATTTATCTGCAGTTCTAATATTAAATGAGAAAGACTCTAGGACCTTGGTCATGGGACACGTATTTCAAGATGAATGTTGGGCGAAAACATCCTAGTGGGTGTTCATTTTGGTTTATTAATGGTTATGGAAATTGGCAAAGGAAATGGCAAAGGCTTTGGAAAGGCATGAGGCATTTATTGGCATTTTATTTATGAAAATAATGGAAAATAGGAGAAAATAAAGGTGAAAGGTCACATGTTGCATGTGAGGAAGACAATGAAGGAAAATAATGGAAAAATGAAGAAATTAGAGGCCTCATTCATAAAAAGGCTTATGAGGATCAGTTAGTAGCTTTTGCCCAAAATATTTTCAGTTCATTTTTGGATCTCTCATACTCTTGGACACTTTTAGTTTTCTAGAGCACTCTTGGAGGAGTGTGGTATACTTGGGATTTGGATCAAGAAGGAAAACTAAAATCAGGAAAGTGCAAGAGGACAACGAGATAAATATATATAACAGGTTTTCTTGCAGGTACTGAGTTTCATGTATGGTTCTCTTACTAGTTTTGGCATGCATGACATATGCATGTGGTTATTTGGTTATTTTTCATTGGCATGGGGGATTGCATGGATTCAAAGTGGTTTTGCCTAGCCTTGCCATTTCCTGGATAGCCATGGTGTTGTGGGTTTTACTTTTTCTTTCTGGTTGGTTTTCTCGTGCCTTTGGTTGTGGGTTGAGTTATTAGTTCCTAGAAGCCTTGGTTGGACAAATTCTTTGGAAGCACTTGCTGGGTTGAGTTACTAGTCCTAGAAGCCCTGGTTGGACAAATTCTCTGGAAGCCTGACAACAATTGTGGGCTGAGTTACTAGTCCTGGAAACCCTGGTTGGAACAAACGTGTTGGAGCCATGGACAGCTTGGGTAGAGACCAATATGGTGATAGTTATTGATGTTCGACCGTGATGAAGAATCACTGATTGAGGGTTGAGGTGGTTTGGCCTCTGGAAGCCTTGGTTTGTTTTTGATTGATTTGTCCTATGAGATCCCACATTCATGCTTGGAATATGGCATGGGGGTGACTAGCTGAAATAAATATTTGGTTCAGCTTAGCCTATGGTCGGGTGGTTCATGGAAGTCCCATACTTGGTCAGCCTATGAAATCATCAATAAGATCTCTTTCTCCTTGGTATTTTATGGTTAAATATGCTTGTTTATATGTGTCTTATATCGTTGTTATATCCTTGATATTTCTATTGAGTTTTATGTCAGTGATAATGTATGGCTCTCATCATTTTTGGTTAATCATTGAATGTATAACGACTATATGGCTTAACAGATGGTAATGCAGTTATTGTGATGAGGCATCAATGCTTCTTAGTGATTCTCAGATAATTGTGCGACCCCTGTGCTCAGGTCTATTGTTTTAACCTGTAGAATGCATATTTGTGACATGTTTGACGAAATGGTTGTCATGGCTAGTAGGGGTCCACTCAAGTCCTTGTTCAAGTATTTACATTTTTATCATTGTTTTGATGTTAATTTTCATTTCTGGAAGTTTCATGGAGTTTTGGACAATGGCCTGAGTCCTGGCCTTGAAAAAGTGGCTCAGAATTCAGAGTCGTTGGCACAGAACTACCAGGAAATGTCCCTAGTCGCAGGCATTCCTTGTTGTGGGACTGACTGGAGGTTCTAAGTCGCATGCATGCCAATGTCAAGGGAGAGATTAAGGCTTTTATGCAGAAAAATATCATTTTCTCTCAAGGGTTAGTCATTTGGATGGGTTGGATGGCTTCGGTCACCTAGATGGGTTGGATGGCTCCAAGGGGTTTTGTTGCAAGTGCAGAAGGTTAGGTTGGTTGTGTTACGTTGGTTCCACTTCCTTAACTGATATTTAGGTAGTTGAATTGTATCATAGTAACTTTTCATCACATGTTTGCCCCGGTTGGGCAGTAACTTGGGTAGATGTGGGAAGTGGGTGTTATAGAGTAGTATCATAGCATGGTTCTATTCTCCTTGGGTGATGTCTGGTTTCCGTTCCACTTGGATGAATGTGTTTTCGTATCTACATGTTGGTTTCATATAGTTCCTTGTACTTGTGATCTATGTGCTTGTTGTTATGTATGGTATTGGTCATGATTGTAGTGGTGTCGTCCTGTGAAAGTTGATGGTGTCATTATTGAATGTATTTGTTCTGTTTATGTCAGTCATGCATCGATTATGTGTATCAGTGTTTATATGTTTTTATGCATACTTTGACTAGATGATGGTCGTTGCGCATGAAGTCATGGTATGTGGTCAGCATATTCATGCATTGATAAATGGATAATGGTTGAAAAGATGTTTATATGTTGATATGATTATGTTTATATATGTGTGTGTGTGTGTATTTCTCTAATATGGTTAGTATTGCAAATGAGATATCCTCTTCGAGCTATACTAAGGTACATTAGTTTGCTTATGATTTGGTTTAACTGACATAATATACCTTGCAAGAAGAAGAGATCAAAGATGACTAACAAGATGGTATACTACAAAGATTCTCCCTATGAATCAGATGAGTAGCGTGGTGTTGGGAACACTTCTAACTTAGCAGACACATTGTGGAGTTTGAAGGATGAAATAAGGATTTGCAAAGCAGATAATGACAAAATCATGTAGGCATAGGAGAAATAAGTAGAAGTCAATGCAATAATTCTTCAGATTTTTTCAGAATTGCAAAGACAGGGACCACTTCGAATCAACTATGGATATGAGGATATGACTAATGGGACATGTGGAATTAGACCCCATAGTGGGCACAGGTCAGATAAAGATGACACGATCAGGGATGTCAGGTTCTTGGATACTCCGAAAAGGAGGGGTGATGGACACAGGTACTATTCTCATTCTGGTTATGAAAGGTATCATGGTCATAATCGTTATAATCCTTAAAGGAGGAGTGATAGGGGATATTTTCCGGATGAGTTCAAGAAAGAAAAGCCACCTACATTCGATGGGGAAATGAATAAATCACATGATGCAAAAGCATGGTTGATTGGAATGAAAAAATTCTTCACATTGCAAGATTACTTAGAGAACATGAAGGCCAAGATATCTACATTTAGTCTTAAAGGTAAAGAAGATATTTGGTGTGAAGATGTAAAGAAAATTAGAGATATTTATGAGGAGTTGACTTGGAGTGAATTCGAGAGACTATTTAGGAAGCAGTATCTATCGAAGATGTACTATGATGACAAGGAAAAATAGTTTTATGAGCTAAATATGGACTCTATTATCGATGAGGAGTAAACTAGCAGATTTCTGGAGTTGTTGAGATATGTGCCTTACCTCAAGGAGGATAAGGCCAAGATTCAACGATTCATCAATGGGTTGTCGATAACATTCAAAGACAGGATTGAGTTTGATGAGCCTAGATCATTGGAGGAGGCCATCCGGAAGCTAAAGCATTGTTATGAGCAATCAAAGCGTAGATCTGAGACTAACCAGACTGGAAAGTTAATGCAACGAATAAAAGGAAATGGGATAAGAAGCGAGCAAGGCCTCGAGACACAGGTAAAAAACAGAATGCAACGCCACACAAGAAGTTCAATGCATCTAACAAAGGGTAGTGATTTTAGTTTGAGGAGTAGAACAAGGGTCTAGGTTGGAAGCCTATACAATGTTGGACTTGTGGCAAAGATCATCACATGAGAGATTGTACACATCATCAAGGTGGTAGACCGCAGATTTACAGTGCTCAGGAAGCACAGACAGTGGGGGATGTTGGACAAAGTGTTCCTCAGATCTATGCATCATTGGATAAACGGTAGGCAGATCACAATGCGTCTATTATCAAGATGGACGGTAAGCTTTGTGATCAAGTTGTTTCTATTTTGATTGGCCCAGGATCTAATTAGAGTTATGTTAATCCTAACCTGGTGGATAAGTGTGGTTTGAATAAATAAGCGCATGCAGAGTCTTGGTTAGTGCAGTTGGATACAGGTACAAAGAAGTGAGTTCATCATTGGCTAAGAGCTTATGCATTTGAGTTGAATGGTATGTCTACATCAACACATTTGAAATTATTTTCATTGAGTTTGTATAACATGCTTTTGGGTATGGACTGGTTGTATCTCCATAGGACCAAAGTGGACTGCTATGACAAAGCTATTGAGTGCTTGGATGATGGAGAACAAAGAGTCTTGCAAGGTAAGAAGGAAACATCATTTATAATGGTGACAACTATGCATACGAAGTGTAGTCACAAAAACATGTGTGTTATTTGCAGTACATATTTCTACTGACAAAGATAAGGACTCCATAGTTGGTAGAGCTAAAGTTGCAGTTGAAGGAAATGTTGGATAAGGGACACATTAGGACAAGTGTATCACCATGGGGCACACCAGTATTGTTTGTGAAGAAGAAGGATTGTACCCTCAGGTTGTTCATTCATTACATGCAATTGAACAAGGTGACCATTAAGAATAAGTATTCGTTGTCGAGGATTGGTGTTTTTTTGATCAATTGAAGGGAACAACAATATTCTTGAAGATTGATCTGATATTAGGATATCATCTGAGATTAGACTATTGAATAGTAACATTTCTCTTAAGGGTTTCAGAACTAGGGTTCATATATCAACTTGTATTCTATGGTTTCAAACCCTTCTTATCTCCTTCAAGGGGGTTTCTTGAGGTCTTCAAGAATACTTCCTTTTTCTAACCAGATGGATTGTTTCTTTCACACATGTATGGAAACGTACTTTACAAATCATATTGTAATAGATTCATAAGATGATATTATGGGTATCGACTACACCTTATTTGGAGACATCATTTTTATTTTAGGGGTTGGTACCTTTGTATTGGATGTGGTTCGTGATGTGAAGACTACTCACCTTCTAGTAAAGATTCATACTAACTCTAACAAGCCTATGGATGTCTTTTTACAAAGGGAGACCCATCTCTGCTCAGATCATTGGATTCTTTGTTTTTTCATGCTAATTTTTTTTCTCAGCTTTCCTTCTCCAAGGGGTTGGGACTATTTTATTCATTTATTTTACATGGCCCAATGAAAGAAGAAGAATGGAGATTGTCTCCACATCTTTTCCATTTCGCTAAGTTACAAATAAAACGAGTCCAATTATATATGCAATAGACTAATAGCCTATTGATACACCTTTAGTGATTTATGCATAGCTCTCACCTATCACTATAGATCAATGAAATGACATATAATAGATATAGCCTAAAATAGTTTGATTTTATGCCCAGGACACCGGTATAATGGACTAGTTGTGAAGGCGACGATATCCATTGGGGATTTCCATTTTTTTAGCAACATACAAGAAAAATCTTGGTGTTGGAGGAAGAGATAAAAGATCTTTGCCAAAAGCACAATATCATCACTCTCCTAGTGCCATTTCTGTTAACTCATTAGAATGCAGGTAATGCATAAGGATTCATCAGTATCTATGAAATTTTCTCTCTTTCCAATAACAAAATAGGTTCATCCTAATATTAATATATAAAATATGGTTCATTAATATGCATGGTTCATTTTTTATTTTTTTTATGATCCTATTTCTCTAAAGGATATCTATTTTTTGAATTTTGTTTGGTATAATATATGGTGATACCTTTAAATATGAGGTAATTTTGGGTAAAATTAGAAGTGGAACAAAAATTTGTGGTTTGAATTTCCTTTGTAGTAGTAGGCTACATGCAATTTCTATCGAAAGGTTTTGTTGTGGCCCAACATGGAATAATCTTTGGATGAAAAGGTTCATTATGGGTGGTATGTTTTTTAGCTCTTCAACTCACTGGATTCTTTTTCTGTTCATGGTATTTTTTGTTCTCAACTTAGAATCCTTGAATCACCCTGAAAGGTCATGACAATGTAACTTTCGGAGGCATTGATGGACAACCCTCGCCCCCCCAAAAAAAATCATTAGAATAAAACTTTTAGAAGCTTTTGTTAAATGATCGCCTCCAAATGTTCAATCCCCTGCCTCCAAAAAAATCGTGCCAAGACATATTTCAGAAATCGGGAAGATCAGTAATTAAGAAGCCCTTGAACCGATGGTCCTCGAACTTGTAAGAGAAAGGGAATAACGAACTTGCAAGAGCAGGGGAATAGATTTCAGGGATGTTATGCAGGTGAGCAAGCTGACCCTAGTTGAGGCAACCCACCCATCATAGGTGAAGGTGTGATTATATCCTAACTCAGAATCCCTATCCCTGGCCTTGATGCTTTCGGATTCATCACCTTCTGTATTCTTTGAAGTCTCCGTCTTCTACAACAACACAAATCTCGACTCCCACATCAGAGGCGTGTTTTCTGCCCCTCATAAAGCCCTCGCTGGCCAACAGGCCAAAAAAAGTCACGAGAGCCGTCGTTTTTATATCCGAAATGCCCAATCACATTGGATCCCGCATGGTTCTGAGGGCCTAACTAGTGAGACAGAGCTCCGCTTAAAATCAAAGTTCGAGTTAGGGTTTTAGTTGTGCGAGTATCAAGGTGAGGGCTTCCTAAGGATTTGAGGGTTTGAAAAAATTTGGGATTGTGGAATTGGTACACAGATTTTCGGTGAAGATCGCGGTGTCTCGGCTTCTAAAGGGAAAATATGGATCATGGCTGCTAAGCTCAAGGACGAGAAAGGGACTTTGAAATTGAAGGGCGAGGGTTTTGAACCTAGGAATCTAGTATGTATTAGTTTGATTAAGTGTTGTGTCATTGATTGCAATGTTTTCGTTTAGTCAATTCAGCTTTTGCTTCAACATATGTTGTTGGGGCAGGACAACGGGGTCAGGGTTTAACCGCTTCAGTATATGTTGTTGGGGTAGGACAATGGGGTCAGGATTTGTCCAACTTCTATTACTTGTCTGGCATCTCCAAAAACCTACGTTGGGGCAAGACAATGGGGTCAGGGTTTAGCCATATTCTATTGCTTGTATGGCATCTCCAAAAAGCCTTGAAGATTTCTTGGTAGTATTTATATGCTCGGCCATCTTCTATTGATTGTCGACATCTCCAAAAGCCTTGGGATCCATTCCAATTACCAAATTGGCTGGGGTTTAACCACCATGAGCTATAGTAATGTAAGAGATTTTTGGCTAGGGTTTCACTACCGCCTCTATGGATTCCTTAATCGGCCCATATCCTTGTCCAATCCCACCATGTTATTGTCCATCTAACAAAATCTCTAGGACGAGAGTTTTATAACTCTAGGACGAGAAGTTTTATAAACTCTAGGATGATAGTCTTATAACTCTATGATGAGAGTTTTATAAACTCTAGGACGAGAGTTTACCCGAGAGTTTATGTCAATAAAACTCTTAGACGAGAAAATACTTAACTCTCATCTGAGAGTATTTTAACTCTGGTCAAGCCCAATCAAACTCTTGGGCGAAACATTAAAAATATCTCGGACGAGAGTTTTAAAAAATCTCGGTCGAGAAATTGAGTTGACTATTTTCTTGGACGAGAAATTAAAAATTTCACCCAATTTCTAGCCATCCGCCAAAAAGTGTTTCCCAACTTCGGGATTTCACCCATAGGTCACCTTCGACCACCACTTCCCTCCCCAAATTTTCCTCCAGTTTTGATGTTGATTCTCCTGTCCCCATCTTGCTTTTATCATGTAAGCTTCCTTGACTATAAATAATACTTTCATAGCATAGCCCCATATCAATATGTCTGACCCTTCCTCGAAGGTGATACTTCTCTATTCTAGCTCCTTCAAATGTATCCATTGATCTGAATTCGTCGCATTTTGCCAATCTGTCATGTTTTCCATCTTCTCCATCCACCGTTAATGGTCTCTTCCCTCTAGTATTGGTTTACCATTTTATAATTGGTGTTCATAGCATAAGTGAACCATTCACTCAACTCCTATATAGGGAATAATTTTCCCCTCTATTGCTAGGATTCATTCCAAAAGAGAGTTGATTTTCCATTCATTATTTCCCAGAATAAATGTTACAAAATAAGATCTCTATTTTGGGCTACTAGATTCCAGATGGTCGATCCTTTAGTGGGGTCCTGGTATCCTAAAATATCCTTTGTACAGTTGGGCATGTCGTACTTCCTCGTCCATATATGCTTCCATAGTCCTGTTCCTCCCTGTGCCCATATCCACCATAATTTCGCCCCCAATACTTGGTTGAGAATAAATAGGTCTCTAAGGCCTAGTCCCCCTTCCATCTTAGGTTTGATGAGGTTCGACCATGCTACCAAGGACCATTTTTTCAACTATTGGACCCCTCCCCAAAGGAATTTCTTGAATATTTCCTCTATTTTGCTGCAGATTGTTTTTGGCGTGGCCATTCCAGGCAGCTGGTAAATGGGGATGGATTGTAGGACGAATTTGAGAAGGATGGTGCAGGGAGCCATATTGAGGCCTCTAAAAGTCCAATTGTTGAGCTTTATTTGAATTTTGTAGATAAGATGACTCCAGCAAGCAATTTTCAGAGAGCTTTCAGCAAGGGGCATGCCCAAGTATTTAGTGGGAAGATATCTGATACCAAACCCCAACACTCTCGCCATAAAGGTTTTAATATTTCTAGCCTTATTAAAGAAGAAGATGCATAATTTTTCATTATTAATAAGGGTGCCACAGGCTTCCATAAACACATGGAGTATATCTTTAATGTTTTTTGCTTCCTTCAACAATACATGACAAAAGAGCATAATGTCGTCAACAAATTGCTGGTGGGTAAGAGGGAGGTAATTTCCCCATAGCCTAAGGCCACAGATCTTGAGATTACGAGCTTCCTTATTTAGGAGTCGATGGGGTTTAAATAAGGTTTTGATGTTCATTTTAGATAGAATTTTGGAAAAGTGATCAGTAACACCTTGAATACAAGGAAGGGTTAGCTTGGCTAAGGGAGGGGTGCAAGGATGAGTTTTGGGGCGGGGATGGAGGCAAATATATCTTTAGTTGATCCTTCAGTTGCATCATAACTTAATCCTAATTAACCGAGTAGTGACACATTAAAAATGCCTAATTAATCATGAAATTAAACAAATATGGATATGAGAGGGAAACCTCTAAACCCCTAACCCATTTAACCCCCTAAACCCTAAACCTCTAACCCCTAACCCTTAAACCCTAATTCCAAACCCCTAACCCATTTTTCCCTCTAAACCCCTAAACCCCTAACCCATTTAACCCCCTAAACCCTAACCCCATTAACCCCTAACCCCTAAAATCCTTAACTCCTAAGTCCCCTAACCCCATATACCTCTAAACCCCTAACCCATTTAACACCCTAAACCCTAAACCTCTAAACCCTTAACCCCTAACCCCTTAAACCCTAATTCCCAACCCTTAACCAATTTAACCCCCTAAACCCCTAAAACCCTAACCCCATTGACCCCTAACCCTAATCCTTAAATGCTAAATCCCCTAACCCCTTAAACCTTTAAACCGACCTTAACCCATTTAACCCCCTAACCCCTAACCCTTAACCCATAACCCCTTAAACCCTAATTCCCAACCTCTAACCCATTTAACCCCATATACCCCTAAACCCTAACCCATTTAACCCCCTAAACCCTTAACCCCTAACCCCTTAAACTTTAATTCCCAACCCCTAACCCATTTAACCCCCTAAACCCCTAAAACCTTTACCCATTTAACCCCCTAAACCCTAAACCTCTAAACCCTTAAACCCCTAAACCACTAACACCTAAACCCCTAACCCCTTAACCCCTAAACCCCTAAATCATTAATGCTTAATCCATAACCCATTAACCCCTAAAATCCTTAATTGTTAAATCCCATAACCCCTAAGCCCCTAATCCCTAATCCCTTAACCGCTAACTCATTATTCACCTAACCCATAATAGCGCCTAAATCCCCTAACCCCTAAGCCCCCAATCCCTAATCCCTTAACCATTATCTTATTATTCCTCTAACCCCTAAATGCGCCTAAATCCCCTAACCCCTAACCCCCCAATCCCTAACCCCTTAACCACTAACTCATTATTCCCCTAACCCCAATCCCTAATCCCTTAACCACTAACTCATTATTCCCCTAACCCCTAAATGCGCTTAAATCCCCTAACCCCTAAGCCCCCAATCCCTATCCCCTTAACCACTAACTCATTATTCCCCTAACCCCTAAACCCTAAACCTCTAACCCCTAAGCCCCTATTCCTCTAACCCCTAAGCCCCTAATCCCTAATCCCTTAACTACTAACTCATTATTCCCTAACCCTTATAACAATCCTTAAAACTCGTTGGGATTAGCCATTCCAAATGAAAGCTGGTCTAGTTGGGACCCACGATCGAGCTAATTCCCCCTTGTTGGCAAGGTGGAATTTTTGCCCTGTCAACAACCCTATAGTCCTTAATCCCTCTAACATATAACCTATATTATTGTTAATTCATATGAACTTTAATCCTAAGCCCTAATTCCTCTAAAACTTTTAAGACCCAATCCTTATAACCCTTGCCACACTTAATACCTAAAGATTACAACCCTTATCCTCTAAAATAATTTACCTCTCTAACATGTAATACATATAATCATTGACACCTGACCACTATACTCCTTAACACATATAAACCATAACCATAATACTATAACCATTATATCTCTTTACATTTTACCATCATAAACCCTAAATTTTATAACCTTTAATTCCTATCTCTTTTTAAACCCTAAAACCCCTACTATAACCTTATAACCCATATTTCAAATAATCCCTAATATTTACAAACTTAGTCCTTATAATCCTTGCATTAAAACCCCTAACCTTATAATCCAGATTTCCAAAAATGCTTAGCCTTCACAGCCCTTAGTCCTTATAATCCTTGCATTATAACACCAAAACCTTATCCTTGTAACTACAACCATCACTTAGTGACTATAAGCACCTTATCTTAAGCACAATGTACAAACTTGATCACCACTTTCATAGGAGTTATCTTAGTCCAAGTTGACAATTGACATTGGCATGGACATGTAATTCCCCTAGTCATACTTGATTGGTGATCATTGTAGTACCATGGGTTTATTAAACCACAGATGAGATGACCACGTAGGGAACGACATTGGTGTAGGATTATTCGTTGTTGTTGTAGGTGTTGGAACTTCGTCGCTAGTGCAAAAATGATTGCATGGTGACACAAAGCTAATGCAATTGCATTGGAGTATGTATCAACATGCCATGCCATGCACAATGCCTGATTAAGTAAACACTTAGGTGCATAGTAAAGATCTCAATCATAACTACATGTTTATTAAACACCCATGTTCACTTTGTGAATATGGAGGTTAGGGGTGATATCATAGAGCCATTTAATACACCAGTAAACTTCCTTATAGTGAGAAAAAATTGACGACACAGATAGTCATGATTCTCATTCATCCAAAACCACAATGAAATTTTGAAAATACGGATTGACCTAGAACTTGGAAAAACTTGTAAAAGCATTGTTCCACTATGAAGGAGCTTTGGATCATAGTAGAACTCTGCCCATGCCTAAAATTTCTACCAAATCATTACCAAACTATTAGCTTATTTTGTGACACTAGATAAATTTTAAAGAACTACCTAATCTTATAACAAATTTCTTTCTAATTGTTGATATATGATGATAAAAAGAGCTAAAATTCCTATTGATTTACAACTTTACTTGTTTTTTTTACTATTTAAGTTGATCATGAACCAAACAAAACCTTTAAAAGATATTGTTTCACCACGAATAAGCCATGAATTGTAGTAGACTCTACTTATATCTAAATTTTCTACCAAATTCTTACCATCTTTATTAGTGGAAAGAAAATCTATATACTTCAAAAACATGAGTTGTTTTAATAATTGACCTTTGACTAACCACATGATCTTTATATTACCGCTTAATTCTCATGATTCATCTTTATATTAGTGTTTTAAAATATTAACTTAATCTAAATTGCTTGATACATAGTGACTTAGTCCCTTGATACATATTGACTTAGTCCAAACTTTCTTTCGGCTTATGATTCTTAAAAGGGTGATTGTTATGCGAAACTGCTGCGAAATCTATGGCGGGAATGAAGAAAATAACTGATGGGGTTTTAGATTGGGGTCCCTTGGCTAGGCCAACAATGCTTATTGCCTCTATGATGGCGGAGGACTTCAGTTCCCGATCCTTCTCTCAGCTTCTTGCAGGACATCAGATCGAAACCTCGCAGGGCCAAGAACAAAACCTGAAGCCCTCATCACCCGTGGGCTTTAATGGCAGCAATAGCAGCAGCAGGAGCGGTAAGGATAATGATCCTTGTAGTATTTCAGGCAGTTTTTCGGTTGGATTGGTGCTGACGAGAGGTTTTAGGCAGGCCATAAACCGCCTACGAGGACTGGTGGCGGAAATTTTGCAGAGAGATTGGCTACCCGAGGGGGATTCAATGCACCCAGATTGAATACAGCTTGGTTTAAGTGCTTGTCGTCTGTTTCTTCACCTGGTGGGGTGAGATCTCCTTATTTGACCATCCTCATGGTCTCAACCCTACTACCTTGCTGGATTCCCCTGTTCTACTCTCTAAATCTCAGGTATGAACAAATCAGGGTTCGCGATGTTTTTTTGAATACTCACAATGATTACCAAATTTCAGAATATGAATATGTCGTTACAGAAACAAGTGTTCAATTTTTTCTTCTTTTCTAAAAAGGCAAAGAATGTTACTCATTTTCAAGAGTCCAATTATATTTTGTAAATGCCAAACTCTTGGAAGTTGGATTCACTGAAATGATGTCATCAACATATAAGATGCAATCAATATTTCATCCTTCACTTTGCTTTTGACAATCTGACAGGTTTCCAAAACAATTATCCTTGACTGGTCATCAATACTTGCATACAAGGCTCTATGAGCCTGCTGCCTCAGTCCATATGAGCTATAATGCATATACATTTCCTCTGCAAAAATTGTATTCTAGAAGGCACTTTTGACATCCACTTAATAAATCTCACACCTATGCCTAACTAATTGTATTCATCTAACAAGTGCAAAGTTTCTTCAAAGTCTACACAGGATCCCAAGTCTGATTTATCTGTATTTCGGTATAATCCTCTGGAATTTCTTTCTGCAACTCTTGCTTTATGTTCACTTCTTCAAATGAGTTAGACTCGTGTGAGTCAATACTCTAAAGCAACACTTACCGGATATACAGTTGACTGTTGTAGGCTAATTGACTTCCAGACTTCTTCACTAGTTGTAGGTAGTTCTTGGAACTTTGAATCCATAATCATTCTTTATGTAGATACGACTTTGGAATTCTCTTGAACTTTGGTCTGATTTGTTACTGTTTGTCTTGTTGGCACTAGCTTCCTCAGCATCACCTAATGTTTGTTTGGTCATATTTTCATGTTTTAGATTGCTTTCCTTTACTTCTGCGACCTTTCTTACATTATCTTTTAATACAAGCCATGGTACAACAATATAGTATGATACTTCTTGCAGATTATATTTAATGTTTATCAAAGAATTATTTTTACTTCCTCATTCAAATAGCCTATACACCTTGGACTCTTCACTGTGCCCTACAAAAATGTGTATTTTTCTTTTGTCTTCTAGCTTTTGCCTAATTTTATTTTGCCACGAGCATACAACCACATCATAACAAAGACTCCGAGACAATTTGCTTGTGATTTCCTTCCACTCCATGTGCCCTTTGGTGTGATGTTTCTCACAAACTTTGTGGAGCCTTTGACTTATACATGCCTGTGTAGATTGCTTTAGCCTAGTTAAAGATGTTGTTTGAGATAATTTTCCCTTGCCCATGATCTTCATCAAAGACAACATCTGTATTGTGCTAAACCTTTGATGAAGATCATGGGCAAGGGCAAAATATCTTAAACTAGGCTAAAGCAATCTACACAGGCATGCATAACTCAACAAAGACTCCACAAAAGTTGTGAGAAACATCACACCAGAGGGCACATTGAGTGGAAGGAAATCAAAAGCATATATATATATATATATATATATATATATATTCAAAGAGCATACACTTTGGACTCTTCGTGTACCCTACAAATATGTGTATTTTTTGTTTACCTTCTACTTTTGTCCTTTTTTCCTTCTTCCTTTTGCTGTTTTCAAAAACAGCCTTTGTGGAGTCTGTTGAGTTATACATACCTCTGTAGATTGCTTCCCTTCTACTTTTGCCTTTTTTCCCTTCTTCCTTTCCCTTTTCTCCAAGACAACATCTGTACTACCAATTATGTTTTCTCTTCTAATTCAAAGATGTGTTATTTGTTTTTGCATGTTTTCCATTTGCTGCATGTGAAAACAAATAGAAACAAAAGATTTTGAGACAATTTGCTTGTGATTTCCTTCCACTCCATATGCCTTTGGGTATGATCTTTCTCACAGCATTCGTGAAATTTATAATTCAGTACGTACACATTGCACACAACTCTGTAGATTGCTTTAGACTAGAAGCCGTTTGAGATAATTTTGGCCTTTAGGCATGTTTTTGGCCATATATATGCCACACACTATTTGTTATGGAGTATATACGTAAGCTGTCAGAAAATATCATGAAATTTCTAAAACCCAAATATGTGTCTTGTGTCACATTATATAATCATTCTGTTGCAACTACACCTGAACAAATGTCAATATATAAATGACATTGAATGTGTATAGCTTCTATTTTCTCTATTTATATGAAATGTATTCTCAAAGGATGCGTCTTATTCTAAAATCTAGTTCACCATGATAAAACCTCAATGTCCAAGGCAAATTCATCTCAATAAAATGCTTGAGAATGAATGTGTAACAACCTTGCAACTTGATTTTTATGAATCCCAAATCTCATCTTATCTTGAACTTTTTGAGTCATTAGTAAATTATAAACGAGAAATGTACAAGGTCTTCATCGAACTTAATATGGCATTAGCATGACCGTATATAAATGTAAATATTAGACTAGTAAACCAAGTATATTATCCCTGAGGAAAAAGTAAAGTGAGATAACTTCATAAATGAGAAGACATTTTCCAGTCCTAGTTTCTATCAAATGGTCCAGAGGCAATTCGCAATATGAACTTGTTAAACTCCATCATTAGCTGGTAAATAACTAACCCTTCCATTCTACTTAGGTTTATAGAGAGTACAAGGGCATTTCACATTATCAATAAATGTTTTCAAATTACTTTTCATGTACAACATCTTCATTATCCACGAGAATTGTAACAAAATAAGAGCATTCATCCTGCGTCTTTCAGAAAATTTAAGTAACTCTGAGTTCATTACTTTGTTGAAGCTTAAAAAAAATAACTAATTAAATAGATGACGATAGATATCGTGGTTCAATACTAATCTAATCTATGCAGGAATTGATCCCTGAGAAAAATTCCAAGCATAGATAAAGATTAGACCATATATAAATATAAATATTAGACTAATAAAGATAGTATATTTATATTGTCCCTGAGAAAAGGATAGAATGAGATAACCTGATGATTTAGAAGGCTTTTTTTTGGTCCTAATTTCTGATGGTCCAAAGGTATTTCCTAGAATGAACATGTTAACTCCATCCTTAGCTGATAAATACCTGATATACTCCAGTCTACTTAGGTTGATGAACTGTAGAGGGGCATTTCACATTATGAAGAAACGTTTCCAAATTTCCCATATAACGTCTTCATTGTCCACAAGAATATTAACTAAACATATGAGGGCACTCATCTTGTGTCTTTCAGAAAATGTAAGTAACTCGGGGATAGAATGAGATAACTTCATGATTGAGAAGGCATTTTTTGGTCCTAGTTTTTTATGGTCCAAAGGTATTTCCCAGAATGAACATGTTAACTCCATCCTTAGCTGGTAAATACCTGATATAATCCAATCTCCTTAGGTTGAGGAACTGTACAGGGGCATTTCACAGTATGAAGAATTCCAAATTTCCCATACCATGTCTTCATTGTCCACAAGAATATTAACTAAACATATGAGGGCACTCATCTTATGTCTTTCAAAAAAAGTAAGCAACTCTGAGTTCTCTACGTAAATAAATTATCAAAAATAAATAATTAAGGATTTCATAGTTCAATTGGAATTTGATACTACTGTATGCAAATATCTCTTTTCTACAGGATATATGGTGTCCAGCTCTGCAAATTAAGATTTAAGAACACCATATCCAATCGTTTGACCACTAGTCCATCTTTCAGTGCCATGTTTATCGATGCTCTACAGTGACTCGTGAGTAAAGAGAGAATTTTATTCAGCTCGCTAACCTGAGCTTCTAGAACTAGAAAAAGCAAGAAAAATGATGTTCAAATGACCTCAAACAATTCACCAAACCCCTGCTAAAAATCAAAATGTGAAATTTTGTCATATATGCAAGAAATCATTTAAGATAGTCAGTATAGTTTTAGCATTTTGCTTCATTGCATTGACTTTATAGACAAACTATAAACTATGCCATAACAGTATCTATTTATTTAAAACTATTTATTTCAAAAAGGGATAGAACTGATTAAAAATACAAGACTATGCAAGTCACAATTGTAAGTTACTTGCTTAATTTTCAACTAGGGAAGGGCAAACTGACTGCATCAGTAAGTCTAATAAAACAAGGATAAAAATCATAGAAGTTTGTTTCATCCACCTCTGCAAACCAATTTAATTTAAAAGGAGAAATTAAAGATCTTTACTTTTGGGGAGGTCAGCCTTAGCTTTTGCCTATTGTAGTGGTCATGTTGTTCCTTTGCATGACACCATATGGTTTTTGTAAACGGAGGGTTTGTCTGATTTGTTAATTATGGTTTTTATGTCCATGTTTCTACCTTAACAGTAGTCCAGCTTTCTAGTTTCGGGTTTTTTTGGATATAGGGTGTTATGGTTTTTGGAATTGGATCCATGAAATTAAGTTTTTTTTGTAGTATGTTCCTTTATCTGAGGTTCAGGGTAAATAATTGAGATTGTTTTTGCTGAAACGGAACTGATGGGAGGTGTCGCTCGAATAATTGTTTTGTACATTTTAATTTCTTGATGTACATTTGGATTACGTGGTTCATGGTATGTAACTGAGATTGGTGTTGCTGAGATGGAATTGATAGCAGATGTCTCTTGAATACTTGTATTGTACAGTGTAATTCCTTGATGTACATTGGCCTCAAGTATAGAAAAGAAACTATACGCACTAAGTGCTCACTCCTAGATGAGGATCTAAATTGGTGAGAGTTTTTCATGGCTATTTAGTATTGTTTTTATATTACAGTACCATTTCCTATTAACGGACGACAGAAGATAAGATAAGACTAGTTTTATTAATGGCAGTGGGCGACAAAAAGATAGGTCAATGGGGCTCAAAAGTACACCAGTTACAACATACTATGGGAGTGCCCATTACTTGTCATTAGGGATAGATGTAAAAAGTAGAGGGAGAAGAAGCATCCACATTTGTATCAATCACTCTGGAGCTACAAGCTAACTTGATCCCGGCTTCCTCATTTTCATGGCCAAACATCATCATCTGGTTCTCACTTTTTATGTTGAGCACAAAACAATCAACTTTACAGTTTTAAAAAGCATGGCCATGGTGGCCCAATACAAAAATATCAGTATTTTTACTGCACACCATATAAGGGTTTTGTTTTGTTTTCCTATTGATAGGAGTTTCTATCAAAATTGGCATTTATTTTCTTATTACAAATTTTCTTTCATTTTAAGTGGAGAAGAAAGTAGTCCTTTTAAAAAAAATAAAACATCCTTGATTTTCCTGAACATTTTATGTTAGGTACATATCATTGGAAAGAGTCCTAGCAATAGTATGTTGTACAGACTGGAGCTAGCTAGTGATGGGATGACACTTACCGCCTCCTGGCAATTCTAGAAAAAACAGAAATGAAACAGCTTCACATTATGCAGGGTAGAAAGATAATTGTATATCATCCTCCTCCCTATAAATAGGCAGCATCCTTTGCATTTCATGCATAGAAGAAATCACCCACTCATTCTATATCTATATAGACATACAACCAGCCTTTGCCTTATTAGTATCCAGAGCTTGAATATATATATATATATATATATATATAATATAATTGTGCTTCACTGTGTATATACTTCAGCCATGGCCATGTTTTCTACAAGCAGGTTGTTCCTCTTATATCTTGTGATGATATTTCTTGTTCAGGTAACAAATGGTTTCTCTGTGCTGGAATTAGGGTTTACATGTTTACTAATGCAACTGTTATGCTCTGTCATGGTGCTAAATTACTTCTTGATATCGAAAAGTTATGTTTTTCATATATAGCTCATTGTTGGTTGATGAAACAGATATATGTAGAAGCTGCTAAAATTGGAGCTTCAACAACTATTGTGGTGGGTATCTATGTGCCATTATTTAAGTCCAATTGATCACATAGTCAGTATTCATTTGTTATTCATGATTACCTTAGAATTCTCAAATTTACATATAATAAAATAATTAAGGTTGTCCTTGATTCCAGGAGAAAATAAATGGGATGAAAGGGAGGCTTCTGCTGTCCACAGGTATATTCTCTGTACACTATATTCTATTCTTTAGAATTATTATCATTATTTGTTAAGTTGGTTCTGTTGTTTAAGCTTTTTTTCATGTGAATTGTACTGTTGAAATTTTATATTCGACAATTGAAAATTCTTTTTCATATCATTTGTTGTTACTATCAATACTTGTTAGGTTGGTTCTGTTGCTTAAGCTTCTTTATGCGAATTGTTGTTGATGCTACTACTGTTGCAATTTTATCCTATTTGACAATTGAAGACTCTTTTATATAAGTTCTTGTTAATTTTATTTTTTTGTTGTGAATATAGGATTCATCCTTGTTGCTAAGTATTGAATGTTTCTGGGGACTTCAACGTTATCTCTCTTATTTTAGTTTTTCTTTATCTTTCTTGTTTTGGTTTTTCTTTATAACTCAACATCTATAGTTTATTTAGTTTGGAATTTTACTTGGAAAGTCCTTGAAAACCTAAGAATAAGGTAAATGTGAGTACAGCTTCTCACTTTCAAATTTTACTCGCCTTATGAGGGTCAACATCTATCTTGAAACAAATTATATAGAAATTCAAAGAGCCATCCTGCCGAACAAAAATATATAACAATATGCAAGCACCAATAGCACTGAACAGTGCCAGCGTATAAATCTTACCACCATTTCCACCAATTGCTAGAAAAAATATTTGCCCTACAAGAGCCATGACATGACCAAAGAGAGATCCAGGACCAGGTCCATGCATAACTACCATACCAAGGCATCAAGTTTTCAAACAGCATAATATAGAATTCCAACAATATACTAGAATGTTCTTCTCTACAAATTTCAGTTATAGCTTTCAATATAAAATTATTACCTATGCCACCGTGCTTTTTGTTGAGTTAGATCAAGGACATGCAGATCTTCTGATGAAAGCCCTGCAGGACCAATACCACCCTGCAAATGGTGTAATCAACAAAAAGGAAGAGACTAGTTTAGGATCAAGCAAAACCCACACCTCCTGTGAACAAACATAACACAGATAAAAGAGATTTTAAAGCACACCTGGATCACAACCATGCCACCAACAACAGTTGCAGCACGGGGTAATGGTGATTCCCCCAAAGGATGGAGCCTGAAATTAGTATTATTAATGAGAGAACTGGACATGTGTAAAATCAAAACATATGGTCAAAACAATTAGCTTGTGTAGAGATAAATTGGTATTCATGTCCTCATATTCTAGTATTTAAATGGATGCACGACCACATCTCTGGAATATTGAGAAGAAAAATCTGTTTGTTTTAACTTTTTTTCCCTCTAAGCTTGGTTTTAATTTTAAACATAAGGAACATGAATCTGATGAAATGAAATGGAACAAAAAAAAATCCCACCATCCTATCCTACAATTTAAGTTCCATGGATCTACTACCACATCTCTGGAATATTGAAGAGACAAATCTATGAGTACTAACCTTTTTCTTCTAAGCTTGGTTTTAATTTAGACATATGGAATATAAATCTGATAACACTGAATTTTAACAAAAAAAATGAATTTAAACTGTCAATAGTTAAATATTTAGAAGAGTCCAACAATGATCTGGAAGCATTTGATTAACAATTGGTGTTAGAACTAAATTCTGCAACTACTGTTGGTAGCATGGTTGTGATCTAGGTGTGCTTTAAAATCTCCTTTATCTGTGTTATGTTTGTTCACAATAAGTGTGGGTTTTGCTTGATCCTAAACTAGTCTCTTCCTTTTTGTTGATTACATCATTTGCAGGGTGGTATTGGTCCTGCAGGGCTTTCATCAGAAGATCTGCATGTCCTTGATCTAACTCAACAAAAAGCACGGTGGCATAGGTAATAATTTTATATTGAAAACTATAACTGAAATTTGTAGAGAAGAACATTCTAGTATATTGTTGGAATTCTATACTATCTTGTTTGAAAACTTGATGCCTTGGCAGGGTAGTTGTGCATGGACCTGGTCCTGGATCTTGCTGGTCATGTCATGGCTCTTGTAGGGAAAATATTTTTGCTAGCAATTGGTGGAAATGATGGTAAGATTTATACGCTAGCACTGTTCAGTGCTATTGGTGCCTGCATATTGTTATATATTTTTGTTCGGCAGGATGGCTCTTTGAATTTTTATATAATTTGTTTCAGGGAAGCGACCATTGATAGATGTTTGGGCTCTAGATATGGCTAGAACCTCTAAATGAATTGTTTTCTCTTGTTCTTTTTCCTCTAATGCCACTTCCTTCACTTCAAAAGGTATGCCATATAAGATGTTGATGTTTGTGAAAATTAATTTCAAACAGTTCTTTCTTCACTAATCCTGATATAGACATATATGTGATTATATGGAACTAGTAGCATGTACCAGCACTTGACACTTTTCAATTGTGCTGCAGTTGGAGCAGAGTAACCTAAGCAAGCAAATTCCAGTCTTTCGACAGCTGGTTAGTGAGAACAAATTATTTATGTAGCTTGCCCTTTGATATAATTTTTTTGTAATCTTGCTTCATGAAATGAAAAATATGAAGTGATGGGTAGTTTTCCATGTAAACAGATAATGGAGGTGCTTCAGTATCTTGGGACAGATGAAAGAAATGCAACAAATGAACAGAAGTAAGTCGCTATATTAAGATTCATGTTATAATCTGACCCTGTATTGTTGTACAAGTGAACAGTTTCTATTTATGTATTCTTTTTCAAGATTGATCGCCTTTTTTATACTTAATAATACTTGATCTCAAGATATATGGATACAGGCACCTTTCAAAGTCGTTTGGCATAAACACTCAAGGGCAGCAGCTAGGTAATTTTATCATGTTCCATCCAAGACCATCGAGCTTTAAGCAACTCTTGTACATGCGTGATGGTGATCATAATGGAGTAATTCATTATGCTGGCACTTCATATGGTGAACACCCATGGATGAATCCTGTGGTAGCAAAGGTATTATGAGGAAGTCTATCAGATATGTTTATTCACACCATAAAGTTGTCTTCAATGCAAACGTTTAATTGATCCAACCATAACAACAAGAAAACGAGTGCAGTAAAAGTTTATCATAGGTCCCATTCCTTATTTATATCTGAGTTTCCTTTCATTAAAATATATGCAAGGGAGGAATGCCCAAAAAATATCATCTCATCTATTAGTTAGACTACTTTAAAGTTTACTTTCATGATTTTTAGAAGGCATTGGCATTTGGAGTGTCTAGTATTTAATGTTCGAGTTGTTGTGATGACATTCCAAAATGCTTTTGTTAACCAATTCTGATATACTTACATATTATAAACTTAAGAAAAAAATACAAAAAGAAACTAAAATTTAATGCTGCAATTGCTATTTACTTGATTATGAAAATTAAAGTACAACTTTTTGAATTTAAAATGTCTCAATTTCTATTTGCTTGATTATGAAAATCAAAATACAACTTTTTAAATTTAAATACTCTATCAGCCTCTCTTTGCACCTTTTGGGGCACAAATAATTAATGACATACTTCAAATTTTGCAGTTACACCCTCTTTGACACCTGGAAGGATGCCCCAGACTCTGTGCTCTCCATATATCAAAAACTCATAAGAGGCCTTCGCATATGGGTATATAGGTATGCAAGCATTGCCATACTAAACTTAGCTGACATGCTCCAACACCTTGATTTTTTTCTCTGTTACAAGTAAAAATTTGATTGTATGATATATTTTTGGTTTATTGAAAATGTTGCAGTGGAGATACTGATGCCCAAATCTCAGTCATATCGACCAGATATTGTATGGATCAACTTAATATTCCTATCAAAAGAGCATGGCAACCTTGGTTTCATGAGCAACATGCAACAATCTTTTATACATTTTTCACTTCAACTTTTTCTAAAATCTTACAATACCTATTATAAGTTAGTTGTCAAGAAATAGCTTACCTATTATAAGTTACTTGTCAAGAAATAGTGAAGCTATTACTTACTATTATTTGTTGAAAGTTTTACTTACGGTATTAATTAGTATTATTTGTTTCTGGCTATGTTGTCTTAATTCATGCAAGTGGCTGGATGGACTCAAGACTATGAAGGTCTAAAATTTGAAGCTGGCTGTAGATCATACATGTTGATCAGTGCCTACTAGCAAGCTGGTGGCTCTTTGGGTGGTGGTTGTATTTCTTGTGCTGATTATAGTTAATTTTCTTTGTATGGCTAGATTAATTTGTTTGTAGATTATTGTTTATTATTAGCTTTTTGTGCAAGTCAAGCTACAAGGGTGTCACAGTGAGCTAACTCCATTGAGTTATTTTTTTATTAAGTTAAAAATAGAGGCTTGCATAATTATATATTTTACAATGATCATGCCATTATGTGTTGAACATTTTTTAAAAATCAATGCCTATTATACAATTTCAAGAACTGCCATAACTCCTCACATAATTATTTAAAAGGTGCTAGCTCAATGGAAGAACACCTGCTATGCAGGTGGTTAGTGGTTCGATTCCACTATACCCTAACATGAATTATTCAATGATATTGTATATTTTTTTAATTAAATATTTTATATTGATTTATTTTAATGGTGAGATATTTTTCAATATATAGGATTAAAAACATTGTTTCCATAAAGACAATATGTCTTTAATTTCAACTATTGTCTTTGGAGAGACAATAAATGAAACTCTCTTTGGAGAGACAAAAATGTTTGTGTTATTTATTGTCTTTATAGAGACAATATTTTAAGACAATTTAATTTGAGACACCCGCTTAAAGACAATATTTAAGACAATACACAAGTTTTCTTTTGTCTCAAATTAAGACAATTTGCCCAAAATTTGTCTTAAATATTGTCTTAAAACCCCTCTTTATGTTGTAGTGTTTGTATGAACCCTAGAGCTTGATGGAGGAGTTCATCAAATAATAGAATTGTTGTTGCTACAAAGTAGCAGATATCATACCATTTAATCTAAATAGGAAATGAAAACGCATTTAAAGCATAGTGCTTTTAACTACTATAAAGATCTGTGCTTCCCACCGTGAAGCACAAGAATTCTCAGAGCAGTTGAGAACTTATTGAATGAAGAGTTTATGGAATGATAGAGTAGTTGTTGCTACAAATTAGCAGATATTATTCTCTTTAATCAAGAGTGACGGGAACAGATTTAAGTCACATTTTTTGTAACCACTATAAAAAGCTTTCCTTTACACTCGGAAGCTCTGGAATGTTGAGAACAGTGGAATGTCGAGAACAGTTGAGAACTTGACTGATGGAGGAGTTCATGGAATGATAGAATGTTTGTTGCTACATGTTAGTAGATATCATACCCTTTAATGGAAGTAATGGGAACATGTTTAATCACATTGCTTGTAACTAATATAAAGATTTATTCTTCCCAAAGTGAAGCACAAGAACGCTGAGAGCAGTTGAGAACTTGATTGTATAGCAAAAGCTAATTGGAAAGCTGGTCTTGGTGGAGCAATATTGAAATTTGGTTGGAATTTAACTTTAATGTCCACTCAGGACCAGCTTGATTTTGTCAAGTTGCTCTATCCAAAGAGGCTTTGTCAATTGATGTGTTGCATTTGAAGTTTCATGAATTAGAAACTACATCCAAATCCTGTATGGACAATTTGTTATTTAAAATGACATAATTATATATTTTATGTATTGCTGAGCTTATTTTGTCGACTACTTCCTGATTGTTGAGCATAGAATGTTGTTTCCGTTGTTTCAAATGGTTTTTTACCCAATTACCGTATGTGAATCGAGATGCTTTGTGTTGTAAAATCCTTTTTTGAAAATAATTCTATAAGCAAATTCTAGAAATTAAAATAATTTTGGTTATTCATTTTCCTTTCTTTGAAATCTGATGAATTTGATGGTGATTTCTGCAAGGTAGAGTGTCTGCAATATATAATAACATAGGTTGTTTATCCTTTCAAATGAGAATTGAATGTCTACTGAAGGCTTTCTGATATTATTCTGATGTTCATTATCTGATCATCTGAAGTACAAGTATGCATATTTGTTGCAAAAACTAATATGACCAGCTTTCCATGATGTGAAATTATGTTCTTCAAGGTGATCTGTTTTCGGATTAGTTTTCCCAAGTTGTGATACTCTATTTATAAATAAGATTTGAATTGTAATAAGATTTGAATTGTAATTGTTGAAAGGAGAGAGTGAAACTACCAGATGCTTCATCCTCTACATGTACCCTACAATCATGGCACCCTTGTTAGTTTGTTTGTGTGCATATTTTTCTGCTAAAAAAAACTGGTAAACGAACCTCAACACATTCCTCACTTCCAGCATTACTTTGAAAGATTCCCAGCGTTACTTTGCATCTCTCAGTGCAAATGCTAGTTATTAACATTATTAACATTATTGAGCCTAGGTGTAAAAATGATCCTTCAAATTTTCAATTCAAAGACGGTTGAGTAATTCTCCGATAGGGACGATCGATGTGAAGGAGTTGGTGGGGTCGAAACGCCGTAACCACAAGCAATACACATCGCGGACGTGGTGGCTTGCCAGCGTGACGAAGTAATTAATTAAGTATGCTTCCACTGCACACAAGTTTAATATGCTATTTGTAACATGCCACTACTCGAACAATGTGGAAAGGTTATGCCTCCATGTGTTTCGTTTGCTATGAATTAATAGTCATTCTCTTGAATTTGAAGTTCATAATTCTAAATACCTGAGGGAATTTAGTTGCAGTTGTTCGATATTGAAGATAAGTCGTACGTAATTTACTCTTTGGTTTAATAGTTTGAGAGTACTAACCGCATAAATATGTGACAAAAACTTGGTAGATTTAACAGTTTCTGAGTTTTAATAGCATAAGGATGTGATAAAAATTAGTTTTGTGGTTGTGGTTGTGATAAAAATTAGTTGTTAGGGAGGTTTGGTTTTACAAGTTCTGTAGTAACAAAATCAGTTTCGTGGTTGTGAATTAACTGGTTGTGATCTAACCTTGGACAGATGTTGGGAGGTTTGGCCCTACAAGTCTTGTAATCTAATGTCGAACAAAAATCAGTTTCGTGGTTGTGGTCTAACGGTGGTTGTGATTGTTGGGAGGTTTGGTACCACAAATGTTGTAGTCTGATCCCAGACAACATTATGTACCCTTGGACAAAAACCAGTTTAGTGGTTGTGGTCTAACACATTATGTATTTTTGGACAAAAACCAGTTTAGTGATTATGGTCTAACACATTATGTACCCTTGAACAAAAATCAGTTTCATGATTGTGGTTTTAGCGATTGTTGGAAATTGTTAGAAAAGTGTGATTCCAGAAGTATTGTAATCCAATCCCAAACAACATTATTTACCTTTAAACTTGCTAAAACACTGTTTCTTCAATTAAAAATAAATAAATAAAATAAAATAAAAATTGAAAAACAAGAGACAAACCTCCCTCTCCTCTTATTGTTTCATTCTCTCCTCTTATTTATTTTCTACCAACAGCAACGATGCGACAAAACCAACCAATCAGAATGAAAATCTATATCTTATTTTTGCATGTTTAAATTTTATATGAATTTTTATATGAAACTGGTTTCAATCATAAATTTTAGCTACAGACACGACAGTGCATCTAAAAATTTTTAGTGTTATTTTTTAAGGTGTTTTTTGGTGGATATTTTTGGTCTAATTTCTTTAAAATTAGGGAGGAATTTATTGAAAACAAAAAATAATCTTGCACAATCCATTGGTTGATAAAGAAACAAAAGTTTGATAGATAATCTTGCACAATTGAAATAGTATAGGAGTTACACAAAGTAACATAAAAATTTCTTAGAGTATTGAATCCATGAATCTGTATATATAATAAAAAAAACAGTTAAACAGTTTAAATAACAGAAATCAAAATTTCACTTCAAATTTTTTATTTAAGTACTGAATCCATGAATCTGTATATATAATAAAATAAACACTTTAAATAACAGAAATCAAAATTTCACTACAAATTTTTTATTTAAGTACTGAATCCATGAATCTGTATATATAATAAAATAAACACTTTAAATAAGTGAAATCAAAATTTCACTTCAAAATTTTCAAAATTTTTCCATGAATCCAACAAAAAGTCAGACTAAAAACAATTCCCCTGAAAATTATTATAAATAAACTTTATTTATTTATTTTAATTACAAACAGGACAACAAGACCTAAAAATTATTATAAATAAATTTTATTTATTTATTTTAATTACAAACAGGACAACAGGACAGTACACCTAAGAAGTTAGAACAAGAGTAATAACCCAAAGGTTTGTAAAGTGGTTTAGTGAAATCAACTATTAATTGTTGTAAAAACCAGAGTAATAACCGAAAGGTTTGTAAAGTGGTTTAGTGAAATCAATTATTAATTGTTGTAACTGCTCTGTAAAATGGGGTTTCACTAGTGGAAAGGGTGAAGTTTGCAAGCTTGAGCGCAGGGTGCTGTTTGGCTTCTTTATGTTATTTCATTATATGCTTCCAATAATATTGTACAAAATGACTGTATTTTGCTCTGCGTGTTTTTTTTTCTGAATGTGATTACTGTTTATTTGGAAGCAAAATCGAAAGCAAAAAAATGTATTGGACAACCCAATTTAATTCGCTAGAGAATTCGATAAAACGCAAGGCATTAGCTCAATTGGTAATTAGTTGAATCCCTATTACAAGAAACCTGAACAGATCATACATCACTACACTAATCACATTACTCCCATTACTTTGGGAATTAGTTGAATCCTTTTTACAAGAAACGTGAACAGATCATACATCACTACAGTAATCACATTACTCCCATTACTTTTAAAGCTGCTTCTTCTTAACCTCAAGCTTCACAAAACCTTCCACATGCCAAAATCTCAGAATCCTTCCTCCAGCCATGGAAAGAACCCACAGACACAAGATCGAATCGCTCCTCTCTACCCTTCAAGAACCTTTTTATTGACCACCACGACAGGGCAGGTAGCGTTCCGAGCACAGTGATCACTCACACTTCCCTTGAGTGCTCTGCAAATTGTCAATCACACCGCCACCGAGTTAATTAAGCACGCAATTCATCATCAAATTAGACCAAAGAGCACAGATGTTGAGGACAAGTGTGATTAAATACCTGACAAAAGTGCCATGTCCATGGCTACCCACAACCAGAAAATGTGCCCCCAATTTGGCCGCGGCTTCACATACCCTCTCCTTGGCCTCGCCAATAACGACATGGGTCTCTGCCTTCACACCATATCGCTCACAGATATTGAGAGCTCGTTTCAATATCCTCTGGGTCGTCTTCCTCGTTTGCAATTCAAGAAGTTCGAACACTTGATCGCTAGGAATATATGCTGCAAAATATATAAAGAGTCAGACTAATATCAGAAATTGGTATAACTGACCAAGGGATTTCAAGAATCAATTCAATTATTAGCTGAAAGCATCTTGTTCAGAGGAGTCCATAGGTTCACAAGTGCTCCATCCAGAAATTCAAAGGGCAAAACATAGGTTGCAGAGCACTATATCTGGATATTCCAGAAAACAGAGGAATCGAGAGCACTATATCTGGATACTCCAGAAAACAGAGGAATCTAAAGAAAAATGGATGTAACTTTTCTTGAAATTTAAACAAATATGTGAATTAGATGAAAGGAAGCACAGAATTACCAGGACCCGTGGAAACACAGGCAGTTGGCTGAACATGGAGGAGAATGAAGTTATATGACTGCTGGATGTCTGTTTGAGCTGCCAAGAGATGTTTGCAGGCCCATTCACAGGCACGCATACTCTCCTCGCTCTCATCCACTGCAACCACTATATTCACCATCTTAATTCTATCCTCTCCCCTTATTTTCTCTGGTTCGATTGGGACACTAATGGACTCCAAGTAATTTCTAGCTATGGCTGTTGGAAAGGGTGATTCCAAAAGGCATATAAATACTATATGCTCTGACTGTTTATCAGTGCTCGCCCATTGAATAGGGTTACTGAGCAAAACCCAGGTTGGGTTGTAGTTGAATATTTTAATTTAGAAAAGAACAGCCCCCTCCACTTGCTACTCGACCCCCAATGATCTATCGCCACTTTCTCGCTCTGTTTCACCGACCCTTTTCAATATTTCTACTGAACGTACACGTATATAGTGTTCATGATAAAATACTCGAGGCAAGTATTCATAACAAAAGAGTCCAGAGTGGGCCTGGATTCCCATTCAATAATTGGTCTGGATTCCAATTCAATAATAAAATTCCCCATCGCCTGGGGATAGGAATCATTCAATGTTGTGATGGCCCTCCAACATTTTGGTGGATATTACAATCTCCCTACAGTAATCTGTGAATATTCTGTAGTTTGAAGCTAAGATGCCTGGTTTAGGTTAAATATCAAATCTTTTGACATGTCTTTTGCTCGTGATCTAGTTTGTTGTTTTGGCTGTGTTAATGCGTTTATTATTATAATAATTTAAGAGATGTTTTATAGATTGATTTTCATGGATTTTGGAAGTTACAAAGAAGATTACATATAAGACAAATTTAATTCATTTTTAATGTATAAAAAAATTACATCTCACAACTCATGATGATCATGAATCAATATTCAATTATATATGAAGATATTTATTATGTAAATTGAAGAGATGGAGACATTAATCTCTAATTAAAAATGCTTCATATAATTGCAAAAAACAAAAATTTGCTTATGATGAGATAGAGGAATCATTTCCAATTGAAAATATTTTATATAATAGCAAAAAACAAAAAAAATTGCTATCATTTTTTATCTAGATTAGATTATGATATTATTTATTATTTATCTCGTTGTTTTTAGAAGGGAGAAATTGGAGAAATCACTCATAGGATCATTTTATAGGTAGGCCATAGTTTGACAAATTAGAGTGTAAAACTTTAGAATGGAGAAATTGGATAAATCACTTATAGGATCATTTTATAGGTGGGTCCTCGTATGACAAATTGGAGTATAAAACTTTACTAAAGTAGTTTGAGGCATCAAATGACATTTTTTAGGGAGCTTCATTTTACACACAAATATTTCCAACTCTGGAAGAATGTCTCATGCAACTTGGAAGTTGACCTTCCTACTTTCTCCAGGATGATTCAAGAGGATCTTAGGTCAACTCCTATTATTCATGAAAAACTAATTATTTACCTGATTTTGAAGAGCCCATATTGTAACTCTATATAAGATTTGAAAGAGTCAAACTCAACGAATGTAGGCTATCGGAGCTATGTTATAACTAAGCCAGTAGGAGGAAAAAATATCACATTATATTCAAGTGCATTTTGTTATATAGATGAGCAAAGTAGGAAAGAGTGGAGAGAGAAACCATATAGGGTTTGTATTTTGCAAAAATATCACATTCTATTCAAGTGCATTTTGTTATATATATGAGCAAAGTAGATAAGAGTGGAGAGAGAAAAAACATATAGGGTTTGTATATTGCAGCAACCCACTGGCTACAAGTTTCACTCCTTTGCACTTGCATCCAATTCCCAATTTCATTAAAAGAAAGAGGGAGTGGAGTTTCAATTGGGTTTTCTAATTCCCAGAGCATATCTTGTGTTATGTAGTTTGTGAGTGGATGTTTTATTAGTTCTTTACTTTCCTCATACTTATAATTTGCATAGATGTGTAATAAATAGTAATTAACAAATTCATAGAATTCATGAGAAATTAACATTCATAATGTAGATTTTAAATTTTCTAGTATATTCTAGTAAATATGTTATGATTAAGTATTCACTGGAATATCTATACCAATATATGAGTCTATTTGAAACTCTAAAAAATTGACTAACCTAAAAATATATAAAAATAAACAATACAATAATTATAAAAAACAAGCATCCTAATTCAACTCATTGCATAAAATTACATACAACTATCATAAAACAAATCAAAAACCAATAACCTTCGAACAACAATTCCATAAAACCAACTAAAATTAAATTATAAATTTTACAATCCAAAAATCATATAAAAATTTTACTCAACTATCTTGCTATCTCCCTTATTAACCATTAATATTGTACAACGATGGTGATAAAACTTGCAAAAATTAAGTCCAAACATTCAATGAAAGGGTGCGAGAGAATCTATACACATCATACGCATTCTAGGGCATTGGTTATCGTGGTATCTGTTGTCGTATTAATGGGTTTAAATGTTCCATTTGAATAAGGAATAAGTTGGTAAGAAAATATACTTGATTTATAAAGACACCTTATTTAAAAATGTCACTTCATTTACTAAATATTTTATAAAAAAATTACAACAATTTTAAATAACGCAATTCAAATTCACGTTCAGAATCACAAATGTCGTTGATCAATAATGAATATTTTCGTTATTTATTAATAACTCAATTATAATACATTTTATCACTTTAAATCTTACAAAATCAATAATATAAAATAAAAAATGGAATCCAAAATACACGACCATGAGTGCAGCGTGACCCCCCGAATACACGATTTTTCGTCTAAGAGCATGGTTTTATGTACGCGTATACAATTTCCATCACATCCATATATAAATAGTATTTTTAAATATCATAATGAGAAGCATGCCATTCGGTGAGATTATCTTGAAATTGAAAGGTAGATTTGGTGGCCTATCGTTGAATGGTAGTTAGTAAAGGTAGAAAACTTAGTTGAAATGCAGATAAGGTAGAAAGTTGGGTGACAGCTTTACTATTAAAAATAATGAAGTTAAAAAATATAAAGAAGTGAAAAATTTTAGAATTTTGGCTTGTGCGATTTATTGTAAAAATTTTAAAAAAATGGTAATAATTACATGTAAAAAAACATTTTTTACGCGTTTTTGAATTAATTAATATGGTTCTTTATAAATAAATAAGATAAAAATTATAAATTAATATTAAATTAATAAAAATTAGTATTATTTTTAATTTTTTTATATTAAATTTAAATAATACAAGTATAGCCCATAGTGCAAAATGTTATTCTATTACCCATAGTTTAATTTTTTTTAGAATTAAGTGAGCCCATATAATCCAGCATCCATGGCTGAATGGTTAAAGCGCCCAATGCATAATTGGCAAACTCGCGGGTTCAATTCCTGCTGGATGCAGGGGAACTGCACATATCCATTATTGATGGAATGGGGAAGAAGTATGAAGAATAACAACAAACAATTGAAGCATACCAAGCCTTTCATTTTATTGAAAGGCTTGGTATGCTTCAATTAAGCAATACACGATAACAATCCATCAGAGTATTATCCGCCTATTGAAATAGATTCAACCGCGGCTAGATCCAGAGGAAAGTTGTGAGCATTACGTTCGTGCATAACTTCCATACCTAAGATATAATATATCTGTATCATTAAATTTGTATATGATCCGATATAATAATAGCTACAGGATTTACGAGAAAAGGAATAAAAAAAATAAAAATAAAAAGAAAAAAAGAAAGGAGGGATAAAAATTTATGGATGAAGTGAAATATCCAGTACTTACGGAAAAAAATATGCGTCTATTGGAAAGGAACCAATATACTTTTAACGTCGATTTGCAATCGAACAAAACAAATATTAAAAATTGGATTGAAAATTTCTTCGATGTTAAAGTAATAGCTATGAACAGCTATCGCCTCCCTGAAAAAGGAGGAAAGAGAGGGTCAATGATAGTACATTCAATACGTTGTAAACGTATGATTATTACACTTAGAACCGGCGATTCTATTCCACTCTTTTCAGAACAATAAGATTTCAAAATTGAAACTAAATGGCCATCCGTTCATATAGAATTTTAACTCCGGATACACACAATAGATCTGTATCAGGTTTCGATGGAAGAGTGCAGTTGGACCCGCAGAAGAAATTGACCTCTTTACGTCCGAGATTACGTCCTGGATCATTCGATAGAACTCCAAAGATAAAAAGAGAAATGAAAAATACCACTACTGTGTAAACGAACAACTTAAGAGTAAGCATTACGTAATCTCCGAAATCCTTATTATAAGTACAACAGAATAGATCATCAATCTTTGTACCATATATGGATACTTGAATACCAAACAATAGTATGATTGTTACAAATCACGAAATTATTTCTTTGAATCACGCGTGAAAATAAATTTGAAAGAAGAAGAGAAATTTTCTCTTTGTTTTCCAAATGGTCTTTTTTCCCTCTTATTTTTTGGATCAACCAGATATTTATCGAATATTTATGAAAATATGCCATTGGTATCGATCGTATCAATATGTGACCCAATAGCTCAATCCGAAGTGAGCGGTGGGATTGGAAGGAATTGATGAAGGTTAGTGGAAAAGTTTTTATCTGGGAGCAGATAAGGTATCTGAATCTGGTATCGTCAAGTGGAACAAGGATAGAAATTCTGTCACAAAAAAATGGAAAGAGTTATACAAAAATTAGATCAATGACAGCGATCCAAAAACTTGAAAAAGAAAAAAAAAGATACTTTTTTATCGAAAACTTACAGCAGCTTGCCAAACAAAGGCTAAGAGAAAAGAGAGAACAAGAATAATTGGCAGTACATCGACAATTGGATCAAAAATTGCATAAGCCTCAGGTAATTTTCCAAAAAAGGGATTATTTGAATGAATAAAGGCATCATCTAGACAAATATTGAACATAACTGGAATTTTTCTTCTCCAATAAAAATTAGGGGGCCTAAAGCCAGAAAATTCTTTGATTGATCGAATCGATCGAAGCTCTTTGGCAAGTTTGACCGGACTTGGGGTTGGAAGGGATGATTCTTTCATACATACAATATTTTACCCAATCTAATAGAAAATGATCAATGAATGAATATTCTTGTCCCTTTTTCTGTTTTTCCTATTATGTCCAATTCCATCAATAGCCTATTTTGTTGAAATATCCACAAAATTTTTTTGCCCAATTGGGATCTGATCTAATTAATCTTGGATCCTAATGGGTTGAAAAAAAATTTGATATAAGTATTCATTAGCATATGAATAGGGAAATAGGATGGGAATGGGGCGTGGCCAAGCGGTAAGGCAGCAGGTTTTGATCCTGTTATTCGGAGGTTCGAATCCTTCCGTCCCAGACTTATTTCATTGGTTCATGTTTTCCCTTCCCTCGCTCTTCCCTTTCTTCTTTCGTAAAGGGTAAATCCAATGGAATTTTTGTTTTTCTTTTTCTCATAATTTAACCGTACTTAACTTATCAGAAGGGAATGTTATTACAATAGGGAAGAGATAAAGGGATATCTCTGTGGTGCAAGATGGGAATACGGATCAATTTGAGATAAGGTTCAATTTATGAAATTAGCCCATTGGATGTATGCTGGTCCTGCTCATATTGGAACTCTACGAGTAGCTAGTTCATTCAAAAATGTCCATGCCATTATGCATGCTCCTCTAGGAGATTATTATTTTAATGTAATGCGTTCTATGTTAGAACGGGAAAGAAATTTTACTCCTGCAACTGCTAGTATAGTAGATCGTCACGTACTAGCACGTGGATCTCGAAAAAGAGTTGTGGATAATATTCTTCGAAAAGATAAGGAGGAAAGTCCCGATCTTATCATATTAACACCTACGTGTGCCTCTAGTATCTTGCAAGAGGATTTAAAAAACTTTGTGGATAGAGCATCCATAATCTCCGATTGCAACGTCATTTTTGCGGATGTGGATCATTATCAAGTGAATGAAATTCGGGCAGCGGATAGAACTTTGGAACAGGTAGTTCGATATTATTTGGATAAATCCCATACATTGGATCAATTCGTAACAGATGCACCTTCTGTAAATATAATTGGGATTCTTACTCTGGGTTTTCATAATCGACACGATTGTCGTGAGTTGAGACGTTTATTAAAAGATATGGACATCAGAATTAATCAAATAATTCCTGAAGGAGGATCTGTAGAGGATCCAAAAAATTTACCAAAAGCTCGGTTCAATTTAATTCCTTATCGTGAAGTGGGCTTAATGACAACGATGTATTTGAATAAGGAATTTGGAATGCCCTATGTATCTACAACTCCTATGGGAGCTGTAGATATGGCCGAGTGCATCCAACAGATAAAGAAATCTCTTGATATCTTGGCGGCTCCTATTTTATCGAGCAAAGGGGTTGATTACGAATCGTATATCGATGGACAAACTCGATTCGTTTCCCAAGCTACTTGGTTCTCAAGATCTATCGATTGTCAGAACTTTACTGGGAAAGAAACAGTCGTTTTTGGTGATGCAACTCATGCTGCTTCAATCACTAAGATACTTGCTAGAGAGATGGGAATTCGTGTGAGTTGTACAAGTACTTATTGTAAACATGATTCAGAATGGTTCAAAGAGAAAATTAAAGATTTTTGTGATGAGATGATCATCACAGATGATCATGCTGAAGTAGGAGATATTATCGCTCGCGTGGAACCCTCTGCAATATTTGGTACTCAAATGGAACGTCATATTGGTAAACGTCCGGTGATCCAGGAGCAAAGGTAATCTATAATTACAGGTGCATTGATATTTGCGGCGTTAATGCTTTTTGCAGGTTGGTTTCATTATCACAAAGCTGCCCCAGAATTGGCTTGGTTCCAGGATGTAGAATCCATGTTGAACCATCATTTAGCAGGGTTACTAGGACTTGGGTCTCCATCTTCGGCAGGACACCAAATACATGTCTCTCTACCCATTAACCAACTTCAGAAGTTATTCTTGGAAAGGAAAAGATTCATTGAAAATTTTACAAAATCAATTCGTTATTCTTTTTTTTACATATGGCCAATGGATGAACCGTGTATGGGTGGTCCTACTGCTACTAAAAAGCCCACTGAGGATTTCAACTTATCCAAAAGGTTATTGAAAAGACAACAAAATGTTTTTTCCCAATATTTAAGGGATTCAAAATCCTATTCATTAATGAATAGGATAGTTGATCTATGGAAGATAAAAACATATTTTGAAATTGAAAATCCTTCCTCAAATTGTGTTATTCCATCAGATCCCGGATGGAATATTCTTAACATATTGCACAACAATTTTCGATCGAAAACAAAAAAAATTGTTCTGGAAATGACAGATCAATTCACTCTATCAATAACTAAGCCTAGTCAGGTTCATGATCAAATTTCTTGTAATATTTATTATTACATGAATCCATTATATGAACTCAACAAGAATGGATCATTGAGATCGGATCGGATCTTCAACCACAGAGAAAAATTGAAGAATCAATCTTTATGGGTCCTACTCAATATTATTGATAAAGCGGATGATTATTTAGATCAAATAATCGACAAACAATTGAGCCAAATCGATTCCAAAAATCGCTTAGAGATAGGAACTCCCTTTAAAAATTATAGAACTGAAGCTTTGAGTTGGTATGAATCTCTAAATCACTTAGACATAGGAACTCCCTTTAACAATTATATAACTGAAGCTTTGAGTTGGTATGAATCAATTCGGTATAAATTGCCAGGTATTCGGAAAATTTATTCAATAGATTCTATTTTATAAATAGGTTCAGTCACAATTTAAAGAATCAAATTCGAAACAAATGGATAGAAAATGAAAATTTGAATAATGTAACGAAAGATACAATTGACCGACATTCATCAAGTTGGAAAAAAATTCAGAGAGAATGGTTGAACCATTCTATTATTCGAACGGATAAAAATATAAATCGGAATTTGAACATGTGTACAAATGGTCCCATCAGACCGAATACTTTATGAAATATTTGAAACATTTTTTTTATAAAAAAAACTATTTTCAAAGAGTGTTCGATCTAATTGAATCATGTACTAATACTAATCGAAACAAAATTGGTTGGAAAGATTATTTTCAGTTTTTTCAACATACTGTAAAGATATTAAACTGTCATTTCCAGTTATATAATTTTTACTTAATGAAAGTAGATTATCTATTCACAAATTTCACGAATTCATAATCTCTTCCCAAACCGAACACAAATCTTTCGATTCATTCGGCTCTCCTGCTCAATTCTTTTTTATTCCCCAGGAACATATACGTTCCCCCTTCACACCAAGCCTGCCCTTTCCGTTCCGTTTACGGAAGATTAGAATCAATTTATAAAAGACCGAGATCTCCAAGGGCTCTTCCAGCAAAAGGGATTTGCAATTATCAATAAAGTTGTTTTTGTTTTCGTTTCCCCTTTTCTCTCCTATGCTTCCCCCATGAAATTTGAATCGTTCCATTCAATTAATTAATTTGTGCCTCCTTATTTTTGTTATATCGAATAATTTCCTTTTTGTTTAGGTTGTCAGTTCAGCATTGGAACTAAAATTGGATGGGAGATTGGGACTATTTTTCAGTAAACAGATGAAATTATTCCATTGATATGAATGTTTTATATTGGATCAATCTCCAACTATGCCTTTGAATCCATCTCATCTTGACACAACGGTGGAAAGAATACCCAGTTAGTTGTGCTTAGACTTCAAACAGTTCAGCTTTAACCATTCTAGTGGTCCTCCCTCATTGGTTGGTATAAACTAAGAGTTCATTTCCCAATCAATTACGAAATGCTATAGTTCTTCGCTATTCCCCGTTCGGAAGTAATTCGTTGAGATCATGCACTTTTCTATCTCCAAAGTGCAGCTGGTTGGGCCCAGCCATATTATTCGAATATACAACTCGCACACACTCCCTTTCCAAAATAGATCAGGACACTAAGTACCACACTTGGATTTATTATATTTGTTTCTAAAATATTGGTATTTGATCCGAAACCCCCAGCAGAAGGCCAATAACTCAAGGAAATGAAAGGATCAATTACATTTTTCATATGCTCTCCCCTCATAGATAAGGATATGTTCTACATCATTTTGTTCTTTTCTTTTTTGATCCTATCTAGTTTTGGATAAGAATATTTTGGATACTTAGTCCCAGGTTTTTTATAAGGATAAAAAGAAAAGGATAAAATGAATTTGCTTGCCCTATCCATTCCCTTCCCTTCCCTGTCACACGCGTCATGAATCTTTCTGACCGAAGTAGGAAGAAGAATTCATTTGCTAATTATTCAGATCAGCCTCTCCCGTAGCTGAACAAGGAAATTCTTGGAGAAATACTAATGTAATGACGAGGTGTAGGGATCTTCTTCTTCTTCTTCTTCTTTTTAACCAGGATTAAACAAAGGGATTCGCAAATAGAAGCGCTAGGGCCACAACTAGTCCATAAATTGTTAAAGCTTCCATAAAAGCTAAACTTAGCAGTAAGGTACCTCGTATTTTACCTTCTGCTTCTGGTTGTCTCGCAATACCTTCTACAGCCTGGCCCGCAGCAGTGCCCTGGCCAACGCCAGGGCCAATGGAAGCAAGCCCTACAGATAATCCAGCAGCAATAACAGAAGCAACATAAATTAAGGGATCCATGGTAATCTCCTCTTACTAAGATCAGGAAATAGTGTATAATACAACAGTTTCATCTATTGAGTGTTCACCAATGGTAAAATTATGGAACGATTTCTTTCGAACAACTAAGAACCAAAAATATTTCTTGATGGTATCAAAGTGATAATATCAACGAATAAGGAAACCTATTATCCCTTATGAAAATATTTCATCTGAATAATATTCAAAAATAAAGATTCCATTTTATTGAACATATGAATTCTTATCACGGAGAGAGAATAGACTGCGTAAAAGCCTATAAGTCATTATATAACTGGAAATGATAGCATAGGGATAAATGTTATTGGTCATTTATCCCTCTGTTCTCTATTGGGCTTAGATGTCATTATGATCATTATATAACTGGAAATGGTTGAGGTGATGGCCTTCCAAGAGATGTTCAACAATACTGCATCAAAACTCCAAAATAAATATCAAATGATAAATGAACTTGTGAATTCTAAATGAAATCACTAAGGGATGGGATGTGTTTTCATCCAATCTCACTACTTTTTCCGGATCACCTACATGTTCAGTTGGAGCTTGGGTGAAGGAGCTAAACTCCTATTTGTAGCTGCACCATATTTCTGGAGATGAAGCTATTAGAGTTGTAGCGCTGCATTTCAGAGGTAAGGCTCATGCATGGTGGATTTTTGAATCTTTTTCCTTAAAAAATGCCAATACTTTCTCTGAGACAGTGCATTGCACATGCAGGTACCCTTCACTGTACCTGCTATGCAATGCAGGTTTCGACATTCAGGGGTGCGTTGCCCTCATTTTGGGCAGAATTTACCCTAGGGGGCCTCAAAACCCTAAAAATTTGCAAAGAATGGGAATGAAATGTACTGAAAGAAAGAGGAGGTTCCTGGCACTAACCTGGATCAAACGGCGATGAAATCCATCCACAGAAATGACCGCAATCAACGACTGAAGTTCGGGGGAAAAATCAGGTTCAGAGCTCCAAAATGCACATGGTAACTATGGAATGGTAAAAATGAATTGTGAAACTACTTTATATAGTCTTGTCGTTCCAACATATGATCTTTATGATACCTGATATTATTTCTCGGATACCTGATTGTATTCGATCAGGACTGGATCTGATTCAAGGAATCAAATGGGTGGAAAATGTCTATTATATACCTGGATGGATGTATAATATGCTCATCCTTTCAGATCAAATGTGATAATTGTGAATAGGATTTCATCAATTCGCGGTTAAGTCGAATGAGTCAATGGAGAAAGCTATATGACTTGAATCATAAGTAGACCCAGAGAAACGAGCTTCTGTTCCTCGTTCCATTTAAGCGAGCGAGGAATTCCCTTTACTGATCAGAAGTTAAGAGCAGTTTAGTACCTAATATCGGGAGGTTTTCCCTAAGTAGATCAGGGATTTATACACTCACAATGAGTCCTAAGTACTCGAGTACAGATGTGTAAGATAAATAGTGTACGGACCAGGTTTATTTATTCCATGAGTCAGGAGAGCGATTGGTTGCCAGGATAAAAAAAATTTGTTCTTCCTCATGACGAATGAGATCCTTGGGTAGTAAATCTATAGAAGATAGAATCTTTATATTTGGATATATCTCTTTTTTCCTATCTTGTTCCGACTAGATCGCACCATGTATTTTCTCACAAATGAAGAGGTTATTCTCATGAACGAGGGCCATAGCTGAGGTTTGGAAATGGATGAATTCCATAGATACGGAAAGGAAGATAACTCTCGGCAACAATGCTTTTTATATCCACTCTTTTTTCAGGAAGATCTTACGCAATTTCTCATGATCATTATTTGGATGGATCAAGTTCTTCCGAACCGATGGAACATTTAAGTTCCAATGATCAATTCAGTTTCCTAACTGTAAAACGTTTGATTGGTCAAATACGTCAACAAAATCATTCAATTGTTTTATTCGTGAATTGCGCTCCAAATCCATTAGCTGATTGCAAGAAGAGTTCCTATTCTGAATCGGTACTAGAAGGACTTACATTGGTCCTAGAAGTTCCGTTCTCTATACGGTCAAAATATTCTGTGGAAGGGATGAATGAATGGAAGAGTTTCCGGTCGATCCATTCAATATTTCCCTTCTTGGAGGATAAATTCTCGCATTCAAATTATATATCAGATGCACGAATACCCTATTCTATTCATCCGAAAATTTTGGTTCGAATCTTTCGTCGCTTGATCCGAGATGCTCCCTCCTTGCACCCATTATGCTCTGTTCTCTATGAATATCGAAATAGTCTTATCTTGATTACTCTTGATATTGCAGATGTTGACGTCCCTTCAAGTGTACATTGGTTTTGCTGATGGTGCCTGTCATAGTACACAAAATATCTCTTCCGAGCTTGGGTTATCTATTCACCAACTGATGAGCTAGTTTCTATGCATGGGGTAAGCCTTGATCAAACAATAAATAATGTTGCAGAATATAGCGCAGTGATTGAGTTATTATCTGATGCAATTTCATTTGGCATTCGATGTTTGATCGCTAGGTTAGATTCAGAACTCATTGTATTACATTTAAACAAAGTATACACAATTAAAAATCCAGTGTTACTGAGATTATTTTTGAACGTTCGTCTCTTGGAAAGGCAGTTTGATTACATCAAATATCAACACATTCCAAAAATATTAAATACATCGGCTGATGCATTAGCTAATAATGTTATAAATAGATCGGGGGGATGTATATCCAAAGAAATGTTTTTCAAGAATGAGCTTACCACATTTAATATTCCAGTGACCTCGCACCTACTAACCCGAAAAGAAATGCGCGGATGCAGCCTTATGGATGGAGAAGCATAAAGGGGATACAAAAGGAAGAAGCGAGAAGTAGTGGAATATCCCATATTTTTTAGTCCATAGCGGTAGATCCAGCCCTAGAGGGTGTTAACTATGCCCTTGGAAAACCCATGCAAGTACGAGGCACAGAAGAAAGGGCCAGAGGGCCCTAACCAAGGAGACAGTAGGCCTGTGTCAGGAAGCATAAAGGCAGGAGTTGAATTTAGAAATTCAAATACAACAAGTACAGAAGCCGAGAGAGTAGCCAAAGGAATATAAATGACCAATAACATTTGATGTTCTTTCCGACCTTAACACAATTGGTTAAGTTCAAACACTACATTCGTCATGGTGTTTCATTTGTGAAAATAATGAGTTATGTTTGGAAATTAACAACCATTAGAGCCAACATATATGGCATGGTTTATGGTTGGATGGTGAAAATTTGCCCAAGTACAACCATGCCATATACATAATAACTGTAAACATAATTTCTAATAACTTCTAATATGTCTATAACTATATAGAAAATTTCAAAAAAAGATCAGGGGTGCACCATCATTATTCATCACCATCGGAGTCAACTATATTGGTGACCTTCACTATAGAACGAGGAAGCTTCGAGTGTGGAATACACGGGATATGTTGCTCGATTTAGCTCTGCCTTCCACTCTGCTGCTGCAATTGAAACTGGATTATTTGCAATTCCTTCATAGACTCTGACTTCTTTGAATTTCCCCGAGGGGCTGGAGGGACCTGATCCATGGCCTTCACCAGGATACTTTTCATCATCCTAAACAGACGTATGGGTTACTATCCCTCTCGTATGACCGGGGTCCAGTGCTACCTCCTGCCACTCGTCCAGATCTAGCTCGACCTTTTCCTCTGCCTGGCGGATTTCCTCCTCCCACTCTGCAATTAATTGTTTGACCGGTTTCGAATTGTTCGCGTGATTGCTTGATCCGCCGTCACCACAAGCAATACCCATCGCGAGATCGATGTGACGGAGTTGGTGGGGTCTAACCGCCGTAACCACAAGCAATGCCCATCGCGGACGTGGTGGCTTAGAGGAAGTAATTGAGTATGCTTCCACACATGCACACAAGTTTAATATGCTATTTGTAGCATGCCACTACTCAACAGTGTGGAAAAGTTATGCCTCCATGTGGTTCAAGATTCCGTTATTCTTTTGAAATTGACGTTCAAGATTCTAAATACTTGAGGCAATTTAGTTGCAATTGTCCGATATTGAAGATAAGTTGTGCGGACTCTACTCTTTTCCGTAAATTTAATAGCTTCTGTGTACTAACAGCATAAAGATGCCACAAAAATCAGTTTTGTGGGTGTGGTCTAATAGTTGTGTTGGGAAGTTTAATAGTTTCTCTAAATTTAATAACTCTCGAGTACAGCATAAGGATGCGACAAAAACTAGTTTTGTGGGTGTGGTTTAATAGTTGGTGGGGAGGTTTAATAGCTTCCGAGTACTAACAGCACAAGGATGTGACAAAAATCAGTTTTGCGGGTGTGGTTTAACAGTTGGGTGGAGAGATTTGGTCCCACAAATTTATTAGACAAAAATCAGTTTAGTGAGTGTGATTCAACAGTTGGGTGGAAAGATTTGGTTGTAGGTCAGTTGAGTGGGGAGATTTGGTTGTGGGTGTGGTTTAACAGTTGGGTGGAAAGATTTGGTTGTAGGTCAGTTGGGTGGGGAGATTTGGTTGTCGGTGTGGTTTAACAATTGGGTGAGAAGATTTGGTCCCACAATTCTATTAGTATAAAAACAATTGGAGAGAAATTTGGTCCCACAAATCTATTAATATAAGAATTGACAACATTATGTACCCTTTAGAAAACAAAAAGTATATACCCCTTTAAAACTTAAAACATAAACAACATTATGTACCCTTTAGAAAACAAAAGGTATGTACTCCTTTAAAACTTTGAAAATAAACAACATTATGTACCCTTTCTTTAGAAAACAAAGGGTATGTACCCCCTTTAAAACTTAGAACATAAACAACATTATGCACCCCTTTAAAACTTAGAACGTTTAAAACTTAAAACTTAAACTTAGAACGGGTAACATGTTGAGAAGCAGTTTCTTCGGTTGAAAAAAAAAAGACAAAACCAACTTGGAAACAAAAAAAATTTGAAAATTGGAAAGAAAAAAAACCAATTGGAAAGACAACATTATGTATCTTTTTAAAACTTAGAACGTAGAACGGATAACAGGTTGAGAAGCAGTTTCTTCAGTTGAAAAAAATTGAAAATCGAAAATTGAACAACACCACCAATTTCTTCCGTTACCGTTTGAAAAACAAAGACAAAACCGACTGGAAACAAAAAAAAATTGAAAATTGGGAAAAAAATACAAAACCAACTGAAAAAAGACAAAACCAACTGGAAACAAAAAATTTGAAAATTGGGGGTAAAAAAAAAAATACACCAACTGGAAACAAAAGATTTGAAAATTGAAAAAAGACAAAACCAACTGGAAACAAGAAATTTGAAAATTGGGAAAAAAAAGAAATTTGAAAATTGGGAAAAAAAGGAAGAGAAATTTGAAAATTGGAAAAAAAAAAGACAACCAACCAATCAGGATGAAACCTCCCTCTCATCTATGCGACAAAACCAACTAATCAGGATGAAAATCTATCTCTTATTTTTACATGTTTAAATTTTATATGAGTTTTTATATTCTATATGAAACTGGTTTCAATCATAAATTTTAGCAACAGACAGGACAGTGCACCTAAGAACTACAGTAACAACCCAAAGGTTTGTAAAGTGGTTTAATGAAATCAACCATTGATTGTTGTAACGGCTCTGGAAAATGGGGTTTCGCTAGTGGAAAGGGTGAAGTTTTCCGCAGCTTGAACGCAGGGTGCAGTTTGGCTTCTTTATGTTATTTCATTATATGCTTCCAATTATTTTGTACAAAATGACTGTATTTTGCTTCTGCGTGTTTTTTCTGAATGTGATTACTGGTTATTTGGAAGCAAAATCAAAAGCAAAAAGACGTATTGGACAACCCAATTTAATTCGCTAGAGAATTCGACAAAACGCAAAGCATTAGCTCAGTTAGGAATTAGTTGAATCCTTTTTACAAAAAACGTGAACAGATCATACATCACTACACTAATCACATTATTCCAATTACTTTTAAAGCTGCTTCTTCTTAATCTCAAGCTTCACAAAACCTTCCACATTCCAAAAGCTCGGAATCCTTCCTCCAACTATGGAAAGAAGCCACAGACACAACGATCGAATCGCTCCTCTCTACCCATCAAGAACCTTTTTATTGACCACCACGACAGGGCAGGTAGCGTTCCGAGCACAGTGATCACTCACACTTCCCTTGATTGCTCTGCAAATTGTCAATCACACAGCCACCGAGTTAATTAAGCACGCAATTCATGATTCAAATTAGGCTGAACAGCACAGATGTTGAGGACAAGTGTGATTAAATACCTGACAAAAGTGCCATGTCCATGGCTACCCACAACCAGAAAATGTGCCCCCAATTTGGCCGCGGCTTCACATACCCTCTCCTTGGCCTCGCCAATAACGACATGGGTCTCTGCCTTCACACCATATCGCTCACAGATATTGAGAGCTCGCTTCAATATCCTCTGGGTCGTCTTCCTCGTTTGCAATTCAAGAAGTTCGAACACTTGATCGCTAGGAATATATGCTGCAAAATATATACAGAGTCAGACTAATATCAGAAATTGGTATAACTGACCAAGGGATTTCAAGAATCAATTCAATTATTAGCTGAAAGCATCTTGTTCAGAGGAGTCCATAGGTTCACAAGTGCTCCATCCAGAAATTCAAAGGGCAAAACATAGGTTGCAGAGCACTATATCTGGATATTCCAGAAAACAGAGGAATCGAGAGCACTATATCTGGATACTCCAGAAAACAGAGGAATCTAAAGAAAAATGGATGTAACTTTTCTTGAAATTTAAACAAATATGTGAATTAGATGAAAGGAAGCACAGAATTACCAGGACCCGTGGAAACACAGGCAGTTGGCTGAACATGGAGGAGTATGAAGTTATATGACTGCTGGATGTCTGTTTGAGCTGCCAAGAGATGTTTGCAGGCCCATTCACAGGCACGCATACTCTCCTCGCTCTCATCCACTGCAACCACTATATTCACCATCTTAATTCTATCTTCTACCCTTATTTTCTCTGGTTGGATTCGGACACTAATGAACTCCAAGTAATTTCTAGCTATGGCTACTGGAGAGGGTGATTCCAAAAGGCATATAAATACTATATGCTCCGAGTGTTTATCAGTGCTCGCCCGCTGAATAGGGTTACGGGGCAAAACCAAGGTAGGGTTATAGTTGAATATTTTAATTTAGAAAACAACAGCCCCCTCCACTTGCTGCTCGACCCCCAATGATCTATCGCCACTTTCTCTCTCTGTTTCACCGACCCTTTTCAATATTTCTACTGAACGTACACGTATATAGTGTTCATGATAAAATACTCGAGGCAAGTATTCATAACAAAAGAGTCCAGAGTGGGCCTGGATTCCCATTCAATAATTGGTCTGGATTCCAATTCAATAATAAAATTCCCCATCGCCTGGGGATAGGAATCATTCAATGTTGTGATGGCCCTCCAACATTTTGGTGGATATTACAATCTCCCTACAGTAATCTGTGAATATTCTGTAGTTTGAAGCTAAGATGCCTGGTTTAGGTTAAATATCAAATCTTTTGACATGTCTTTTGCTCGTGATCTAGTTTGTTGTTTTGGCTGTGTTAATGCGTTTGTTATTATAATAATTTAAGAGATGGTTTATAGATTGATTTTCATGGATTTTGGAAGTTACAAAGAAGATTACATATAAGACAAATTTAATTCATTTTTAATGTATAAAAAAATTACATCCCACAAGATGATCATGAATCAATATTCAATTATATATGAAGATATTTATTATGTAAATTGAAGAGAGGGAGACATTAATCTCTAATTAAAAATGCTTCATATAATTGCAAAAAACAAAAATTTGCTTATGATGAGATAGAGGAATCATTTCTAATTGAAAATATCTTATATAATAGCGAAAAAAAAAAATATTATTATCATTTTTTATTTAGATTAGATTATGATATTATTTATTATTTATCTGGTTGTTTTTAGAAGGGAGAAATTGGAGAAATCACTCATAGGATCATTTTATAGGTGGGCCATAGTTTGACAAATTGGAGTGTAAAATTTTAGAATGGAGAAATTGGAGAAATCACTTATAGGATCATTTTATAGGTGGGTCCTAGTTTGACAAATTGGAGTATAAAACTTTACTAAAGTAGTTTGAGGCATCAAATGACATTTTTTAGGGAGCTTTATTTTACACACAAATATTTCCAACTCTGGAAGAATGTCTCAATACAAGTCTGTGTGCAAAAGTTATGCAACTTGGAAGTTGACCTTCCTACTTTCTCCAGGATGATTCAAGAGGATCTTAGGTCAACTCCTATTATTCATGAAAAACTAATTAGTCACCTGATTTTGAAGAGCCCATATTGTAACTCTATATAAGATTTGAAAGAGTCAAACTTAACAAATGTAGGCTGTCGGAGCTATGTTATAACTAAGCTAGTAAGAGGAAAAAATATCACATTCTATTCAAGTGCATTTTGTTATATAGATGAGCAAAGTAGGAAAGAGTGGAGAGAGAGAAAACATATAGCGTTTGTATTTTGCAAAAATATCACATTCTATTCAAGTGCATTTTGTTATATAGATGAGCAAAGTAGGTAAGAGTGAAGAGAGAGAAAACATATAGGGTTTGTATATTGCAACAACCCACGAGCTACATGTTTCACTCCTTTGTACTTGCATCCAATTCCCAATTTCATTAAAAGAAAGAGAGAGTAGAGTAGTTTAGAATTTCAATTGGGTTTTCTCTTTCCTAGAGCATATCTTGTGTTATGTAGTTTGTGAGTAGATGTTTTATTTGTTCTCTACTTTCCTCATAATTATAATTTGCATAGATGTGTAATAAATAGTAATTAACAAATTCATAGAGTTCATGAGAAATTAACATTCATAATATATATTTTAAATTTGCTAGTATATTTTAGTAGATATATTATGATTAAATATTCAGTAAAATATGTATACTAATGTATAAATCCATTTAAAACTAAAAAAAATGCCTAACCTAAAAATATATAAAAATAAACAATGCAACAATTCTAAATCAACTCAGTACATAAAATTACATACAAGTAATTCTAAATTAACTCATAAAACAATCCAAAAACCAATAACCTTCTCACAACAATTCCATAAAACAAACTAAAATTAAATTGTAAATTTTACCATCCAAAAACCATATAAAAATTTTACTCAACCATCTTGCTATCTCCGTTATTAAGCATTAGTATTGTACAACGATGGTGATAAAACTTGAAAAAATTAATTCCAAACATTCAAAGAACGGGTGCCAGAGAATCTATGCACATCATACGCAATCTAGGGCATTGGATATTGTGGTATCTGTTGTCGTATTAATGAATTTAAATGTTCCATTTGAATAAGGAATAAGTTCGTAAGAAAATATATTTTATTTATAAAGACACCTTATTTAAAAATGTCACTTCATTTACTAATTATTTAAAAAAAAAAAATTAAAACAATTTTAAATAATTCAATTCAAATTCACGTTCAGAATCACAAACGTCGTTGATCAATAATGAATATTTTCGTTATTTATTAATAACTTAATTATAATACATTTTATCACTTTAAATCTTATCAAATAAATAATATAAAATAAAAATGGAATCCAAAATACACGACCATGAATGCAGCGTGACCCCCGAATACACGATTTTTCGTCTAAGAACATGGTTTGATGTACACGTATGCAATTTCTATCACCTCCATATATAAATAGTATTTTCAAATCTCATAATGAGAATCATGCCATTAGGTGAGATTATCTTGAATTTGAAAGGTAGTTTTGATGGCATATCGTTGAATGGTAGCTAGGAAGGTAGAAAGCTTAGTTGAATGGCAGATAAGGTAGAAAGTTGGGTGACAACTTTACTATTATTTTTAATGAAGTTAAAAAACATAGAGAAGATGAAAATTTTAAAGAAATATTAAATTAATAATAATTTTGTATAAAAAAATAGTAATATTTTTATATTGAATTTAAATAATACAAGTATAGCATTTTTTCCATAGAAATGTATAAGATGTTGGTTGGTTACTTATTTTCTTCATATAAGGTTGGTTTAAAAATAATATGATTAGAAAAAGGATTATGATTAAGTGAAAGAATTTAAAAATGGATAAACGTTGTTTGAAAATTATTTTTATAATAGGTTTGTTATTAACATAATTATAAGTTATATAACATGTTTTTTTTTTTAATGATAATTGAATATTTTAGAGATAAATTATGTGTAAGAATTTGAAATGTTTAATGTTTTGAGTTCTCTTTTCGATTTAGGAAATTTTTTTATTTTTTATTTTTATTTTTTAGTTTTATTTATTTATATTATTTTGTAATATTTATAATATTATATTTTTTTGAGTTGATATATTCTTTGAGTTGGTAAAAATTCATATTGATATTGGAAATATATTGATAAAATTTCACGTTGATAGTGGAAATATATTAATAACGTTCACTTTAGTTTACATCATTAAATTGTCTACATGCATGCTAGTTGATGCAATATATGACAACATCCACATGGAACTAACCTTGTGTGATGGTGATGATTAACCATTCAATAACATTGTTCATGATGCCATGTGGTTGCTTTTGCCAAGGCACCACCCTCTTCAATCATGCTTGATAGGCTTGATAATGGTGTAGTCTCTCCACCTTGAAATGAAGAGACCTTTCCCCTATAACTGTGCAGGATAATGAGTTCTATAATTTTCCTTTGCAGTTGTGCAATATGTCATTCTATTACCCATAGTTTATTTTTTTTCCTGTTATATTTCCCAACCTTAACACAATTGGCTAAGTTCAAACACTACATTCGTCATGGTGTTTCTTTTGTGAAAATACTGAGTTATGTTTGGAAATTAACAATATTAAACTATCTGTGTTGGAATGGATAATTTGTACATTGTGAGTTTTTCAATGGGACACCAAATTGTTTTGGTTTCTAGGAATCATTGTACAATTTTTCATAACCAATACTAGCTACAAAGTTTCTCATCAAAAATAATTCTTGTATATTTTTTCATCGGCACTGAGCCACTAAGTGATAATATCAATCAATCTTCAGTTTTTTTGCAGCCATATGACCAAGGAAGGAAAGGATATGATATTGTGTGATTTCTCATGGAGCATCATCCAGAGAAATAAGGACTCGATGGTTTTCCCGCGTCAACAATAAAAAGGTCTAAGGAGAGATGAGGAGAGTTGAGGAGAGTTGAGGAGGTCTAAGATTTCATCAAGGACTCCGTAAGAAAGCAGAAACTACTCACAAACTCCAGATACGACAAAGAGATCTCATTATGGAGGATGCTTTGAGTTTCAAAGAAGCCTGTTTTCTTGATGGTGTGGGTAAGAATGGTATTTTTTCTTAAATATACACATACTTTTTGAGTTGTGGACTGTGAGTTGGGACATATGGATTTTTGAGGAATATTCTGGGATATGTTTATCATTTTCATTTTTGTTTCCAACATCGCACTCGGACTGTTGGTTTGGTTTTAGAAAGTGTGGAGTTTTGGGTGGCTCTCTGCCGGCCTTGTGGTGCATTTCGGGGGTGGCACGAGTAGATATTGGTATTTATGAGTTTGGATATATTGTATTCCCAGGTGGATATAAGGTATTTCATCATCAGGAATTTTTCCTTCTCCTATCCTTGAATTCATACACATTTTGTAACACCCTCCTCCCACATCTATCCAAGTAACTGACCAACTAGGGTAAACACGTGACGAAGAGTTACTATGATCAGATTCAACCTCCTAGGTGACCTTAAGGAAGTGGAATCGATAGAAACACATCAAACAGGCCTTCCACATCAGCAACAAAACTCTCAGGATCCAACCCAGCCACTCAGGTATCTAGCCCCTGGGTCCCACTGAGGTTTTAGACCTTCAAACCACCGAATGTTCCCACAGTATAAGCATCGGTGTGCCTGGGAGGCTATGGGCGCTCCCATAGCATATGCATGCGTGCATCCAGGGAATTTTTACCACATGCCTGTGATAGCGTCCACGAGATGTGATCCAAATTTTTAGGCCTAGAGCCTAGGTCAGTGCCCGTAACTTAATAAAAAGTTCAGAAATGAAATATAACAACGAAACAATGGTGCTCAAGAAAACATTCGAATAAGGACTTGACTAGACCCCTACTAGCCATGACAAACATTTTTTCAAGCATGTCACAATTATGTAATCTACATGTTTAAATAACATCTCTAAGCATAGAGGTCTCATACTTATATAAGAATCGCTAAGAAGCATTGTTGATTCATCACATTAAGTGCATTATAGTCTATTTAGGGATATATATTGTTCTTTCATTTATGAATCAAACCATGATGAGATCCATACATCATCACCATCATAAAACTCAGTCATAACCAACATATAAGAAACAAAAATGACAAGCACATAGCAACCATACAAGCCACATAATAATAAGGATATTTACCCATCAATACAAGATGAAAATATCTGTATTTCCATAAGAAAAATGCAACCAAGTCTAGGACTTCCACGTTCCACCCGACCATGGACATGGCTAAGCCAAATATCTCTTCAGCTAGTCACCCCCATGCCATATTCCAAGCATGAATGTGGGATCTCATAAACCAAATCCATCAAAACCAAAACATGGCTTCCAAAGGCCAAACTGCCTCAACCCTCAACCAATGATTCCACCTCACGGTTAGACATCACAACCATCATGGATTGGTCTCTACCAATTTTTTTCCAGGGAGCCCAGGACTAGTAACTCAACCCCAGCTGTCACAGGGCTTCAAGAGAATTTTTCCAACCAGGGCTTCCAGGACTAGTAACTCAACCCACTTAGGGCTTCCATAGTGTTTGTCCAACCAAGGATTCTAGGAATAATACTCAAACCACAATTGTTCGTTGGGATTCCAGAGTGTTTTTCCAACCAATGCTTCCAGAAACTAATAACTCAACCCAGAGCTAAAGGAACGTGAGAACCAATCAAAAAAACAAACAATGAAATTGAACCCACAAGACCATGGCTCCCAGGAAATGGCAAGGCTAGGAAAATCCATTTTCAATCCAGGCAATCCTCCATGCCAATGACTGACCATGACCAAGAAACCACATGCATACACTATGCATGCCAAAACTAGTGAGGAAAAAATGCATGCAACTCAGTACCTGTAATCAAAATTTGTTGTATGCCACACCCTCCAAGAGTTCTCCAAGAGTTCTCCAAGAAAACTCTAAGTATCAAAGAGTATGAGAGAGAGAGGGAGATAATAATGAGAGCTCCAAAACTACACTAAAAAAAAAAAAAAACCATGAACTAATCCTCATAAGCCTTTTCATTAATGAGGCCTCTATTTTCTTCATTTTCCATTATTTTCCATTATTTTCCTCCTCACATGCAACATGTGACCTTTCACCTCCCTTTTCTCCTATTTTTCATTATTTTCATAAATAAATACCAATAAATGTCACTTTTCCTTTCCAAAGCCTTAGTCATTTCCTTTGCCAATTTCCATAGCCATAATAAACCATGTGAATACCTGCACTAGGATGTTTTTCCCAATATTAAGCTTGGAATATGTGTCTCATGACCTTGGTTATTATTTGTTCTTTATTAAATTTTATTACATGGAATTTTCACCAGGGCTGTTACAAAAACCTACCCCTTGGGGGAACACCGTCCTTGGTGTTTAAAAACACCTACAACCAACAAGACTGTTGTAAGAAAAACATACTGCCCATAGAGCTTTATAACTTAGCTCGTTGCAATGTTTACAATGATCATCCTGCTAAGAAGCAAACCAACATGACCACATAAAAAATATAACATCATAATGACAAGACAACCATACTGCTTATTGGAGGTTTATAACATAGCTCATGGTGGTATTTACATCCATATACATATGTACATACAACAAAACATCATGCCGACATATACCAAAACATATATCAAAACATTTTCTCAACCAACAAATAAGGATGGATACATTGCCCACATATATTCTGCCATCTCCCATGTAGCTTCATCGGGCCCAAAGTGCATCCATTTCACTTTAACTTGCTCTATTTCTTGATTCCAGAGCATGAACGTTTTTCTCTGCAAAATTCTAAGGTTTCGACTGGAATTCTCCTTCTGGTTCCACTTGCAATGCAGACCAGTCAATCACATGATCAACATCTTTAACATATTTCTTAAGCAATGAAACAAGGAAAACATCATGGAATTTCATTGTCGAAGGCAATGCAAGTCGATAGGCTACTGGCACAATCCTCTCAATAATCCTAAAAGGTCCACAAAATCGTGGTGGAAACTTGGCACATGATCCAATCCACAAGGAGCTCTTCTTGGGATTGATGCACAAGTACACATCTTCCCCAACCTAAAAATCCTTAAACAATATGTTATGATCTACATAACTCTTCTTCCCATCCTGTTTTTCTTTTAAATTCTTCTTGATTACCTGCATTTCTGGTTCCATCTTTACCAACATTTCGAGTCCAATCAACACCCTATTAATCGAATCACTCCAACGGATGGGAGTATTGCAACTCCGCCCATACAATGCCTCAAATAGACTCATCCTAAATTTTTATGAAACCAGCTCCAAAAATATTAGACGAGAGAGATTAATGCCTTAGAAATAAGCCACTTCAAGGGGGCAACCTCCTTTACATTACATAAATCAACAATTCTTGGATGATACAAATGAAAAAACCTCCTTCTATATATAGAAGTCCATGGGGTCACAATATAATCCTAGCTGACCTAAAAATAATAATGTAAGGGCACAATAATAACAATATTGGGGTTACAGGGGTACAACCATAACAATAAGGGGGTTACACTAACAACAATAAGGGACTATAATAGTAATATAGGGACCTAACATGCCCCTCTCCTTCAAAAAAGTGTTGTCCTCAATGCTTGAGTAGCTATGAATGCTTCTGTATAAAATTCTCATCCTCCCAAGTAGAATCTTCAGTGGGTAAGTTCTTCCACTTGATGAGATACTCTGAAATTGATCGATTTCGTAGATGTCGAGTTCTTGTTTCCGTGACTGCTTTAGGTTCCAATATGATTTTTCCTTCATCATCAATTTTTGGCAATATTCTTTGAACTGGAAGTTTGTCCCCTATAACCTTCTTTAAGCATGAAACATGTAAAACTGGATGCACTCGCGAAGAAGCAGGGAGCTCCAATTTGTATGCCATAGTACCAATCTTTTGCAACACCTTGTAAGGACCATAGTACTTTGGTGATAATTTATTATCCTTCTTATCTTGCTTGAGGGACATTAGTTTGTATGGTTGTAGCCATAAAAATACCCAGTCTCCTGTGACATCAAAAATTCTCTCGCTGTTATGTTGATCTGCATTTGTTTCATTCGATTTTGTGCCAAATTTAGGTTATCCTTTAAGAGTTGGAGAAATTCTTGTTGATGCTTGATGTGATCTTCCACTTCTTGAACTTTAGAATTTTATCTTAAAGAAGATGCAATGGATAGTGGATGATATCCATAAAGTACCATAAATGGGGTCATTTTTTTTGTAGTATGGAAGGAAGTGCTATACCACCATTCAATGAGAGGTAAAAACTTGACCCATTGTGTTTGTTTATTGGATAAAAAACAACAAAGATATCCATCCAAAAATTTATTCACTATCTCAGTTTGACCATCGGATTGAGGATGATAAGATGAGCTATGAGCTAGTTGAGTACCCAAACAAAAAAATAATTTCGTCCAAAAATTTCCAGTAAAAATGGGATCTTTGTCACTTACAATAATCTTTGGGTTTCCATGTAGCTTTTTAATTGTTTCCATAAATGCAGTAGCAACTGTACTTGCTTTAAATGGATGATATAATGCACAAAAGTGTGCATAATTAGTAAGTCTATCAATTACCACCATGATGAAACTCTTTCCTTCGGAATTAGGTAAACCTGTGATAAAATCCATTGAAATCTCCTCCCAATGTTGACTTGGAATGGATAAAGGTTGTAGAAGACCCAGGGCCTTAATTGTCTCAACTTTATTATGCTGGAAAACCAAACACTCTGCCACAAAATTTTGAATATCAGATTTAAGGCCATCCCAAAAAAAATCTTTCTTCACCCTGTGGTAAGTTTTTAAAAATCTCGAGTGTCCTCCTAAAGGAGAAGTGTGCAATTCAAAAAGAATATTTTGTTTTAGTTGGGAATTCTTGCAAATATATAAGTGATCTTTGTACCATAAGGAATCATTTTTCCAATTAAATGTATCAGATGTACCAGGATCTTGCTGCAACTTTTGAATGAGTGTCCACACTTCTTTGTCCTTCTTCCATTCATCCCTTGCTTCAGTTATCCAATCTGGTTGGATAATAGAAATGGCACAATGCAATGCTTCCACCTCTTAATCCTTTCTTCAGAGTGCATCTGCAACAACATTTAGCTTCCATTTTTTGTAGATGATTTCAAAGTCATAACCTAACATATTTGTGACCCAATTTTGCTGCTCTTCTGAAGATAGTCCTTGTTCCAAAAATTGTTTAATACTATCATGATCAATTTTTACCTTGAAGTGTCTTCCCATTAAGTAAGGTCGGAATTTCTTTAGTGCATGTAGTATTGCTGACATTTCCTTCTCATAAATAGATTTTTTTAAATACTTTCCTTTGATTGGATGACTTTCAAAAGCGACGGGTCTTCCTTCTTGCATTAAAAAAACACTAATTCCATTTCATGAGGCATCGCATTCCACAATAAAGGTTTCTGTGAAGTTCGGCGTAGCTAAGATTAGTGCTAGGCACATTGCCTCTTTAAGATGTTCAAAGGCCTTAGTTGCTTAAGGAGTCCATGAAAATGCATCTTTCTTCAATAATGTTGTTAGAGGTGCTGCTATTCTCCCATAATTCTTAACAAACTTGCGATAATACCTTGTTAACCAGAGAAATCCTCGCAACTTCTTTATGGTTGTGGGGACTTTCCATTCCTTAATGGCTTTAATTTTGTTAAGGTCTACCTTAACACCCTTGTGAGATACAATATGACCCATATATTCCACCTCTTGTACTCCAAAGAAACATTTGGATGTTTTTGCATATAATTGTTTCTTCTCCAATAGTTTGAGCACCCTGTCAACATGTTGAACATGCTCCTTCCAAGACTAGATGTAGATTAGTATGTCATCAAAAAATACTAGAACAAATTTTCTAAGGAAGGGTTTGAAAATGAAATTCATCAACCCTTAAAATGTAGAAGGTGCATTGGTAAGGCCAAAAGGCATGACCAAAAATTCATAATGACCCTCATGGGTTCAAAATGTTATTTTTGGAATATCTTCAGTCTTCATTCTAATTTGATGATATCCTAAACTAATATCCAACATTGTAAAATAAATTGCTCCATGTAATTCATCCAATAATTCATCAATCACAAGAATGAGAAAATTATCTTTAATAGTGAGCTTATTCAGCTCCCTATAATCCAGACACATGTGCCATGATCCATCCTTCTTGTGCACCAATACTACTGGAGAAAAGAAAGAACTTTGACTAGGGTGAATTATACTAGCCTCAAATTTGTCTGCAATCATACATTCAATTTCGCTCTTTTGTACATAAGGATATCTGTAAAGCCTGATGTTTGGAGGAACACTTCCTAGAATCAAATGAATAGCATGATCATGATCACGAATAGGTGGGATTACTTTGGGAGTTTCAAACACCTTGGAATGATTGTCCAAGACTTTTTGGAGATATGGAGAAATAGATGATTTTGATGTTGGAACTTCTAGTGAGCATAATTGTGCAATTACGCCTCGTTGTTCTTTCCTTAGAAGATTTTTCATGACATTACAGATTATTATCTTTCCTGGCTTCCCTACAATACCCCTTAATTCTATTTCCTTTCCTTTTGAAAAAAATTTCAAGAAAAGTTCTTGAAAATTAAAAGCTACCGTCCCTAAATATTGTAACCATTGTACTCCTAGTACAACATCAACACCTCCCATTGGAATGGAAAGCATTAGACTATTCAATACATATTCCCCCATTGTTAGCTTAATATTATGGCATTTTCCAAAGAAATTTATAGTTCCACCATTTGCAACCATCACTTGACATTCTGGTGCTAGGTATATGAAATAATTCAATTCCTTGGCTACCTTACAATGAATAAAATTATGGGTACTACCCGAATCAATCAACACTATTACCTTTTTCTTCTTGATATGTCCTTCTATCTTGAGAGTTTGACGAGTGGTAATTCCTACCAATTCATTACACGTTATGGTAATACTCGTTTATTCTTCTTCTAGGGTTGGTTCCTGGTGTATATCCTCTTATTTTGAAGTTTCTTGTTCATTTTCTTCCTCCTCTTCACAATCTATGTAAACTAATTTCTTCTTAGCACACTTGTGATCTTTAGTTTATTTTCTATCACAATTGTAAAAAATCCCTTTGTATCTTTTTCTTCCAATTGTTGTGGTGTCAACCTCGTAGGTTTTGGAAGGATAGGAGAAACAACACTTCCATCTTTATAGTTTTGATAGGTATACTTCCTTGTTTCCATAATTTTGCATTCAATTTTTTGCCTTTGAATGCCTTCTCCAATGAATCAGGTTCCCAAACGTGAACTTCATGTTGGATGTTATCCTTTAAAGTCCATATGAAGACATCAATCCTGTGTTCCTCTGGAATATTGTTGGGGCCCTTGTTTTGGAAACCCATTTTGAATATTTTTAATTTTGAAAACAGGAGGACTTTTTGGGTTGCGGCATGATGACACATGGCAAACGCGACCATGTCGCAACTACAACAAGTTGCGGAGCTATCGAGGCAGTGCAGAAGCAAGAGATAGCTGAAGAAAGCAAGTGCATGAGGATATACAGAAGAAGACAGAAAGCGAAACACGCAGATAACAAGAGAGAAGCCGGAAGCAGCTGAAGAAGAACACAAAGAGGAACTAACAATTGTGATAATGGGTGAATAAATAGCAGTCACCCGGCCGAAAGAAGGTGTGTGCGACAGGAGAAGGAATGCGGAGCGACTGAAGGAGATCGGCCAGGAGGTCTCTGTAGTTCCTAGGGTTCTCTCATTTACCTTTTTTTTTATGTAAGGCATATGTATCAGACTGAAAGCTATCCTTGCGGAATCTATGTAACTATGAATGTGGGTGAAGGTATCAATACAATTGAAGGTTTCTGTCCTATCGTGTAATTCTGATGCATGCATGTTGGTTATAATGATTTAAATTTTATTTGCTTAATACCTGCTTGCTCTATGAATGTTCTTGCGTATATACCTGTGTTTATGCAATCAATTCAATGATAATTATGAGTTGCGGATCCTTCCCCTACTATCGATCTATTCCCTTTTTGCATGTGGTTGCGGCACGCCTTGGGTGAGACTCTTTGCTCCCCAGAGTAGGGTGATTATGCCGGCGTGGTTCTAGACTACAACGGATTCCTTTGTTGGTCCCAACCCTTGAATTTGGGTCTTGCCGCGGGACCTGTTTCCTCGCCAACAAATGGTTTCGTTGCCGGGACCTGTGTGTTATGAGGGGAACTAGATCATGGTATCAAGGATCTATGAAGGCGAAATACAGAGATGGTGGGATAACCATCTGGACCAGTTTTTTGCTCAACAAGCGGAGTTAACGAATCAAAGGGGAAGCGTGCTTAAGTATCTTGTCCTTTTCTCAGATTCCGCCAGTGACACTTACGAGATCCTCTGGGGGAAGTTCCCTAGTGACCTCTATAATTGGTTGCGGAGGTTACAAACGAAGGTGCCTAGGGATAGCTCGCAGAAGATAAACCGCACATGGGTGCACGGGGATTTGGTGGCTCTGCATCGGTTGGACAATGAATTGACCTGCGCGGTGGATTTCTGGGTAGAGACCACTTTGAATGAGTATATTGTAGAGTTTTCCGCTGAATGCTACCAATCCTTCTCGAAGGCTAAAGCTATATTCCATTCCAGGTTAAGAGGGAAAATGCTCAAGGAGATTCCGCTGTGGATTAAGGCCCTTATGGTGGACGAAGGGCTGGTGGAATTTCAAAATTCGAGCATGGAAGCGTAAAACCCCAGTGCTGGGGGAAGGGCTGAAGGAACCAATGCTACGTAAAGTGTGAAGAGGGGAGTGGGGATGGATGCTGATGCCGCGAGAAGGTTAAGGGAGCGACGTGCACATCGGCGGGCGCAAATCTCCGACAGGTGGCGAGAAAGGGTGATGCGAGAGTTAAGACGACGGGAAAACGACTAGAAGAATCAAGAGGAGGTGCCTCAGCGGATAGGGATTATGGACACTCCAGCGGATACCCTGGAAAGAGAAGGGACCGTTATGGGAGTGCGGCGGGTGCATGGGAGCCTGGCTAGAAGAAAAGGAGAGACGACGACTGACGAAGAAGATGCAGGAGGGCAACCCGAAGAAGGTTTCAATGGCTAATGGTATGTCACTATGCAGCGGTTGTTTCAAGAGCGGGCGGCATTCATCTCTCCAGGAAGCCCTACTTCCAACAATTTGCATGGCAAGGATCCCTTCCTTCCCTTGGTACTTTATCAACCATTGAGTAATATTTTCGTTAAATTACAAGCATTAAGTCAATTGCACAACAGTTCATTGTCGACAGCGACATACGTCAGTAGCAACGTCAATAGTAGTATTGCATTTCCCAGCGGTACAGTTACGCAATCAGGACCCAGCGGGTTTATCCTGGTTACCCCTTCACAAGCCAATATGGCTGGGTCATTCACCCGGTATCCAGAATTCTCTGGCCGGGGCAACAATGATGTAGAGCAACACTGGTATCTCTGCGAAGCCATATGGCGGGCTTGGCAGACGCCAGATGCAGGGAAGCTAATAGAGTTCCAAACCACGCTCAGAGAGAGGGCCCTGCGGTGGTTTATCAAGTGGTCCAAGGCCCACCTTAATCCTGTACTTGCGGACGTAAAGTGGGATTTTGTCCACGAATTCAAACTACCCCAGACGGACTAGCAGGGTCTGTCTGAGCTCTGGGAGATTAAGCAAAAAGAAGGAGAGACCGCATGGGAGCTGATCCGGCGATTCAAGGACGCGATTGGGAAACTCAGCTACTCGATCGATCCAAACCATCAGAGGGACTGGTTCATCAAGGCTCTGCATCCCTTGACATGAACCCCCCTCACACAGCAGAAGATTGATAACTTGCAGGACGCGTTAGAATAGGCCATGAAGATAGAGGCCATGGTGGGCTACCCTCAGGAATATTGTGGGGGGCCGGCTCCACAGGATCCTTCCTTAGTGGGACTATAGCATTAGATCGCTAGTCTGACAGAAAAGATCAGGGAGATGCAACCTATAATACCAGCCAGGCCGAACGTTTGGTGCACTCACTGCTTGGTTGAAGGGCACGTCGCAACCGAATGTCCTAGGCTGCATAGCGCGGGTGTGGGGCCCTCTGTCGTGGCAATCCAAGGGGGTCCACTCATGGGGGGTGGCGCAGCGATAAGTCTGCAGGGCGTATACCCATTGCAACCACCCTACACAAGGTTCCCACCTCAACCGAACACAACCGCTATGGAATACTGCGAGATTTTCCGAATGATGGGACATCCTCCTCGGATGTGCCCGATACTACAGAAGTACTCCACGATCCCAAACAACGTGTACTGTGAGTTTTGTGTTTCCACGACTCATAGCACTGAGCAGTGCAGGGCTCTTGACGCACTTGCGGATAGATTGGAATGTCCCTCCTATAGGGTGAACGAGGCTTCCAGGGGAAGAGGCGGTGGTATGCGCGGAGGCCGCACAGGGGGGCGCGGTTCGGTGAAATGTTACAATTGTGACCAGGAGGGTCATGTGGCTCAGGAATGCCCCCTTCCCCGACGTCCTTGGTGTTCCCAGTGCCGCGTGAACGCCCATGCAATAGAGGACTGTCTAGAACTCATTAAGAAGTGGGAGGAACGGGCACGACAGAGAGGCATGAATCTGGTAAGCTCTGAGCTGCTAGGAACTGCGCCTCCGGCCATGCAGAAGGTAGCAATCATCACACGGGGCGGCAAGAAGACAGGCGAGGATGCTCACGGGAAGGAGCCAGTCCGGGATATTCGGCCCGCCTCCCCGAAGCAACTGATCCGGTCGGACGTGCATAAGCAGTATTTCCAGGAGGCGGTGGAGGCTTTTGCTCAGTTGAGGGAAACCGGGGGCCTTGAGGTACCCCCGACGTCAGGCTCCGGAGAACAGCGCGCTACGAGGAACTTGATTGAATATTGGCTACAGCTGTTCCTCAAGATTGTTGATGATGCTTCAATGCGGGACCAGCTCAAGCGTACTCTGCAGGATGCACTGCAGAAGGATACGGGGCCGAGGGACTTTGTGGACACAGCACCCCATTACGTGCAGCGTGTCAAGCAGAACAAGCGACGTACGGGAAAAGAGTTACAGCTTAATTCGCGAGTGGTGAGATTCCAAATCAACGATACCATGCTTGACTTAGGATCTGACGTCAACATCCTGCCGCGGAAGACGTGGGAGGCTCTTAGACGTCCACGACTGCCTATTTGCCAATCGGTACTGCATCATGCCAATCGGCCGACTCGAAGGGGTCGAGGTCGACATTGCGGGGGTAAAGACTTACACGGATTTTGAGGTTATTGATATTATGGGAGACAAGGATCCTTACCCCGCCCTGCTAGGCATCGACTGGGATTTTGAGAATTACACCATCATCGACCTCAAAAAGGAGCTGATGATCTTTGAATATGGAGAAGTTCGAGTCACTCAGCCCCTTGACCCATATCAAGGGCCATGATATACCGAAACCATGGACAACCGGGAGGATGCTCAGATGATGGACCACCTTTACCAGATGACTGCAGGGAAGCGGGAGGACTATATCAACCCGACCGCAACAAGCTCTGTCAACTGGCGCAGTGTCCAGAGCTCGGAGCTAGGCTCGGAGCTCGCGTGGGAAGATTGGCAGCAGGGTGGGTATGAGACCAATGCACGGAGATGTGCTGCCATTGCCCGAGTCCATTGGATTGGGGCTGAGTTCAAGAATTACCCCACCCTTTCGAACATGCAGGCTGTCAATACCTTTATCGCCAAAGTGGAGGATGTTGTACCAGAAGGACACAGGATACCACTTTTGGACGTTGCACTACAGTCCACGTCAGCAAGGTGGTGGAGGAACCACCGCAACACCTTGAAGCAGTGGAGTTGCATTGCGGAAGCGTTGCGAGCACGGTTTAAAGAAGACGAAGGCCCTTGGAGCAGGCACAGGTACAAAGGGATTTCCGATCTGCAGGACCACCTGAAGAGTTGTGAGGAATAGTGGCAAGTTCTGGGATACCCGCAAGAGCTGTGGGTACATCGGTTCATTCACTCCTTAGATACTATTCCCCAGGCCTGGTACTTGGAAGAAGAGCGGAAAAGGGGAATCGGCTCCTGGCAGGAAGTCACGGACAATTTTGTTCGATTCTTCTCGTTCGAGGGAGAAATCGAGCTGGTAACCAGGGCACTACAGGCTATCAAGGGAGTACTGTTTTTCCACAACCTCGAGCCCGATGGGGGCACATCTGCACCACGTTCTGAGGTCATGCGCGAGTTGGTTTGCCAACTGATTAACGACGATCCAAATGATGACAGTCTGGAGGACCTCAGGCACTTATACTTTGAAGGGAAGGAAGGCGAGCGGAACATCAATGAAGAACTGACGGCGGAAGGCGTCCATTTACAGCCGCTAAAGACAAAGAAACTGAACATAGGGATGGAGGAAAAACCCAAGCTGGCGACAGTTGGGGATTACTGGGATGAGGAGGCGACAGAGGAGATTTTCAACCTCCTCCAGGAATACCAGGACTTGTTCCCTTCTTCGATTGCAGATCTGAAGGGCATCGAGGGTGACCTCGATGAGATGCGCATTTTGCTGAAACCATATGCCAGGCCCGTAAAGCACCAACCCTGTTGGCTGAACCCACGGATAAAAGAAAAGGTCAAGATGGAAATCGACAAGATGTTGGCCACAGGTCTCATCTTTCCGGTGGAAGAAGCTGAGTGGGTGAGTCCCATTATCATTCAGAACAAGAAGGAAAGGCAGAGATACGCATCTGTGTCGACTACCGGAGTCTGAACAACGCCTGCATCCATGATCCGTTTCCAACTCCGTTTAGTGATGAAGTATTGGATCATGTTGCTGGAAACGAAGCTTACTCTTTCACTGATGGTTTCTTCGGCTATCATCAGGTGCGCATTGCGGAGGAAGACAAGATGAAGACGACATTCACCATTGAATGGGGATCATTCACATACCACGTAATGCTATTTGGCTTGAAGAACGCCCTGGCCATGTTTTCCCGGATTGTCATCGCTGCTTTCCAAGAGTATATCCACTAGATCCTGGAGGTCTACATGGACGATTGGACCGTCTACAGCTTGCTGAAGAAACATGCCACCCTGTTGCGTATTATGTTCGAATGGTGCCGCCAACTGCAGATTTCCCTGAACTTGAAGAAATGTATTTTTGCAGTCCCTTTTGGCACGTTGTTAGGACACGTGGTATGCAAGCAAGGGGTCTACGTCGACCCCGCTAAGGTCGCAGTGATAGTCCACATGGATGCCCCTGAAACAGTAAAGCAGTTGCGCGCACTGCTTGGGCACACCGGATATTACAGGCGGTTTATCCGCAATTACGCAAAGATCACTGCCCCTTTAGAAAAGCTGCTGCGGAAGTCCAAAGTTTTCCAGTGGACGGAGGAGTGTCGGGCGGCCCTCAACACTCTGAAGGAAAAACTGGCGACAATGCCTATTCTGGTTCACCCAGACTGGGATAAGCAGTTCCATGTGCATATCGATGCATCCAATATTTCACTTGGGGCTGTCTTGGCGCAACCCGGGGAGACGACTGTTGACCACCTAGTCTACTTCGCCAACCGCAAGTTGTCCAATACAGAGCAGAACTACACCACGACCGAGCGGGAGGCCCTGGAAATGGTATATTCACTCCAGAAATTCTGCCACTACCTTCTAGGGGGAAAATTCAAGTTCTTCACAGATCACTCTGCATTAAAATACTTGGTGAACAAGCCTGTTTTGGAAGGACGGATCTGTCGCTGGCTTCTACTTTTCCAGGAATTCACGTTTGAGGTGATTGTCAAGCCTGGGAGGTTGAATGTCGGGCCCGATCATTTATCCAGGTTGGAGATGGGGAAGAACGATGGCTCTCTCGACGATCAGTTGCCAGATGCTGACCTCTTCCGAGTCGAAGCTGTCCCGGATTACTTGGCCAACATTGCCACCTATCTGACCACGGGGCAGTTCCCTCAACACTACACCTCTCTCCAGAAACGCCACTTGGTCGTCCGAGCTGCCAAATACCAATTGATTGTGGGGCAGTTGTACAAACTAGGCCTTGATGAGGTTCTGCGTAGGTGCGTACTTGACCACGAGCGCGACACTGTGATGTGGGAATGCCACAGCGGTTTTGCGGGAGGACATTTTGGGGAAAAACCCACCGCGAGGGAGGTACTCCAGGCCAGCCTATGGTGGCCGACGGTCCACGTAGACTGTAAAACATTTGTTAAGTGATGCGATGTCTGTTAGCGAACGGGGAGGCCCTATCACAGGGATGAGCTTTCGTTACACCGAGTGCATGTGTTGCGGCCGTTCGAGAAATGGGCCGTCGACTTCGTAGGTCCCATAGCCCCGCTCACTAGACACTCCAAGGCCCGATACATCATTACCGCAACCGACTACCTTACCTGGTGGGCCGAGGTGGTGGCGGTGCAAGACTGCACGGTGGATATAGCAGCACAGTTTATCTTTGAAAACATCATCAGCAGGTTTGGCTGCCCACAAAGTTTGACCAACGATCAAGACACGCATTTCATTAATGACACGGTCAATTCAATGCTCGACACATTTATGATTCAGCATCACAAAAGCAGCGCATACCACCCACAGGCCAATGGTACTGTTGAAGTGTTTAATAAAATTCTTGAAAATGGGTTAACAAAGATCTATAACGCACAGCAGGATGACTAGGATGAACGGCTACCAATGGCACTCTGGGCCTACCGGACTACGGTGAAGCGCTTGACCAACCAGACATCGTTCCAGTTGGTGTATGGTCGGGAAGCTGTGGTTCCCACCGATTTCATTGTACCAAGCCTTTTAATTGCCACATCCCTCAAGTTTTCGGAAGAGGTGTCGCTTCAGTAATGCCTCCACGAGCTACAGGAACTGGACGAGTCCCGGTTCCTGGCCGAATTTCACCAGAAGGTTCAGAAGGACAGGCAGAAATCTTGGCACGACCGCCACATCAAGAACAAGACATTTCAGGTTGGCGGCAAGGTCCTTTTATACGACAACAAGTTCCAGAAGTTCCCAGGAAAGCTGCAGATGCACTAGTTAGGACCTTACTTTGTCATCGAGTATAGAGAGTCCAGTGCCGTTCGTTTGGCTTGGCTAGACGATACTGTTTTACCGGGATGGGTGAACGGCGCACGCCTGAAACCCTACCAGGAGTAAGTTTATTACAACATTCATCAATAACTCTCGCACTCGAGAGCACCCGTAGTGTAGCGTAGTCGAATAACTCTCCCGCAACCGGGATGAGCCTAGGTAGTGTTTTTCATTCCCGCATTATTTGTCAATAATCGCTCTGTTGCAGGACCGCACCGCAACTGACTGTGGTCGGGGAGGGGCGCGTCCAGCGTGTCATCCCCGTAGGATTCACAAACGTGTTAGTGTCAGTCTAGGTCATGTCAGTCAGTACTTGTGTCAGTCCGTAGGATCGTCCAGATTTGAATCATAAATTACCATAATTGGAAGTAACCTTGCCATAATCATTTTTCCATCATTCGCAGTTACCTCAGCAGTCGCGTCCGCCCATTACCCCATGCCACCGTTAGCAACTGTCAGAATACCCATTGGCACACGTTTGATCGCACGATTATCACAGAAAAGAATGCCAGCATGAATTAACTCATTAAGGGGTCTCATCAACTCCACTCATGCCAAGTGATGACATAACTTGCATGCAAATCCAAAGCACGAGAATGCCGGACCAGTTCGAATTAGCAATTGTAGCAGCACCAGAGCAGTTGAAGTTTCAAGACCCACAACACCACGAGAGGACGCCAAGGCGAATTTTATAGGTCTATCAACGTCGAGCCAAAATGCTGAAGGCCATCCCAGCCGTCACTGAACCAGAGCTCGACAATAGAATTCACAAGACCGAGTCCCTGGTTGGGAAATATGATAATGCAGCCTTGATCGATGCCAACCTTTCAGATGCTGCCAAATTCCCGTCCCTCCATTGGCAGGTGTATATGGAGCACTACTATACCCCCGCCGGAAACTCAGCCAATCGAGTGTTACCAGAGTTCAGGGGCCTTCAGCAATCGTCTCTGATGAACTTAAGAAATCTTCCGATTTTTGGGACCACAGGGCCGGCTCTGCAGTGCACATTCTTCCTCCTCAGCCATATCCAGAATGGGTCCTTGTGGATGAACAAGGAAATTCCCATTCATGCTAAAGATATTCATCGTCTCACAGGACTTTCGTAGGATGGCGCAGATGTCTCGAATGCCTATAATACCTCCTCGAAGTGCGCACAAAAGTCGGGAGACGCAGACCTCTATGTCAAATATGGCACCCATCGAGGGGGGAAAGGAGCCAAGATAGACCTCATCAATAAGCTCGAGATTAGGTTCGCCTGCTACCTCATTGCCAGCAAGACAATGAGGCACTACACCAAGGGCGAATGCACTTTGGACACTATCTCCATTGCCGAGCACTATGTTCGGGGCACCAAGCTAAATTGGTGCTCCTTCTTGTTAAAAGAACTGTTCGACGCGTGCAAGGAGAATTATAAGCGCGCTACTACTTTTATTTATGGCTATTTGATCATTGCTTTTGCCATGTGGAAATGGCACACTCCCCTCATCCGGTTCCCAGCAAAGATTTTAGAGGGCCAGCCTCTCGCGATGAAGTTTGCTCCATGGAAGGTGTCGGCTGATCCGAGCACCAAACAGGTGAATGCTAAAGCGTTCCGGAGCTGGTATGGGTTAATGACGGACATTGTAACTAGCCAACAGCGGGTGCCTAGAAACCTGCTGGATGACTACAGTGAGCAAGTGTAGTTCGGGGTAAGTCACAGGCATACTTACCTCCGACCCACTTGTGTGGCGGAGGACACCTTCCACATGACGCCATTGAAATTCCAGCTGGATGATGCCACCTTCCACCGCGAAGTCTTTTTGTGGCCGGGGGTCACAAGGGACACCCGCAACGGGATCCCTAGATACAACTTTAAGCGGATGTTGCCATTGCAACTGTTTGCTTAGAGGGATGCGGCAGCGCCACCACAAGAACTCCCCGAACCGCTCGTCCCCATCTTCCACCACTTCAACACACAGGTATGCAATTTCAATGCGGTGGCCCAGGTTATTTCCAGCGGTGCTGCTCCGTTCCCTTTATTTTCTGAGTTTCACCTCACTCGCTCCACCTCGCACCCCCAGACCGCTCCTCTCACCTCCCCCATCCCCACTATCCTGTTTACCTCTGCGAGTCCAATCACGACCCCGATGGGCGAGAAAAGAAAACCCATAGATCAACCAGACGCCCCTCAAGCCAAGAGGGCCCGCACCACCGAGGCAAATCCAGTGGTGGACCTCACTGCTAATGATCCACCATTGCCACCGAGCATAGGGGTGCTAATTTAAGAAGAACCCATCATTGACCCATCTGAGTTCATCAATATTCGCCTTCCACATCCCTCCACCACACCATCCACCGCTCCGTCCACCGTTCATCCGCCTACCACTTCATCCGCCCCATCCAATTCATCTACCACTGTGTCTGACCCCATCATCCGGGAACTCCTTGGTGGGGACCGCGGGGCCGAAGTTGACTCTAGTACTGCTGCGGTCATACCGCCGGTTGACCCCGCGGAAGAACCCCACATTTCTCTTACTGATATATTTACACAACAGACATGCATTGTCTCCGACTCTGCTGAGGCTCAGCCTGAGCCAACGGTCCCTCCACAACCGGGCCACATTGATCAGCAAGAACGGCCGGATCTAAACATGGCTGACTCAGCACACCTAGAGGCCACGCCACCATCCCCTGCCGAGCATTCTAACCGATCAGTTGCCAGTGGGCAACCCTTGCAGGAAAGACAGCCGGAACAAGGCGCTTCAGGGATCGCCAACTTAGAGACCTGGGATACAGCTCAGCTGTACTTCTTCATTCAAAGGGTGGCCCAGCAAGCTGAAAGGCTTCATTCAGAGCTCCAGCAGTAGCAAATTACTGCACTTACTGAACAACGCGACCAGCTCCGAACAGTTCAGGAGCAGCTGGAAGGACAGCTAAGAAACGTCACTCAGGTGTTTCCTGAACTATGGCCGCATGTCAGGGATCATTACCCTCAGTTGCCTCCCGATGTCACGACGACCAGCCTCGTCGCACAGGCATTCCACCTCTGGATTTCCTACAATGGCCTACACAAGGAGAACCAGGAGCTTCACGCAGCGTTAGCCACACGGCCAACGATACCCGACCCCGAGGGTGTATATTCCGCACAGGTTGCAGCTAAGCAGAGCCAGGCCGCTCAAATGCAGGCGACCCTTACCTCTACGGCGCGCGAGGCTTACGACCTCCTGAAAAGTCTTCAGGAGTGTTCACTAGCCCTTACAGTCAAAATGCAGCCCATTTCCACGCAATTGCAGCAGATTTCAAGGGAAATTCAGGAGATTGCAGATCCCGTGCAGTTGGATCAATTATACGCTCAGGCGGACGAGCTCGAAGTCCAGATTCAACAAACCGAGGCCAACTCCGCGGCGGCCAAATGGGTAATTCGTGAACGCCGTCTGCCCATTCAATCCAGTGCTAGATCAATGCAACAGCTAGCCGCCGAGGCCGAGAACCAGCTTAACATGGTGTTCGGGGCCGTCCCGGCGCACATTGAGGAGGCCGCTGTCACCAAGATCACTGACGAAACAGATTCACTGATGCAAGGGTGGCAACAGGCTGTGTCAGCCTTCACTGAGCTCAAAGCCACAGCGTTCCGCAGAGTCCCGGAGTTGGGGCCCTTGTTTGAACAACTCCCTGGAGGTGCACAGTGAGAGCAGGAACAAGCTGAAGGCACATAGTGGGAACAGGCACAAGATGAAGCCACACAGGGCAAACAGGGCACGGGATCAAGCAGGGCAATGGAGATAGAGACTATCATTTGTGATTGACTCGGGGATGAGTCAAGAAATTGTGGTCGGGGCCTGTTGGGGTCCTTGTTTTGGAAACCCATTTTGAATATTTTGAATTTCGAAAACAGGAGGGATTTTTGGGTTGCGACATGATGACACACGGCAAACGCGACCATGTTGCAACTACAGCAAGTTGCGGAGCTATCGAGGCGGCGCAGAAGCAAGAGATAGTTGAAGAAAGCAGGTGCATGAGGATATACAGAAGAAGACAGAAAGCGGAACACGCAGATAACAAGAGAGAAGCTGAAAGAAGATGAAGAAGAACACAAAGAGGAACTAACAGTTGTGATAATGGGTGAATAAATAATAGTCACCCGGCCGAAAGAAGGTGTGTGCGACAGGAGAAGGAATGCAGAGTGACTGAAGGAGATCGGCTAGGAGGTCTCTGTAGTTCCTAGGGTTCTCTCATTTACCTTTCTGTCATGTAAGGCATATGCATCAGACTGAAAGCTCTCCTTGCGGAATCTATGTAACTATGAATGTGGATGAAGATATCAATACAATTGAATGTTGTTGTCCTATGGTGTAATTATCATGCATGCATGTTGGTTATAATGATTTCAATTTTATTTGCTTAATACCTGCTCACTCTATGAATGTTCTTGCGTATGTACCTGTGTTTATGCAATCAATTCAATGATGATTATGAGTTGCGGATCCTTCCCCTGCTATCGATCTATTCCCATTTTTGCATGTGGTTGCGGTACGCCTCGGGTGAGACTCTCTGCTCCCCGGAGTAGGGTGATAATGCCGACGTGGTTCTAGACTACAGCGGATTCCTTGTTGGCCCCAACCCTTGAATCTGGGTCTTGCCGCGAGACCTGTTTCCTCGCCAGCAAATATCAATTACCCTTATATTCAATTTTTGGAAGTCCTCAATGTGCTCCACCCTTTTGTTTGAAATTTATCAATTGGCTAAAGAATGTGTTTCTCTTTGTATCCTCATAATGTGCTATCATTTCCTCCATAAAAATTAACCAAGTGAAAAAAAATTTACGGCAGCAAAGCCATCGATACTATACAAATGTATTTTTTTCTAAATGTAAAGTTTCAATGCATACCTTTTGTGTGTTTTGCACATTATTGAGATCAAAATGTTGCTCCATCTATAATATCCATGTTACAGGATCCTTGTCATCAAACTTCCTCATATCCATCTTTGCAATATGGTGGTTCTTCAATCCAACATTAGAGTTTAAGAAATCATGATTAACATTTATTTTGTTCTCATCATGAGTTTCCTTTACCATATTTCCACCATTAGGAATCATTTCTTGTATTAACCTTGTCATCAAACCTTCCATGTTTTCTTTTAGATCATTCTTCATGTCTACCATGTTGTCTTTCATTTTTTCATCGATCTTAGCTTCCTTGTCATCCATCTTAGCTTCAATGCCATTCTTCAAAGCATCCATCTTAGCTTTCATGCCTTTCTTCAAACCATCCATCTTAGCTTCCACGCCTTTATTCAAAACTTCCATTTCATTTTTTGTTGCTCTTTGTGAGAGTGAAATTTGGTGCACTTGCTCTTGTAATTTTGATATGTCATGTTGCGCTTCTTCTTCTTCATGAGTCATAGTAGAGCCTTATGAAGGCTTGATGGGTGTTGAATTATTTTTAGGTGGCATTTTAGAACCCAATACTAATATCTATGCTTCAATATGCCCTTGGAATCACTTCAAACTGATTTTTCACACAAGACTTATACAATTCGAAAAAAATACACACCTTTTTCTTTATTTTGAGGAGATCAATATTGAAACTGAATTATATCTATGATTTTGGATCATCAATATCTAAAATTTGGCCCTGTAATATCCCTCAGAATCTTCTTTCGAATGCCATAGGTCTGACCTGATTTGGATTCTTCAAGACAAAGTTATGCCCAATCTCCCACAATGACCTAATTATGGACTAGTTCAGTAGATCAAAATTGTACGACGTGACACATGTCACTGTTTCCTCCTTCGGCTCTAAAATTGATATAAAATAAACTAAAGTCCATTTTCTCGTGGCCACTTTTTACAGAATTCCAATTCGATGCTCATAGAGAGAGTTATGGCGATTTTCCCACGGTCACCTCTTTGAGATGAAATTTGGGAGCCTGAAAAAATCCTAGCCTCCACAGATCATATCTACGAAAGTATTCCAAACCAAGATCTAACATTTTTACACAACGTTCCTCAGGTATTTAGCTTCGCTCTATAAAAAAAATCAGCTTCTGCACCTTCGTAGAAAATTTTTTATAGCAAAAATACCACGATGACCTGTTTAGGCGAAATTCGGAAGCTTGGAAAAACACTAACTTCCACAGATCATATGTCTGAAAATATTGCGAACCAAGAGATGAAATGTTTACACAACTTTCCTCATGATTTTGGCTTCACACTATAAAAATTTCAGCTTCTGAACCTTCGTAAAAAAAAAAGTTATAGTGAAAATTCCACGATGACTTTTTTGAAGCAGCAAAACCCTAGAATCCAAAGCTCTAATACCAAATGGTATGAAACCAGCTCCAAAAATAGTAGAAGAAAGAGATCAACGCCTTAGAAATAAGCCACTTCGAGGGGGGAAACCTCCTTTGCATTACATAAATGAACAATTTTTCGATGATACAAATGACAAAACCTCCTTTTATATATAGGAGTCCATGGGGTCACAATATAATCCTAGCCAACCTAACAATAATAATGTAAGGGCATAATAATAACAATATTGGGGTTACATGGGTACAACCATAACAATAAGGGGGTTAAAATAACAACAATAAGGGACTATACTAGTAATATAGGGACCTAACATAAATGATTCATAATACCCATTGTTGTAAGAGAACTTTAATAGTGGAAGATACTCTTCCCACTTCTGTTGTTGATGCATCACATGCATCCTCAACATATCCTCCAATAACCTATTGACCCTCTTTGTCTATCCATCTGTTTGTGGATGATAAGCTATAATGAAGTCCAAATCTGTGTCCAAACCTTCAAAAAATTCCTTCCAAAACTTGGAAGTGAACTTCACATCCCTTTCTAATACAATATTCTTTGGAACACCATGCATTCTGACCAAATATCTGATGAACACCTGTGCTACATCACTAGTGAGAATGTAGACTTCACTGGAATGAAGTGTACTACCTTTGTCAACTTGTCCACAATGACCATAATGGAATCATGTTGTCTCATTGTCCTCGGCAAGCCTGTGATAAATTCCATAGAAATGACCTTCCATTTCAATTATAGAATCAAAATTGGTTGTAATAGTCCACCTGGATGCTTACACTCTACCTTAACCTGTTGAAAATCCAAGAACCTATCCAAAAAATCTACTACGCCTCTCTTCAAATTCGACCAATAGTAAAAATTATTTACTACGGTCAATGTCTTATGATAGCTTGGGTGACCTTAATACGGTTTCACATGAAACTCCCTTAAGATCACCTTCTTGAGCTCACTACTATCTGATACATATATCTTGTCTCTAAACCTGTCAAAGCCATCTATTGTGAGATGATAATCCACATCTTGTACTCCTGCACCTATACCAGTACTTATACCACTACCTATACCTGTACCTATAACTGTACATGTACTTTTACTACTACCTATATCTATACATATACTGCTACCTGTACCACTACCTGTACCCATACCTATACTTTACTGCAACCTATGTGCAATCTTCATATACCTGTCATCCTAGTGACCTACCTGCAAGATCCTATCTTGTAAATATATCCCATAGGAGCTCATGGCTGCTATGTGATTCACCTGTATGCACATGCTAACAGAATTTGCAACCCTTTTCTCTTTACCTTTAATGTACTTGATCTTGAAGTCAAATTGATTGATCGTGGCCAACCATCTAGCTTACTTGACGTTCAGATTCAGTTGGTCAAATATATTTTACAACCCACTGTGATAACTCATCAATAAAAACCTCCTACCAAGAAGATAGTGCCTCCACATCTTCAATGCATGTATGATTTTTGTTATCTCAAGATCATGGGTCAGATAGTTCTGCTCGTGCTCATTCAATTTATGTGACTCATAGCATACCACCTATCCATCCTACATAAGGACTCCACTAAGTCCTCTTTTGAAAGCATCTATACATACTACAAACTCTTTGTCTGGATCTGTGATATTTAACATTGGAGAATGTGTCAACAACTACTTAAGCTGCTCAAAAATGACCTCACACTCCTCTGTCCATTCAAACTTCTTACCTTTCCCCTGCAATGATGTAATAGGACAAGAAATTTGTGAGAATTTCCTGATGAAACTCTTGTAATTTTCTGTCAATCCCATGAAGGATCTCACCTCATCCACGTTCCTAGGAGCTACCCACTCCATGATGGCCCTTATATTTTCTAGATCTATTGTGATGCCCTCCTTAGAAATAACATGTCCCAAGTAATGTACCTCATTTTGAAAGAAAATGCATTTTCTAAGCTTAGCATATAACTGATGCTCTCTTAGAAATCTCAAAACTACTGCTAAATTTTTGATATGATCTTATTCATTTTTAGAATATACCAGTATATCATCAATGAACACAATGACTAAATTGTCCATATCATGACACAACACACTATTCATCAATCACATAAATGTAGTTGGAGCATTAGTCAAACCGAAAGGAACTACAACAAACTCATAATGCCCATACCTGGTCAAGAAGGTTGTCTTTTGAATTTCATCTTCCTTGATTCATACCTGATGATATCCCAATCTCAGATCAATATTTAAGAACATTGCTGCTCCCTTCAACTGATAAAACAAGTCATAAATCCTCAGCAACAGATACCCATTCTTGATGGTCATACACATCTTTGAAGTCATACCTGGGATACCTGTTCTCCTATCCTTGAAGTCATACACATTCTGTAACACCCTCCACCCACATCTACCCAAGTAACCGAAAAAATAGGGTAAACATGTGATGAAGAGTTACTATGATCAGATTAAACCTCCTAGGTGACCTTAAGGAAGTGGAATCGACATAAAAAAAATAGACCTTCCACATCAACAACGAAACTCCCAAGAGCCAACCCAACCACTTAGGTATCCAACCCCTGGGTCCTGTTGAGGTTTTAGACCTTCAAACCCCTAGACGCTCCCACAGTATAGGCATGGGGGTGCATTTTGGAGGCTCTAGATGCTCCCACAACATATGCATGTGTGCATCTAGGGACTTTTTCCCACAAACCTATGCCAACGTCCCTGATATTTGAGCCACTTTTTCAGACCTAGATCCCAGGTCACTGCCCATAACTCAATGAAAAGTTCAAGAATGAAATATAATAGCGAAGCAAGGGTACACAAGAAAACATTTGAACAAGGAATTGACTGGACCCCTACTATCCATGACAGGAATTTCATCAAACATGTCATAATTATGTAATCTATAGGTTTAAATAACATATTTGAGCATAGGGGTCTCATATTTATCTGAGAATCGCTAAGAAGCATTGTTTCTTCATCATGTTAACTACATTATAATCTATTTAGGCATAGATACATTATTCATTCATTTACGAATCAAAACATGATGAGATCCATACATCATCACCATCATAAAACTCAGTTATAACCAACATATAAGAAACAAAAATGAAAAGCACATAACAACCATAGAAGCCACATAATAAAAATCATATTTACCCATTAATACAAGAGGAAAATACCTCTTATTGCCATAATAAAAATGAAACCAAGTCTGGGACTTCCACGTTACACCGAACCATAGACATGGCTGAGCCAAATATCTCTTCAGCCAGTCACCTCCATGCCATATTCTAAGCATGAATGTGGGATATCATAAACCAAATCCATCAAAACCAAACCAGGGCTTCCAGAGGCCAAACCGCCTCAACCCTCAACTAGTGATTCCGCCTGAAGGTCGGACATCACAACCATCATGGATTGGTCTCTACCCAAGATTTTCTAAGGTTCCAAAGTGTTTTTTACAACCAGGGCTTCCAGGACTAATAACTCAACACCAGTTGTTACAGGGATTGCAGAGGCCAAACCGCTTCAACCCTCAACTAGTGATTCCACTTGATGGTTGGACATCACAACCATCATGGATTGGTCTCTACCCAAGATGTTACAGGGTTCCAGAGTGTTTATTCCAATCAGGGCTTCCAAGACTAGTAACTCAACCCCAATTGTTACAGGGCTTCCAAAGTGTGTTTTCAACCAGGGCTTCCAGGACTAGTAACTCAACCCACTTAGGGATTCTAGAGAGTTTTCCAAACCAAGGCTTCCAAGAATAGTAACTCAACCCACAACTGTCTGTTAGGCTTCTAGAGAATTTATCCAACCAAGGCTTCCAGGAACTAATAATCCAACCCACAGCTAAAGGAACACGAGGACCAACTAGAAAAACAAACAATGAAACTGAACTCAAAACAACATGGCTATCCAGGAAATGGAAAGGCTAGGAAAATCCAATTTCAATCCAGGAAATCCTCCATGCCAATGACAGACCACGAACAAGAAACCACATGCATACATCATGCATGCCAAAACTAGTGAGGAAAACATACATGCAACTCGGTACCTGCAATCAAAACTCGTTGTAGTTGTTGATTCTGATATCCTCTTGCAATTTCCTGCTATTCCTTTGCCTTCTTGCTCCAAATCTCCAAGTATGCCACACCCTCGAAGAATGCTCCAAGAAAAAGCTAAGTATTGAAGAGTATGAGAGAGAGAGAAAAAATAATAAGAGGTCCAAAACTACAGTGAACAAAAGCTTTGAATTGATATTCAAAGGTATTTTTATTGATGAGGCCTCTATTTTCTTCATTTTCCATTATTTTCCTTCATTTTCCTCCTCACATGCAACTTGTGACCTTTCACCTCCATTTTCTCCTATTTTCCATTATTTTCATAAATAAATGCCACTTTTCCTTTCCAAAGCCTTAACCATTGTCTTTGCCAATTTCCATAGCCATAATAAACCATGCGAACACCCACACTAGGATGTTTTTCCCAACATTCAGCTTGGAATACGTGTCCCATGACCTTCGATATTATTTTCCCTTTATTAACTTTTATTATATGGAATTTTCTCTAAGGTTGTGTTGTAGCCGCTATAACACCACCTAAAATTTTGGGTATATTCAAAATTTTGGGTCCCTCCTTCTGCATGCTTAACCCATTAAGGCTCTGACCTGGCCTTCAGTCAGTTAATCTCCCCATGTCCTATTCCTGCCAAAACCCCGTCACTACACCCACTTGTCTTGCCGCCTCAGGGTAGGCAGTTTTTGTCGGGAGTTATTTTGCCATCAGTCTATATTTGCATGAGAGTTCACCCACTGCCCATATTGTGCATGCAGCATCACGCTCCCCGTTAATTTGAGGTTTGTAATCTGGTGGTCCTATCTACATGTTAAAGACTTTATCATAAGTTCTCTCTTTTACAGTCCACTTACAAATAGTGACAATAGGTTCTAGTTAAAAAGTGGGAGAGATTTCAAATATGGATTTAGAAACAAGAATATTTCCCTTTAATCTGCAGTATAAAATCTCAAGCTTCTATTTCTGTTGGGTACCATTCATGCGTAAGCATATTTATATGATCAAACTCATTAATCGTGTTAGATACACATTTCAATCAGTTCAGTGATGTTGTGCACAAAATGGATATCTGTGTGTAGTTTACTGATGTTTCTAAATGGTGTTGGATACATCTTTCAGTTGGTGCAGTCATTCTTGAACGAGTAACTAAATTCCATATGACAGCCCATCATAGTCGTGAAAATTACTGTCAGGCATTTTATTTTACAGCCACTTACCAATAACGACATCAGGTTTCAGTGAAAAGGGACTAGGCAAGAAATTCTAATGAAAACTACGGGGGGCTCGACTTCACAGCATGACATGTTCATCCCCCGTACATGGGCAAGGAACAAATGCATGCAGGTCAAGGGAACTCCAGCTCATGGATAAGCAACATCTTTTCCATTTGTATTTCCTCATGCCTGAGGAGCTGCTTGCAGAGGGTAATTGTTTGTCTGATGTCAGAATCATATTTCAAACTGAAATCCATGAGTCAGTATGTGGTGAACAGTGTACATATCAACACTTGCTATCGCACAATGATTGGGGAAAATCATGTAGATACTAGCTATTGCAGAAGGGGATGGAAAAAGCATACATGCTAACACTATAGGTATTATGATCTATGAGATACGTACTCCCACCATAATGTAAGCATGGATGCCGCAGCACCCATGTCTGGTATCGCATAGGCATTCTCTGCGAGAGGAAGCATTAGTGTTCACGGAATAAATATACCCATAATATTACCGTCGCAGGAAATGGGCACACCACTCATCACATTAACAATGTTGGATGCAATTAAAAGCTTAAGAATGTTGGTATGGAGGAACTGCAAGTCAGAAAATATGCGCAATCATCACTTGCGAATGAGAAATCTAGGCCCTAAAGGGGATGCATATTTGACTTGGTTCAAAATGGGTCGCGGGAAACACTGTGTGATCAAGTCACATAGTCGCACTTCTGTTGTAGCAGGGACAAGTGCGACCCATCCCCAAATGCGACCGTGCGACCTCTTATCAAGTCATAGACTTCCATAGGTCGCAAAGTCGCAATCCTGAAGCATGAAAGCAACGTGCGACCTAGCCCCAAATGCGACTATGCGACCTTTTCAAGTCGCAAATCTCTACAGGTCGCGAAGTCACAAGCCTGAGCCATGAAGGCAAAATATGACCCACCGGGAACTGCGACTATGTGACTTCCATAATTTCCTATCCTCGCCTAGGTTTCCAGGCCACACTTCTCAAGCACAGGCAGAAACATTTAGCTGCAACCTCGCAACTACAAAAATTCGCAACCTCTCGAAGCCCCTCCAATGTCGCACATCGTAGCCTTGTCCCGGCGCATAACATAATGTAAAATCAACTTTATAATCCTTATTCCTCATCATCACTGCCATAATGCACTCTTTCTTGAATAGTAAATGAAAGTTCGTAAGGTGTAATTATCATCTACTAAAGATCAGAGGATGGGCCTAGGCATGGTAGATATGAAAGAGTATCTCACCAAATTGTGCAACATCGATAGCGATGTGCATGACATACAAATTGGTATTCTCCCAATTACTTAGTTAAACGAGCTTAGCATAGGCACGCACGAGTCGTACATGTGTTCTTCTGCAAAACAAGACCACACAGGGGTCTAGATTTACTATTTTTTAAAACCACTTTTTGGCTAATTACATGTGTTTCCAACATCAATCTTATTTTAAGTAAATGCGACCTGTGTTATTTTTTTATAGGTAGAAGCCAGTGACTTGCATGAAAAAAGCTGGGGTTTGCTCCAGTGAGGAAGGTGGATCCTTACAAAATTCCCAAGAACCTCAATTTTAGCTCAAAGGCACCCAGTCACATGCACAAGGCTGATATGTAGGAAAAGGCATCTTGCTGTGAAATCCAGAGATCACCGAAAGAAGAATGCAGAAGGGACAAAACTCCAGGTCGTAGGTAGCAGATGGCTTCAGGTTGTAGGTCGTAGATGGCTTCAAGTCGCAGGTTGCAGATTGCTCAAGGTCGCAGGTCGCATATTGCTCAAGATCACAGGTAGCAGATGGCTTCAGGTCGCACATCACAGATGGTTTTAGGTAGCAGGTCGCAGATTGCTCAAGTTCGCAGGTCGCAGATTGCTCAAGTTCGTAGGTCGTAGATGACCTCAGGTCGTAGGTCGCAGATGAACTTGGGTCGTAGGTTGCATATAACCCTGGGTTGCAGGTTGCAAATGGCCCAAGTCTCAAGCCAACCCAACAGTCGGGAAGACCAAGAGTCAACGGAAACTCAAGAGTCATCTCAGCCTATATGTACAACTTCGAGAAAGGATACAATTGAGTTTTAGCTCTGCAATTGAAGCCAGTATGATAGAGGAATTGGTGCTGGAGAGCTAGAGGCACTCAGCTCTTGGTATCAAGTAGAGACAGAGGTAGCGAGGCTACGTTTTTTGTATCATGCATTGAGATGAATAGCATGTTCCACTATTGGGTTTTGACGAGTTGTAAACATGTATTTGACGTTGCAGCAATATTAATAATATATTCTCTTTCTGACATTGATTCACGTGCTTGTTTGTGGTGATAGTACTAGCTATTTAATATTTCACTATGTTGTGCGGATGCTTTCATGCATGCAATTGATTATGAACTAATTCATAGTGGTTGCATGTACGTTTGCTCTTGAATCAATGTTTATTTGTTTCTTGCAACGTTGGTGATCTATTGTGAACTACTTTACAGTTAACTTCTGGCGTGTTTTCTTTCATGTATGTTTTACTAGTTTTTGGGCTCACTGATCCCATTCACGGCATGCCCCCCTTTTATTTTGTTGCTTAGACTTGCTTGTATCTTTGTTTATGGTTCATCAAGCTTGGGCTGATTTTGCTTCACTGATTGGTCATTTCAACTTTGCCTCTGCTCCATCATATTCTCATCCGACAACCAAGAGTGGAAACACTTATGGTGGCAGCTGAGCCCACATAACAGATGGGGCTCCTATCCCAAATGGTGTGAGGTCTAATTGGGACCTTTCACCGGGGAGACCCCCCTTGTTTTCAGCAGTACAATTTTTCCCGTCAACAAATTGGCGCTAGAAGGAGGGCCGGATGACAAGATGAGCCCTTAGAGCCTGCAGTTAGTCTCATATCTATAAATGGCTCATCCAAAAATCATTCTCCCTAGATGTTTATCGGATTTATCTGGTTCTCGATGCTCAATCCTCGATGAACCTCTATATCACTTGTCCTAGTTAAAATTTGATGGTGAGAACGAAGTTTCCATAACCGAGCACATTTCGGATTTCTATGAGTTTTGTGAGTGTTACAAAGTTGATGATGAGGAGTTGGCTTGTGTGATTTTCTCCCTCACTCTCGAAGGTTTCATTAAGCAATGGTGCCGCACATTGCCGACAGCTTCCATCCATTCGTTCGAGCAGCTCGCCGGTGAATTACAACAAGCTTTTCACAGGTACAATTTTCAAAATGTATTAATAAAGTTAAATGAGATCAGAATGGAACCTCAAGAATCTCTAGTAGAGTTTTCTATCAGATTTGTTCATTTTTGTTTTGAGTTTCCTGAAAGGGATGTTGATTGGACATATTTAATTGAACGGTTTTGACAGGTGGTTTTCGTTTCCCTAGAACAATTTCAATCGGAAACTAAGCTTGATCCCAGTGTTTATTATGATAATCCCCAAATTTCCAGTTGTTCTAACTCTGTCCCTAATGTTTCCTTGTCTATCTCCCCGAGTCCAGAACACATTCAGGCCTCCAAGAAGAATATTACTATTCCTCCTCCTGAATTTCTGTGTAATGGAGTTGTGGTCGCAAAATTTTTGAGTGATGATAGACGTGTGCAAGAAAATAAAACTTGTTGTACCACCCCTGAAAATTTCACACACCCTGTCAAATCAGAGGTTGAAAACCATATTAGCCCAACATCTCTCCCTATTGTTGAAACCTATCTCGATCGAGTCCACTGAATGTTTACCTGGGCACGTCCTAAATCTCATTCACATACTGATGATAAATTGAGTCTTGGCTCAGATAAACTTGATTTCCCTACAAAATCATTAGACCGTGATGGGCATGAAAAATCATTGGCCTCTCTGGATGACACTGATGTGCGAGATGAAGGTCCTTGTACGGATGATACCCCCGCATCTAAATAATTTCTTCCATTTTTCCCTGATTCATTTCATGAGCCGGCCACACCAGTAATTTCTTCAAGTCATTCAAAGTTGTCTTATACTAGTATTGACGACAATCACGAACATGCGAGTGGTGTTTCACAATCACAGTACGAAATTGATGAATCTCTTATGTCTGATCTTTTTCATCCGCAATATTTAAACAACCAGAGGAGTGACTGCCTATCTCGATAACCTCAAGATGTTTCTTTTATTGATTCATCCCAACTATTAACCCCATGGGAGCCCACCATGCCAAATACCCAACCTGATCAAATTGACGGCTCCAATGATTGTTATTTATCTAAAAACATATCCACTCATGCCTCTGAGAAGTTTCATTCATATCTATCTATCGACCATATGAAGCCACCAATTTTCGATGATCCACTTTGTGATGATTCAGGGACCTATCAGGAAATCAAAGCAATTTAGCTTCTACTGTCGATTATCTCAAGTTCTCACAATCCTGATGATATCCCTCAAACAAGTCCAACTAGGGTTTCTGAAATGATGATTCCCACGTATCACACTCCTCTCAGCACAACCGCGTTGGTTGTCAGCTCATCTGGGCATGTCTTCCATTCGAGTGATGTTTCCCTAAGCACATATTTCTATCCCCTAACAGCTGGTATGAAACAATCGATATACCCTAATTTATTAACTGGAAGGAAAACACTGGTCATTATCTCTAATATTCTTGGTTGTTGCCCAGCCAGTACCAGTTGCATTTAGACACAAGCATGTGATGTTTTGGAAACCTCTCTATTGCCCGAAAATTTTCTGGTCAATTTTTCCCATCCTGGGAAATCTAAAGAATCTGTTACATTAGATTTTCAATCTGTCAGTGCGCAAAAATTTGGCCAAACTAAACTAATAATAAGCCCACTGACGATAATCTAATCACCACAAATAATGATCACATCCATTCACCAGTTGATCACATGAAACCACTGAAGTTTGAAAGCCCCCCGCTCGAATTTCCAGGGTTTGTCCAGGATGGTGAGGCACTTCAGTCTCTACTGATAGTTACTTCAGATCCTCACAGCCCCGACCAAACCCAGGGATGACTTCGAACTAGGGTTTTAAAAATTAGGGTTTCTGCACTTAGATTCACAAGCATCTCAAATTATCCTGGCGGATGCCCCCTTTTTCCATTCCATCAATTTGATCATCCTCAACAGCATGATGAGATTCCTGGCTAGTTTGATGAATCCTATCTGATGAATATACCTGCAAATAGGCAATGTCTTTCCCCGCTTCCGTCAGACCTAGGGTTGCGCGTGGATGGATGTGTGTCATTTATAAATGATTTTAGGTTTCAAGTACATATTTCTGTGTATCAAGATGAAAGTGCAATTCAACTCGAACAATCCATTTTGGCATGTTCTCTGGTAAGAAGCCACAACCTTCTTGTTGTTGCACATGATTTTCAGGTAAGCCTTGTTTTCAGTGCACAATTGTGTATGCTGGCTCTGATTGTGAATATTATTTTTCTTGCAGGGTGAGAACTAATGCGGTGGCTGCACTGGAAAGTTGATTTCACATAACCTGACCACTTCTTTGGTTAAACTAGGATTTTAGGTTTAGGCTAGCTAGGATCTGTTAATAAAATTTTGTTAGTTCAAGTTGTTAATTAGGTTTACTTGCGAACATTTTGTTTTATGGTTTAAAATTATGTTCGTTGTCTTCTCTTATGAACAATAGCTTTATGCATTATAATTTTCCATTTATTTTGCACTCATTTCTCTTTCAATTTGCTTGTTGTTGCATACTATTCAAATAATCACTGCATGTGCTTTGCCTTGTTTTTCCACCTACAACTAGTTGATATTTCTCACACATGGCATTGCGTTGCATCATAGCCCTGGCCTGATTGCATCATGTTGTACGCTTTCTTCCTCTCATCATTTGCACTGGTTGTTGAGATAACTGTGAAAGTTTATGTACATTGCATACCAATGCATGATCCCTCGTTGAACTCGGGGCCTTGAAACCCTCAGCGCCCAGACTAGCCTTATTCCTCCCCCTTCCACGGGTTTAAAGTTGGCTGGATTGCTTTTACCTCTTTGCATGCATCGAAATCCTGATGATCTTGCTTACTTGTTTTGCCTTAATTGCTGAAACCCTAACTCCATTGTTTGCCTAAGGTTGCGGTGGTTACCTCAAGAGGCAACTGCTCTCAAAATAGGTCATCAAAGTCACGTTTAAATTCATTAGCCAGTGAGATACAAGCCGGTTTCTTGTGGGGAACCCTAATGAGTTTGAATGGCCTATACCCGTAACCTGAGCCTTGTGCCCAACATAGTCTCGAACATCTTAATGATTTGTTTTACATGTTTTTCTTGTGGGTGGTATATGGGATATGAAGGCTTGGCATGAGGGAAAACCCAAATCAGAATATCTTTCAATTTCTGTCAAACAAGAAACAACCTCTCTTGCCCATAAAATGGGTTGGAATCCCTCATCCGCCCATGCAAAATAAGTGCCACGAGCACATGAAAATAAGTGGTACAAGCACATGAAAATAAGTGGTACAAGCACATGAAACAAATAAGGGTAAAGGATTGAGAAAGGCTTCCTGCGCAGAGAGGTAACATAATGACTCCGCCGGGGTACTGTTCAGGCTCGCTGGCAGCGGAGCAACGTTTGTGATTTCTTGAAGTGACTCTGCCGAGGTACTGTCCAGGCTTGTTGGCAGCAGAGCAACACCGAAAAATTATTTTAAATTATGAATATAATAAGCCCACTTCCTTGCTCTCTACATCATCATCAAACTATTGGCATCCGTGAACTCTCGCTTTGACGTTTTCTGATTAACAAGACCTAGTTGAGGCATAAGGATTGGGCATATCTGTAAAGGTCGAAGTAATACAAAGGGTACCCGTAGAAATTGTTCAATATTCCCTTGCATCACTATCTAGACTCAGACTATTGTTGGGACATTGATAGAGATGTTGGATTCTACCAGTGGTTCGCCAACTGTTGTAGCCGCTACAACACCACCCAAAATTTTGGGTATATTCGAAATTTTGGGTCCCCCCTTTTTTTCTCTCAACCCATAAAGGCTTTGAACTGGCCTTCAGTCGGTTAAGCTAACCATGTCCTATTCCTGCCAAAACCCCGTCATTGCATGCACTTGTCTTTCCGCCTTAGGGTAGGCAGTTTTTGTCAGGATTCATCTTGCCATCAGTGTATATTTGCATGAGTGTTCGCCCACTGCCCATATTGTGCATGCAGCATCAGACTCCCCATTAATTTGAGGTTTGTAATTTGGTGGTCCTCTCTACATGTTAAATAATTTATCATAAGTTCTTTCTTTTACAGTTCACTTATAAATAGTGACAACAGGTTCTAGTTAAAATGTGGGAGAGATTTCAAATATGGATTTAGAAACAAGAATCTTTCCCTTTAATCTGCAGTATAAAATCTCAAGCTTCTATTTCTATTGGGTACCATTCATGTGTAAGCATATTTATATGATCAAACTCATTAATCATGTCAGATACACATTTCAATCAGTTCATTAATGCTATGCATGCAATGTATATATGTGTGTAGTTTACTGATGTTTCTAAATGGTGTTGGACACACCTTTCAGTTGGTGCAGTCATTCTTGAACGAGTAACTGAATCCATATGACAGCCCATCATAGTCGTGAAAATTACTGTCATGTGTTTTATTTTACAGCCACTTACCAATAACGACATCAGGTTTTAGTGAAAAGGGACCATGCAAGAAATTGCAACGAAAAATACGGGGGGTTCGACTTCGCAGCACGACATTTTCATCCCCCGTACATGGGCAAGGAACAAATGCGTGCAGGTCAAGGGAACTCTGGCTCATGGTTAAGCCACATATTTTCCATTTGTATTGCCTCATGCCTGAGGAGCCGCTTGTAAAGGGTAATTTCTCGTCTAATGTTAGAATCATATTTCAAACCGAAATCCGTGAGGCAATATGTGGTGAACATCGTACAGATCAACACTTGCTATCGCATGATGATTGGGGAAAATCATACAGATAAGGGTTATTGCAGAAGGGGATGGAAAAAGCATACGTGCTAACATGATAGGTATTATGCTCTATCAGAGACGCACTCCCACCATAATGTAAGCATGGATGTCGTAGCACCCATGTCTAGTATTTCACAGACGTTCTCTGCGGGAGAAAACATCAGTGTTCATGGAAGAAATATACCCATAATATTACCATCGCAAGAAATGGGCACACCACTCATCACGTTAACAATTCCGGATGCAAGTAAAAGCCTGAGAATGTGGGTATGGAGGAACCGCAAGTCAGAAAATATGTGCATTCATCATTTACGAATGAGAAATCTAGGCCTTGAAGGAGATGCATATTTCACTTGGTTCAAAATGGGTTGCGGGAAACACTGTGCAATCAAGTTGCATAGTCGCACTTCTGTTGCAGCAGGGACAAGTGTGACCCATCCCCAAATGCGACTATGTGACCTCTTATCAAGTCGCAGACTTCCACGGGCCACAAAGTCGCAATCCTAAATCATGAAAGCAATGTACGACCTAGGCCCAAATGTGACTATGCGACCTTTTCAAGTCATAGATCTCTACAGGTCGCAAAGTCGCAAGCCTGAGGCACGAAGGAAAAATGCGACCCACCGGGAACTACGACTATGTGACTTCCATAATTCCCTATCCTCACTCAGGTTGCCAGGTTGCACTTCTCAAGCACAGGCAGAAACGTTAAGCTGTGACCTCGTGACTACCAAAATTCGCAACCTCTCGAAGCCCCTCCGAAGTCGCACATCGTAGCCTTGTCTCGGCACATAACAGAATGTAAAGTCGGCTTTATAATCCTTATTCCTCACTGTCACTGCCATAACACACTCTTTCTTGATTAGTAAATGAAAGTTCGTAAGATGTAATTATCATCTACTAAAGATCAGAGGATGGGCCTATGCATGGTAGATATGAAAGAGTATCTCACCAAATTGTGCAACATCGATAGCGCTGTGCATGACATACAAATTGGTCTTCTCCCCATTACTTGTTTAAACGAGCTCAGTATGGGCACATACGAGTCGTACATGCATTCTTCTACAAAACAAGACCACACAAGGTTCTAGATATACTATTTGTTAAAACCACTCTTTGGCTAAGTACATGTGTTTCCAACATCAATCTTATTTTAAGTAAATGAAACCCGTGTTATTTGTTTACAGGTAGAAGCCGGTGACTTGCATGGAAAAATCTGGGGTTTGCTTTGGTGAGGAAGGTGGATCCTTACAAAATTCCCAAGAACCTCACTTTGAGCTCAAAGGCACCCAGCCACATGCACAGGATCCAAATGGATTCAGGTCGCACGTCATAGATGGCTTTAGGTCGTAGGTCGCAAATTGCTCAAGGTTACAGGTCATAGATTACCTCAGGTCACAGGTTGCATATGAACTCAGGTCGCAGGTCGTAAATGGACCAAGTCGCAAGCCAACCCAACAGTCGGGAAGACCAAGAGTCAAGGGCACCTCAAGAGTCATCTCAGCCTATATGTACAACTTCGGGAAAGGATACAGTGGAATTTTAGCTCTGCTATTGAAGCCATTATGACAGAGGTATTGGTGCTGGAGAGCTAGAGGCACTCAACTCTTGGTATCAAGTAGAGATAGAGGTAGCGAGGCTAGGGTTTTTGTATCATGCATTGAGATGAATAGCCCATGTTCCACTATTGGGTTTTGACGAGTTGTAAACATGTATTTGACGTTGTAGCAACATTAATAATATATTCTCTTTCCGGCATTGATTCACGTGCTTGTTTGTGGTGATAGTACTAGTTGTCTAATATTTCACTATGTTGTGCAAATGCTTTCATGAATGCAATTGATTATGAACTAATTCATAGTGGTTACATGTACGTTTTCTCTTGAATCAGTGTTTATTTGTTCTTTTCCACGTTGGTGATCTACTGTGAACTAATTTGCAGTTAACTTCTGGCGTGTTTTCTTTCATGTATGTTTGAATGGTTTTTTGGCTCACTGATCCCATTCATGGCATATTGCCCTTTTATTTTGCTGCTTAGACTTGATTGTGTCTTTGTTTATGGTTCGTCAATCTTGGGTTGATTTTGCTTCACTGATTGGTCATTTCACCTTTGCCTTCACTCCATCATCTTCTCATCCAACAACCAAGAGTGGAAACACTTATGGCAACAGCCAGGCCCACATACCGGATGGGGCTCCTATCCCAAACGATGTGAGGTCTAACTGGGACCTTTCATCGGGGAGACCCCCTCTGTTGTCGGAAGTACATTTTTTCCCGTCAACAGGTTGTTGCACATTCTACTATTGTTTCTTTGTGTAATATATATTCTAGTACTCATTTGTGTCAAGAATATACAGACTCACCATTGGAGGAACCGTGCATGTTTGGAGAGACATTTTTAGCAGGAATTTGGTAGGGGATGAAATTAAGTCTCGGGTGAAACATGATCAAAAAGGTTTTCGTCTTTTGTGAAAGAAGTGGATAAATTATTTCAATATCTTGCAGCCTTTCAAATATTTGAGTTTTATATGTTGTCATAGGTGGTGGAGGATCTTGGGTTTTTGGTGTTACTATTGCTATTATTATTGAAAGATAATTCTCTAGTTTGTCATGACTATGATATTTTCTAGTTTTGGTGGGACAACACTGAGTTGCGCCTCTGAAAAGGTGGCACTGGGGTGGCGGATTTTTCTGAGCTACCTTTTTTTGGTGGTATATGAGTTTGATTTTCACTCATTGATTACTGTGTTACAGGTGGTGGTACTGGATATCTCAGGTGCATAACATGGGCGTCAAGCTATACATAACTGTCATAAATTTCTTGTTCCTCAAGGTATCCTGGGCACCTAACATTACGGTTGGGGTTAGATGGGATCTTGCAACATTGCAGATCTGAGGTGTTTGGTGTCTATGTCAACATTGGGAGCATTCCTCACCTTATCTCCCAGTATGTCTATATTTGTACTAGGGTATATTTCTTGGGGTGGCAGTAGTATTAATCTTCAGGTAAACATTCAATGGGTCTTTTTCATTTATTTTGGGTGTGACGTCTTTGCTTCAGGTCCATATCACATGACATTCCTTAGTTGGTGTATATTCTTGGCATATGGATTTTAAATTTTCCATGTGAGGGCCTTTCTAGATTTGGTGTGTACCATATCATTACACATTTATGGGCATCCTTGGAGGGTGGAACCACTTGTTAATCCCTAGATAGTGTGGGGCTGGAGTAGGTTTTCTTTGAAAACCATGACAGTTGGGCATTTAATTCCTGGGGTAGCCACATTATCATCTTTGGTGGATGATTATGGGGCAGATTATTGATTCTTTAGATGTTGTCATATCTATTCGTGAGGCATTTGTATATGCCACGCTAGATGATGAAAGAAATTACACGCATAGGACCCACACTCGGGGTGTTGAATGAACTTTATTGCATGGGGGAACACGTTTTCAACGGATCAGTGTACACATGAAAAGTCCCTGCCTAAGGAGGACCCTTGCCTTTGAAATTAGTTTCCTGGACCTTTGGGTAGGTGTGGTCGGCGGAACAAGAACATTAGAAGTGTTGCGAGTCAAAATTGTTGATTTTTCGACATGATTTCTGATGGGATAGCATGCTGAGTTTAGAGAACTGAGCACTAGTTGGGAGGTGGTTCTTTGCAGGGTCGCGAGACATGGATATGGTGGGATGGGTATCTACACAATGGATGCATATCCTAGGATACACACCTAAGGTGAGTAAATTACTAAATTAGTGGTATAACTTCCATTTCTTGCATAAGGAGGACTATGAGCGCATCTTGATGACTCCATGGGTTCATGGACAAAGTTTTCTTTGGCTACGAAGATGGTATGTTGGGTATAATGCTCTTTTGGACACCCCGAAGAATAACTTAATATGGGTCAATTCTCCCATCATAATCTAATTCTAGACCATCTCTACAGTCTTTTCTGGTTTATTTATTGGATATGGCACCTCTGAGGTTGCGAGGAGCATTGAAAATTTCCTTCCAGCTATTTGTCAACATTCGGATTTGAGTGTTGAGTCTCATAAACCATGACACCCAGAGACTTCACAATTGGGGATGGTGCCTCTCGTTGGCTCTCACAGCTGTCCTGGTAGCCGTAATGGTGATAGTATCGTATGGTTTGCCCAACATGCCCAAACTACAGAGGGCGATAAAAAAATACGAGATCCATGTTGGAGAAGATATGCAGGATTCCCAAGGTTCACGAGGAGTTCGTTGACTTGGTAAGGACTTTTCTGACTCATTAATGTGCCATGTAATGTTTTTTCATTTTCATAGGCTATGACTGAACCCAACTATGGAAACAATGCAAGCTCTTTGAACATAACAATAACCAAGGTTTGTTGTCATTACACTATCATTCAAGCTTTTTATCATAGGCATTTTCCCCTTAGAATGTTGTCTTGATTCTTCATTAATTATCGTTTCAAAGAACAAAATTAGTGGCACAACTCATATTTTCATCCCATCCATTTTAGAAAATAAGGAACATGAATTCTAATACCTCATCCATTGGTGATTCCATTTCCTGGGTAATAATCATAACAAGTGGAAGGTGGTTGGAAGTTGGATGGCCCAAAATGTTGGATAGGAAAGAGTACCTTTGCAGACATACTAGTTGTTTTTGCCAGGAATACAACTACAAATCAAATCAATGGGTAAGAGAAACAATACCAAAGATAAATTGTATTGGCTATACTAGGTATTAGATCTTATTTATTTGATTTGTACCTTACGTATCATTTTCTATGAACTGTATTTTTTGATGAATGTTGGGTTGCTCAAATAGCATATTTTTACCAACCTTTCACTTCACTTTAAACCATATTTCGCTTTTCCAATGCATTTGTTTTAGTGTTTTTGAGTGAATTCATGATTAAATATTTGAAATAACATGTTTTCACTTATATATGAAAGTGGGATGAGTTTCATGATGCTTGTAGGTGTATTTGAAGAATCCAACAAAGTCATAGTTTACCACCAAACCTAAAATTCGAATTTCTTCTTCAACCTCTTGAAGATTTGATGAAGATTTGGGAGATTCCTTCATGCATACTTCATGGAGAAGAATCATGGAAGTTTTGATAGTATTTCCTATCAAATATATTAGATATTTGTGAGAGGATTTGTATATATGTTACTTGCTAAGTGTTAGCACATGGTTGTAACCACGTGAGACATTTGTGGATATAGGAGAGATTTGTGGATCTTAAATCTTTGCTAGTTAGCTCAATTTTATGTATAAATAGGGGTGGCTCCTCCATTCCAAGAAAAGGAATCTTGGAGCATGTATCCAACTTATGATGGAATAGACTAAAGCTTCCTTTACATAAATTTATATTCTATATTTTTAGATGTAATTTTCTTTAATGTAGTGTATGAATTTATGGAATAGTTTGTCACTTTTCTCTTAGGAGAATTGAGCTTACTCCAAATGGATCAAGGAAGCATTTTATTTGACTATAAATAGTTGTGAATATTGGTTAGATTTATATGTCGGGTTATAATACTGATTGTTGATAGGTCCCGTGAAACATTACGAAGAGACCTCCTATAAGGGAGTCTAGCATTTTCTTGCCTACAACAACTAAGTCATGGAACTCATTTAATGCTTTCTATAGGTTTATATTCTTTAATATTTTCATTGGGAATACTTTATAATTTTTATTTTTGATAGGTATTGTGAAACATTATGGAAGGACCACCTGTAAGAGAGCTTAGTGTTTTCTTTCCTACAACAACCAAGTTTACTTAGCTTAGAGTCAGTTTCCTACTGCATATATTTTTTTTCCATCATCACAAGCTTACGGTATCCCTGGTTGATAATTTAATGAAATAAATTTAAGGAATTGAATTTCCCAACAATGAAAAATCTTGATTATAGTTTCTACCTATGAAAAAAATGACAAAATGAAAGCATGAAAGATGAATTGCATGAATAAGTACCAAGATTCCTTTTAAAGAAGAGGCTTTATATACAAAAAGAATTGTGCATCATATGTATTGAATTATTTCTTGTATATCTAATTTCCATGTATTTTCCACAGGTCATTGTGAGAAAAGGTACTCCTGGACTGAGGGTAACCAAAAGAGAATATATAATTGCACTGAGGTGTGTTCAGAATGGGGACATTCTTTTGAAATGATTTTTTGTTTTTGGTGAGGATAGATTGTCAGACATCAATTCCTTTCACGACACAAGCAAGGAATGTTTCTGATGGTTGGATGGTCATATTTGGATCTTTGAAAGTCATTATGAAATCTGCATAAAGGAAGGTGACTTGTACCAATGCATTTTATTTTATTGGGTCCATTTGATATAATCACCCTATTGCAATTTTATAGATTTTATCTTCCCTTACGTTAAACATTTGTAATGTATGCTAATATTGTCATTCAAATGGCAGTTAAATAGTTGTTTGAAATTAGCAATAGTTTCATTTGTGTTCCTGGCTTGAGAACCACACTGAGTTTATGCCTTTATCGTATTTCATGTGCTTGTTGTATCACGTGTAATATTTTCTTGGTATCCCATCGGTATTGCAATGGGTGTCTATGATATGTGTCACGTGCAATATTGTTTTTTCTTGGACATTGACCTTGATTGCATTCCCTTAGTTCATTTTTTTGTAGTTTAGTTGGGAATTAAGATCTATATATGTTTATCATTGTACATGTATTTATAGGATAGAAATCAGTTTGGAGTGTCATTAAATTCTTTCAAAACCAACCAATAAAAACTTACTCGTATGTTGAGTAACATTCAAGTCATGAAATAATGCGATGGAAATTGTGCAATTTTTATGATGATGAGAAGATGACTCTAGGGAATGCCAGCTTAGCCAAGGCTCATTAGGGGAATTTTGAGGTCTAAAATGGGCCTCCTAAGGAAATTACAAAATAATAGTGGAAATAATAAAATAATATTAGATTACATTATCAAATTTTAGAAGGAAAAAATAAAAAAACTATTTTTTCAACTCACGTTTTCAACTTATCTCCCTATGGGTTTACTCAAATTTCAAGCGGAAACACTCGTTGGATGTATAATTTGATTCCTCATCCAAGGATTACCCATGTTGCATACTTCCGTTGGATCTTGACACACGAAAAATGAGAAATACATGAAAAAATGTGATTGCAATTGCAATCACATTTTTTCATGTATTTCTCATTTTTCCTGTAGTAGGGTTCATCGAAAGTATGCAACATGGGTACTCCTTGGATGAGGAATTAAATTTTGCATCCAATGAGTACACATGATAGAAATTTGAGTAAAAAATTAGGGATATAAGTTGAAAATACGAGTTGAGAAAGTAGTTTTATTATTTTACTAATTTTAATCCTTTTACTTTTTTTACTCCAAAATTGGTGAATCATCCCCCATGGTTGAAATCATCATATTGAATCCTATTGGTTCTTATAAATTTTATTTTAGTTGTATATTTTTTTTAGGAGGCCCATTTTAGACCTCAAAATTCCCCTAATGGCTGGTGGGATTAACCACAAATTATTATCTTACCGATGATTTGGCTATAACCGCTGTTTAAGGAGAGCACCTCTCTTTTAGATTCTATGTAACAGGCATATGATATGTTCTTATATTTGTATAACCCTGGAACATGTTAGGTCTCTATATTACTAGTATAGTCCCTTATTGTTTCTAGTGCAACCCCCTTATTATTATTGTTGTACCTTGTAACCCCAATATTGTTATTATTGTGCCCTTACATTATTATTGTTAGGTCGGCTAGGATTATATTGTGACCTCATGGACTCCTATATATAGAAGGAGGTTTTTTTCATTTGTATCATCCAATAATTGTTCATTTATATAATTTATTGGAGGTTTTCCAAGGGTTTTTCGATTGCAGTTATCTTCTTTTCTATTTTTGGAGTTGGTTTCATAACATTTAGTACGTAGCATACGATTCTAGGTTTCACTTACTCCAAATAGAATGATTGGTATTTGCGCTATGTTGTATTTTTTCCTTGTTTAAGCTTAGACGCTGAATTTATTATAGAAAGGGAGAAATTCGAGGAACATCAAATTTCAAAAATTCCGCATCTTGGTCCGCAACATTTATGATCTAATAGTTTTAAAGTTCTTAATATTTCACCTAAACAGGTCATCGTGGAATTTTGGCAATAACTTTTTTTCTACGACGGTTCAAAATTTGAAATTTTTACAAAGAAAAATTGAAATACTGAGGAATTTCTTGTAAAAATTTCAGATCTTGGTGCACAATATTTGCAGATATATTATCTGTGGAAGTTAGGGTTTTTTCAGGCTCCTGAATTTCATCTCAAATAGGTGACCGTGGGAAAATCGTCATACCTCTATCTCTGAGCATATGATTGGAATTCTGTAAGAAGTGGCCACAAGTACACAGACTGTACTTTCCTATGTATCAATTTCAGAGTCGAAGGAGGAAAAAATGACACGTGGCACATCATACAAGTTCGCTCTACTAAACCAGTCCATAATTAGGTCATTGTGGGATATTGGGCATAACATTTCCTTGAAGATTCCAAATTAGGTGAGACCTGTGGCATTCGAAAGAAGATTCAGAGGGCTACTACAGGGCCACATTTTAGATATTAAAGTTTCAAAATCACAGAGATAATTCAGTTTCAATATCAAGCTCCTCAAAAGAAAGAAAAAGGTGTGTATTTTGTTTTCGAATTGCATAAGTCTGGTGTGAAAAATCAGTTTGAATTGATTCCAAGGGCATATTGTAGAATAGACACAATATTGGATTCTAAAATGCCTCCTAAAAATAATTCAACACCCATTAAGCCTTCAAAACGCTCTACTATGACTTATGAAGACAAATAAGTGCACCATGACATATCAAAATTACAAGAGCAAGTGCACCAAATTTCGCTCTCGCAAAGAACAACAAAAAATGAAATGGAATTTTTGAAGAAAGAGGTGGAAAATAAGATGGATGGTTTGAAGAAAGGCATGGAAGCTAACATGATGGCATGGAATATGGCATGGAAGTAAGATGGATGACATGGAAGAAAAATGAAAGACAACATGGAAAACATGAAGAATGATCCAAAAGAAGACATGGGAAAGGTTGACAAAGTCGATACAAGAAAACAGCCTTAACCGAGAAAGGATAGTAGAGGAAACTCATGATGAGAACAAAATAAATTTTAATTGTGATTTCATAAACTCTAATGTTGGATGGAAGAACCACCATATTCCAAAGATGGATATGAGGAATTTTGATGGCAAGGATCCCGTAACATTGATACTACAGATTGAGCAATATTTTGATCTGGATAAAGTGCAAAACACACAAAAGGCACACATTGCAACTTTAAATTTAGAACAAAATATATTTGTATGGTATCGATGGCTTTGCTCCCGTAAAAAATTTTTCACTTGGTAAATTTTTTCGGAGGAAATGATAGCACATTATGAGGATAAAAAGAGCAACACCTTCTTGAGCCAATTGATAAATATAAAACAAAAGGGTTCAATGGTGGAGCACATTAAGGACTTCCAAAAATTGAATATAAGGGTAACTGATATTCCAGAGGAACACAGGATTGATGTCTTTATAAGGAATTTAAAGGTAATAGTGTTGATTGATTCGGGTAGCACCCATAATTTTATTCATTTTAAGGTAGCCAAGGAATTGAATTGTTTCCTATACCCAACACCAGAATGTCAAGTGATGGTTGCAAATGGAGGAACTATAAATTGCTCTGGAAAATGCAATAATATCAAGCTAACCATGGGGGAATATTTATTGACTAGTCCAATGCTTTCCATTCCTATGGGAGGTGTTGATGTTGTACTAGGAGTTTAATGGTTACAATCTTTGGGGACGATAGCTTTTAATTTTCAAGAACTTTTCTTGAAATTTTTTTCAGAAGGAAAGGAAGTCAAATTATGGGGTATTGCAGGGAAGCCGAGAAAGATAATAAGCTCTAATGTCACGAAAAAGCTTTTAAAGAAATAACAACGAGGCGTAATTGCACAATTATGCTCACTAGAAGTTCCAACATCAAAATCATCTATTTTTGCATATCTCCAAAAGGTCTTGGACAATCATTCCAAGGTGCTTGAAACTCCCAAAGGACTCCCACCTATTCGAGATCATGATCATGCTATTCATTTGATTCTAGGAAGTGTTCCTCCAAACATCAGGCCTTACAGATATCCTTATGTCCAAAAGAGCGAAATTGAACGTATGATTGCAGAAATGTTAGAGGTTTGTATAATTCAACCTAGTCAAAGTTATTTCTCTGTTCCAGTAGTATTGGTGCACAAGAAGGATGGATCATGGTGCATGCATATGGATTATAGGGAGATAAATAATCTCACTATTAAACATAAATTTTCGATTCATTTGATTGATGGATTATTGGATGAATTACATGGAAAATTTTATTTTACCAAGTTGGATCTTCGTTTATGATATCATCAAATTAGAATGAAGACTAAAGATACTCTGAAAACAACATTTCGAACTCATGAGGGTCATTATGAATTTTTGGTCATGCCTTTTGGCCTTACCAATGCACCTTCTACATTTCAAGGGTTTATGAATTCCATTTTCAAACCCTTAGAAAATTTGTGCTAGTATTTTTTGATGATATACTAATCTACTGTAGGTCTTGGAAGGATCATGTTCAACATGTTGACAGGGTGCTAAAACTATTGGAGGAGAAAAAATTATATGCAAAAACATCCAAATGTTTCTTTGGAGTACAAGAGGAGGAATATCTGGGTCATATTGTATCTCACGAGGGTGTTAAGGTAGACCCTAAAAAAATTAAATCCATTAAGGAAAGTAAAGTCCCCACAACCATAAAGTAGTTGCGAGGATTTCTCGAGTTAACATGATATTATCGCAAGTTTGTTAAGAATTATGGGAGAATAGAAGCTCCTCTAACAACATTATTGAAGAAAGATGCATTTTCCTGGACTCCTGAAGCAACTAAGGCCTTTGAACATCTTAAAGAGGCAATGTGCCTAGCACCGGTCTTAGCTACGCCAGGCTTCACAAAAACTTATATTTTGGAATGTGATGCCTCAGGAAATGGAATTGGTGTTTTTTTTTAATGCAAGAAGGAAGACCCATTTCTTTTGAAAGTCATATAATCAAAGGAAAGTATTTACAGAAAGCTATTTATGAGAAGGAAATGTTGGCAATACTACATGCACTAAATAAATGGCAACCTTACCTAATGGGAATACACTTCCAGGTAAAAAATGATCATGATATTCTTAAACACTTTTTGGAGCAAAGAATATCTTCAGAAGAGTAGCAAAAATGGGTCACAAAGATGTTGGGTTATGACTTTGAAATCATCTAAAAAAGAGGGAAGCTAAATGTTGTTGCAAATGCACTCTCAAGAAAGGATGAAGAGGTTGAAGCATTGCTTTGTGCCATTTCTATTATCCAACTAGATTGGATAACCGAAGCAAGGGATGAATGGAAGAAGGACGAAGAAGTGTGGACACTCATTCAAAAGTTGCAGCAAGATCCTAGTACGTCTGATACATTTAGTTGGAAAAATGATTCCTTATGGTACAAAGATCACTTATATATTTGTAAGAATTCCCAAATAAAACAAAATATTATTTTGGAATTTCAAACTTCTCCTTTAGGAGGACACTCAGGATTTTTAAAACTTACCACAGGGTGAAGAAAGATTTTTTTTGGGATGGTCTTAAGTATAATATTCAAAATTTTGTGGCAGAATGTTTGTTTTTCCAGCAAAATAAAGTTGAGACAATTAAGACCCCAAGTCTTCTACAACCTTTATCCATTCCAAGTCAACATTGGGAGGATATTTCAATGGATTTTATCACAGGTTTACTTAAGTCCAAAGGAAAGAGTGTCATCATGGTGGTAGTTGATAGACTTACCAAGTATGCACACTTTTGTGCATTCTCTCATCCATTTAAAAAAATTATAGTTGCTACTGCATTTATGGAAAAAATTCAAAAGCTACATGGAAATCCAAAGATATTGTAAGTGACAGAGATCCCATTTTTACTGGAAATTTTTGGACGGAATTATTTTCTTGTTTGGGTACTCAACTAGCTCATAGCTCATATTATCATCCTCAATTCGATGGTCAAAATGAGATAGTGAATAAATGTTTGGAAGGATATCTTCGTTGTTTCGTATCTGATAAGAAAACACAATGGGTCAAGTGGTTAGCTCTCAGTGAATGGTGGTATACCACTTCCTTCCATACTGCAGCAAAAATGACCCCATTTATGGCACTTTATGGATATCATCCACCATCCATCACATCATCTTTAAGAGAAAATTCTAAGGTTCAAGAAGTGGAATATCACATCGAGCATCAACAAGAAGTTCTCCAACTCTTAAAGGATAACCTAAGTTTGGCACAAAATCGAATGAAACAACAGGCATATCAACATCGCAGCGAGAGAAGTTTTGATGCATGAGACTGGGCATTTTTACATCTACAACCATACAAAAAAATGTCCCTCAAGCAAGCTAAGAAGGATAATAAATTATTGCCAAAGTACTATGGTCCTTACAAGGTGTTGCAAAAGATTGGTACTTTGGCATACAAATTGGAGCTTCCTGCTTCTTTGTGAGTGCATCTAGTTTTCCATGTTTCATTCTTAAAGAATGTTATAGGTGACAAAATTCCAGTTCAAACAATATTGTCAGAACTTGATGAGGAAGGAAAAATCATATTGGAACCTGAAGCAGTTACAGAAACAAGAGCTCGACAGCTACGGAATCGATCAATTTTAGAGTATCTCATCAAGTGGAAGAACTTACCCACTGAAGATTCTACATGGGAGGATGAGAATTTTATACATAAGCATCCAGAAATACTCAAGCGTTGAGGACAACACTTTTTTGAAGGAGAGAGGCATGTTAGGTCCCTATATTACTAGTAAAGTCCCTTATTGTTGTTAGTGCAACCCCCTTATTGTTATTGTTGTACCCCTGTAACCCCAATATTGTTATTATTGTGCCCTTAAATTATTATTGTTAGGTTTTCTAGGATTATATTGTGACCCCATGGACTCCTATATATAGAAGGAGGTTTTTTCATTTGTATCATCCAAGAATTTTTCATTTATGTAATGTATTGGAGGTTTCCCCCTCAAAGTGGCTGATTTCTAAGGCGTTGATCTCTCTTTTCTTCTACTTTTGGAGCTGGTTTCATAATAGAACACCTTGAAAGAAAGGGAGGTAGTGTCTTTGGGACGAGAATTACTTGGTGACAGTGGAATCTTCATCGACTTTCTAGCGGTTAAGGTATGTATTTCCCCCAAGGATATCTATTGATGCTCAAAACCTTTAACACTGAAATATAATATATATTAACTAGTTCACAAGTATTTTTTTAACTTTTCCTTAAAAAGTGTATATAGATAAAGAGGATCAGAGGCTAGTATAATGTAGAATATCACCACTTTCAGTGAAAAAACATATCATCTTTAGTAGGACTAAAATGGTGGGAAGTTTTTATAACCTCAAAAAGTGCATATAGAGAAAGAGGATCAAAGGCTGGTATAATCTACAATCTCGCTACTTTTTGTGAAAAATCAGGTTATCTTTAGTAGGGATAAAATGGTGGGAAGTCTTTCTTATTTTCTTTTTCCCTTTTGGCATAGAACCTGAAAATACCCGATTAGAATTTCAAATTTATATTGAAAGAAGAGCCCCTTTATATTTTTTGTTTCTCTGCTAGTTCTATATGTGTTGATTCTTTTCCTCTAGAGTGTGCATTTAAATAGATATATTTGGAAATCAATTTGCAATGCGAAAATTTGCATGAACATTAATTTTATGTACTTAAATTCATGGTTGGTATTTTTGCAGGAATGTTGTGATTTGGAACCTATATACTCATACGAAGGAACATATGAAATCAATTCACTAGTCACTAGGTGATAAATTACTGGAACTATAAGTTTTAAAGCATCGCCTACTCATAAACAATTAACTGCAAAGTCGTAGGTACAATTCAACTACCATGGAAAACTTCATTATCATTATTGCTAGTTATCTAAACGTGTTTTTGACAAGGCATAAATTTAGGGTTATAAATGTCAGAGTTGAAAATGAAAATGCATCTCTATAAACTCTAGCAGTAAATAATTATGGACCCTCCTTTATACGATGTTTATGATAGAATGATGCCTAAATGAGAGACCTCCTAAATGGATAAAAATGGAATTGACATAAACATACAAAGAAAGAGGCTAAATGTAGTCCCATCTACATTGGATCAGAAAAAGTTAACATGTGTGTTATCAATTACTTTTTAATTATCAAGTTTATGATTTTTCCTTAATCCTTTTCATCTCCTCTCATGTACAATCATTTTACACATAATTTTTCTTTCATGGCTTGAAATAATATCATAATTCACGTGGTATAGAAATATTTGAATATGTTATTTTAAATTTCTACGATATATATTCACGACAATAATGATCTTTCATGTGATCTCAAATTTTCCCCTCGAATCAAATCTATAATTAATATGAGAGTATTTTTGTGAACCAATTCACTCTCCCTTGTAGTTTTTCTATTAATAAATTTGATTTGGAATTGTTGAAGGTGTTCTCTATGTTTTGTGTTATGGATAATATATAACCGTTATTAAAATATGTTAAAAGTGGTTTTAGACATTTATGCAATACATTTTTCCTACATAACATTTACATAAAAAAGCATCCCTGATCATGTTCAAATTCATTTATATATAGAACATTTACATCGAAAAAAATCCATGATCATGTTAAAAGAAAAATGGGCATCATTTTTCCTTTAAAATATATATATCTCTTCTCTATTCCTTTATTGTATCAAGCATTGCTTGTGATCTTGATGTCTTGTAGAATTGACGAAGAGATTTTGAGAGGAAAAATGATAGTTGAAGGAAACTTCAAAGATTATAACTAATATCAACATGAGAGGAAAGAAATTATTAAAATTCATCGCAACACAAGAAGGGACATCAAGCTAACTTAGTTATAGGAATAAATATCCTTAGAGAAGGAATTGGAGCGTGAGAGAGTTGAACTGCTGGACAAGTATCTAAAGATAAGGCAAGAAGTACAAAATTTTGTTGTTTAACTGTTCAGTTAAATAATTTATATGTTAATTAAATAGACAGGCTTTATATTAGAACCATTGTTAAGTTTTATGCACCCCTTGAAAAGACACCCATTAAGAGCCATTTGTTTGTATCTTATGGTCATATGATCACCAGAAATTTGAGAACTGAACCATAGGGCTGTTACATTGATTAGGTTTAAACACATTAGTACATGCATTTCCATTGTAGTATATATTTTTCCTTTATATGATAGTGTTGAATTATTTTCTCTTGATACAAATATCCCTTTTAAATATACACAAAAAGGGAAAAAAATAAAATATTTATAAAGACTTTTTGTTTCATTATCTAATATGATCCTTTTGTAGATGTTGTTTCCTTGCTTCTTGGTTGGAGAGCTAGAAGGTAGAGCATAATTGACTTCAAAGTTCAATAAGGTCTTTTGGATAGATGATTTTAAATCATGTGGGCTTAGAAGGGTTTTTCAATTTTCCTTTGAAGTTGCTTATAATTTTCCACATGTGTATAAAAATTATTCATGCTAGAAATATTCAATCTTTATTTGGACATGCTTGGGAGTTTGCAATAATACATAATTGGGGGGATATTATGAATGGATTTATAGTATTTCCCATGTCTTAGTTTGCAGATGTAGTTCTGTAGTTCCAAGTGCCACTTTTTAGGTTCATAGTGTAGGAAACCATAGCTATATCTACTTTGGCCCTACATTGGGGTTAGTTGCTACAATGCAAGAAAGACTACTAAATCATAATATAAATGAACCTATATTAGTTGATGTTTTGCAAGTTTCAACTTTAAAGTTTATAGAATGTAGCTTTCCTCCAAAGATATTTGATTTTTGAATACCTTGGTGTTGAGAATTTGGAGGGCTAGTGATTAATACAACGTTATCTTCTTGATAATTACTTGTGAGATTACTTGAGTTACTTATGTCTTTCCTTCGTTAGCTTGTTAAATATTTCATCAAGTAAATTATCAAAAGACATGAGACACAAGAGTTAGGCTCCTAGAGACAGGGCAAAACCTCTCCCTCTTGGAGAGGAAAACCCACAAAAAATTATTCTTATAGAATTCAGATGAAAAGTACCATGACCCAGAATTAGACCCTTGACCTATTTATGCATCCAATACCTTGTCCTTACTTTTTTGATGTCCTTCAATGCCAGTCCTTCTTCTCTTCACCAAGTTGCACTGTTCTGCAGTAGTACTTCCTTTGAACCTTTAGTTAAATCTTCCGTTGCTTGAGATATATATAGGCTGTAGATAGGAAAGTAAATATCAGATTTAATTTCCTTCTTTCTTTCACTTTCCAACTGCTTCTTCTTTGCAGACCACTATCCCAACAACTTTACTTTAGATTAGTTTGCAAACTATGATTCACTTTAGATCCGCACTTCAGGATATATCATGCTCATGCTCATGCACTTGATAGATCCTTACTTCAACACTGTTGATGCACTGGAATAGATCCACACTTCAGAATATAGACAAATCTGCACTTCAATATATAAACGATGTCCTTGATATGACCCTTTTTCGCTATAAATTCTTCAGTATGGTTCGCACCTCATCTGGTGGATAATCCACACTTTTATTTCAGTCAGTCGAGGCACCTATTACAGTGAGATATCACAAGAATGTATATCTCTTAAATATTCCTGTAACTTGCCAAATATCTTCACTAAATCTTGTCCAAAGATCTGCACTTAACTCGTCCGGTTATCCGCATACTACTTCAGAGATGACTGAAACTTATGTGTGAGAATGGACTGCAGAATAGTGGTATTTATAGGGAAATATCCACTATCTTGAGGCCGACCATACCTTTAGTTTGTAAGCTGACTTGTCAACTGTAGGGAGGACGACTTGATACATCAATATAGCTTCTCTTCCAGCATCTAAGTGAGGGTTGATTAGAGCCATTATTCCATGATTTTTGGACTTGGTCTTGGAGCATGTCTTTAGACTAGATCCTTCATGTATATATAACACTTATTACATTTATATCTAGAAGAAAAAAACCTAGATAGACATCAAGAAGAAGTCTACTAACCTATAATAAAATATTGCTCATGAAACCCATGAAGCAAGTAAAAAATACATTTTATTATCTTTGTCTTTTTCTTTACATAAATGCATAATTACATAGTCAATATGAAGACCGATGCATAATTATTTCTATAGTTCCAAGTGCCACTTTTCAGGTTCATAATGTAGGAAACCATAGCTATATCTACTTTGGCCCTACATTGGGGTTAGTTGCTATGGTGCAAGAAATACTACTAAATCATAATATAAGTGAACCTATATTAGTTGATTTTTTTTCCGAGGAATAAACTCGCGGAGAACCCGGGCGCACTTCCCCAGAATATCTGGATGGTACGCGCGATAAACCGTCGGTGCTGATTACGGCGCCTGACCCCAAGGGACTCAAATTCAGAATCGAACCCGTGACCTCCCTGATTACGGAGAGGACCCACGTCTGGCTCAGACCATTTGAGCTATCCCTTGGGGATTAACCTATATTAGTTGATGTTGTGCAAGTTTCAACTTTAAAGTTTATATAATGTAGTTTTCCTTCAAAGATATTTGATTGTTGAATACCTTAGGAGGGTTGTGGACCTATTAACTCTTATTTTTGTGATCGAATGTATATTTTTGACATTTGAAAATATTTTAATGGACTCTTATAGGGAGTTCTAACGATAATATGGATTTGAAGGTTTGAGGACATGTAGACCTCTATAGAGAATTCTCATTTTTGCGCAATGCTTCATTATAGTCTCACTCATGGAAAATATATGGATTGCAAAGAGTGCTGGATTTCCTCATTGTAAGGGGTTCAGACTCTCAATTTTTTTATTGAATGTTGTGAAAATTCTTGTTTGATACGCATTTTTGTAATATGTTGAAGAAAAAATGTTCGTTGAAGAAAAACGTTCTTACTGGTCTAGGCCTTAAAAATTATGTCCATGATGCTTTGATTCAAAGAAACACTGTGGTTTGAGATGTTTTGATAGTACTTTTGAGAATTTTGATAGCTCATGCTTCAGATACAATGATGTTCTAGAAAAGAAGTTCTCATGGGCTAGATTTTATATTCATGATGTTCTATACATAGAGAATATTGTCGCTGTTTTTGAATTCCAAGCTCCTGGAATGGTCTATGGATCTCTAGAGTCTATAAAGGTACTTGAAAATTTTTAGAATGCTTTAGATCTTCTTTCCACAAACATACAGAAGATTTTATGAGTGCTTGCATGCCTCTGTGTTATTATAGGGTTTGTTTTGGGAAGGTCTACAAACCATATAGATAATGTCCTACATGCCTATACAGTGCAAATAATGCTTGCATGTTTCATTTTTGTAAGTGTTTGAATTGTTAATCTTTTGTCTTTTGTTAGATGTTGTATAGCATGGAGTGTAATCATTACATGTATCGAAATTTAAGCTTAAATGTGCAGACACATTTGTAATCCATTTCTATTGGTAGCGACGATGCTTTGTGGTTGGTTCCTTACAAAAGGGTGGACTCACTAAAGATCATCGCTACATATTAAATTCTTGACAAGACAAGACATCATAGCTATGAAAATTCATCCCATCAAGGAAAATTGTTAAAAATATCATATAATACCATCTCAAAAGTTATGAATGAATATGTTTAACCTTCATAGTTGCAAATTTCAAGCACTTAACCAAAACACTATAATGACTTGGAAATATTGTTTAGAAGTAGGAAGTGTAGAAATAGAGTGTTGTCCCTTCATATGGTGTACACAACTTGCAGTAAAATGTTAGGAATGAATATGTTTGACCCCCATTGTTGCAAATTTACAGCACTAGACCAAAACACCATTATGACTTGTAAATATTGTTTAGAGATAGGAAGTATAGGGATAGAGCTTTGTCCCTTCGCAATATGGGATACACAATTTGTAATAAAATGTTATGAATGAATATGTTTGACCTCCAAAGTTGCAAATTTCAAGCACTTAACCCAAACACCATTATGACTTTGTAAATATAGTTATGAGGTAGGAAGTGTAGGAATATATCTTTGTCCCTCCTCAATATGGTGGGAAAAACCTGTAATAACATGAAATGAATATACACATAAAATTCAAAATAATCAATCTAGATGACATATTGGAATAATTACCAAAGTCCCAAACTTTACACCTTTCTGCAGTGTATAAGATTGGGTAGAGTCCCGATAATGTAATTATCATTACTTACAAGTTTTTAAATAATACATAATAATGGACTATGGTAAAATATATATTCGAAGGGTCAAAGTATCCCCGAAACGCCTATTGATGTGCCCTTATCCGTGACTTGGCAGCTTATTATGGTATAGACCTATAATCCACCATTGCAACTTTATAAAGGGACAACTTTATAAAGGTAGAGTTCGAATTCACTCAATTAGTGTTTTATCCCATGGATTGCTAAGGTTTTTGCAGTTTATTTTTGAAAATTCTTGGTTACCAAAGAAGCAATTCGAAAAAAATTCATTTTGCATTAGGTCATCATTGAAGCACTTATTGAATCTGCAGGAAACAAGTTCATCCGTTGTGTAACTTCAAGAAATGAAATTGCATACTTTCTTGACCTTATTATGTCATAGGTATAGTCACTCCAATAGGCAACAATAAGTTGGTTTTAGTAATCAAGGAATCAATCGAAAATCCTGTGATTAATCATGTTGGTAGAGTCAATGATCGTGTATATGTTGCTGGCAATTTGGATGTGGCAAAAACACATCATTGTGGATGTCATGACAAACTATTCTCCTTCTTACAATGCCATTCCATGGGTACACCTCTTATAGATAAAGATTTGGTGAAAAGTGGGGACTTGATGAGCTCATGGATTGAGCAAAGCATAATTATAGAAAATCTATGTGATAGGGTGCATGTCAACATTTTCATAAATGTCTTCTATTGGTTTTGTATCACTATTTCAACAAATTTAATTTCTTAGTTTTTACTTGCTTGATTCACTATCTTCCCTATTAGTTTGTGACTATCTCTATCTCCTTGGTGCTTCTATGAGGGCATTTGATTGCCCTGACAACCCGCTATATTTCTATAACACAACCACGTTCCACACACAACCCTCTACTTTACCAATTCCTTCCCATTCTCCTCTTGATTCCTCACCTTCAACATCCACATCCTTGTTTCTTGTAACTCTACCTCTACTTCATTCTACACTCATATACACTTCTATCGACATTTTTGTGCCCTTTTAATACAAATGCTAATTTATATGTTATGGAAGGAGATTGTATGCAAATAAAAGCCTCTCAAAGATATTTTGTGAAATCATGTAGAATATTAGTTATTCTTAGGGATAAATAAATGTGAAAGGAAGAGATGATGCAGAAATAAAAGCCGGTATTGAACTGGCACATTCCTATTGGATGGAATAATTGGTAGTATAAATATTTGGTAGATTTAAGATTTGTCGTAATGTTGTGAAATACTAATTAATAATTTGGAAGAGTGGAATAGAAGATTCTGTCTCCATTTTACAATAACAATGTTGACCTCATTTACAAATCCTACAAATTGTAAATCGAGGACGGACATGAAGGGACCGATGACCTACGGGTTTGCAAAGCGGTTTAGTTAAAACAGCTATTAACTCTTGCCGTCGCAACGAGGGCACAATTTTCCAAAGAAACCCATAGAAATTCTGGAAAGAAATTGTGGTCACAGCTATTACCATTAAGCATTTTGGGTGGGATGAGATTCTTATGGGCTGAATTCATTTTCACTTAAAAAAAACATTAAAACAATCTCAAAATTAGATTTCTTTAAATTTTGAGAGAACACGTGGACATGTGGACATTGAGCTGGCTGACCTACATGGATGGATTCCAATTCGATAATTCATCTGAAAATTTATATTGGTTTATTATTTCAAATTCCATTGGAAAATACACGCCTGTTTTCTTATTTCAAATTCCATTAAACTAAGCTACCCCACGTGGACAACGTGGCTTGAATATATGAAGATCTCATGCATGGCATAGGTAAGTATTGTCCTACCGTGAAGGTTGGTGTACTGCCTTATCGTTGAATTGTGAAGCTAAGCTATGGACATTTCACAGCTATCATATGTTTGTGGTGAGAAATTATTCTTATTTCTTGTGTTGTCCTTACATGAGTTGTATTTGGGTTGTTATCGTACGCAAGTTGGATGAGTTGTAATTGGGTTGCCATCTTATGCAACTTGGATGAGTTGTCATTGGATTGCAATCTTATATAAGTTGGTTCAATATTGAATTTTTGTATTACAGATCATTGTTATTTGTTTTGTAATGGTTTCCTGAATTGCTAATTGGTTTAGAAAAAGTATGAGAAGTGAAGAATGCAATTTAGAAAATTTTATTCATTATATTTATAATTATATGAAAATATTTAATTAAAGTGATTTATTTTAAATTAAAAATATTTAATTTAAAAATATTTGTATTATGTAAGATTTTATTTCTCTTGATGCATCATAGATTAGGAGTTAAGATGGATCTATAATAGTTTTTCTCTCCCATGCAAATGTTAACTTCATGTTGAGCACTGACTAATTACACACATCTTTCATGTAGGGAATAACACATCATTAAATGTGTTAACCACATGTTGTGACTAAGGAGGCCTCCTATCTAGACTTTCAAACCACTACATATTCTTTTTGGGTTGAATTTAAAGTCAATAAGTTTAGATATCCAAATTTAGGCTTCTATGATCCATAACAATGATTAAAATTTTTTACCAGCATCATGGCAAGATGGAGAATATTATAGTAAATAGCTAGATATTAATGCACAAAAAATTAGATCTAAAGGCTAGAAAGTAATGGGACTAGAAAGAGACCCTTAATTTCAAAAGAAGAGAAATAATTAATTAATGAGGAATATTTTCATAAATTAAACACTAATAATAATAAGAATAATAAGTAAAATAGAAGAGGGACCGAACCTATGATAGGTAAAAAAAAAGGTCAAACTGAAATCAAGGTCAATAATGAATTAATTGTAAATAGCAATAATCCTTGATATAATCAAAAGAGAAAGTAAAATTAATACCAAGGACATTGACTAAATTAATATTTTTAATTTGAAAAAATATATATATAAAAAATATCTGAAAGATAAATTTATTAAATAGATGAACCAAATTCAATTAATAAACATTAATAAGAATAAATATTTATGTGTATATATGAAGACAAAAAAATTATAATTATAATTATAAAAAAAAACCTAAAATTGTAATATTGAGAGGCTAAAAAAAATAACAACCTCATATTAAATAAATAAAAATAAAAATAAATAAGTAAAATAAAACAAAAATAAAAATAAAAATAAATAAGTAAGAACATATTTAAAAATAAAGAAAAAGGTAAAAGGATTATATAAAATATATAATAACACAAATGATTAAAATTACATAAAATAAAATTAAAACTTAAATGAAATATAAAAATGAAAATAAAATTAATTAATAAATTTACTAGGAGTGAAGGGCGGGGACCCAACAACTATTAATTTTCAAGCCATCGTCTTTATTTATATTACTTGGTCTTCTTTCAATCTCTGTGGCCTCCCTAAAATTTTGGTGATGAAAATGATCAATCCTTGCAATGACTCAGGCTTCTTCAATGCATATATGATGTTTTTCCTTATCCGCATTTTCATCCAAATTTGAGGAGTGGGTCCTCCCATGTTTGATGTTGGATGCGTGCTCTTGAATCCTCTGATTTATTGAGTCACTTGTTTCACCAATGTAAGGGGTCCCACAAGAAAATGGGATAACATAAACATCTTTCGTATTCTTAGGGTCAACAGGGTCTTTTATAGGTCTTAAGGAGATCTGTATTATGTTTAGGGGCCTAAAGGTTGAAGGAACCTTATGTTTCCGCAGGATCCTAGCAATCTTGTCAATGGTCCTTTGGATATAAGGAAGATGCATTGCTGAAATCCAATCTTTGGGGTCCTTTTTTATTATAGAACATTTGCTAGCTTTAAGGAAAGCTTTAAGACCCTGGTGCATACTATATCCATTATTATTGAAGACATTAAGGAGATGAGATTTCGCATTAGGCAGGTGGGTTTCATTAGAAATTCTTAGCGCACATGTAGCTAAAGTATTGAGAACACCCAAATTTTGTGCAGGGAAATGATGAGACTTAGCATTAAGATACTGCTTTGTATGAGTTTTCTTCCAAAATACCTAGTGGGAGAAAGAAAAATTATCCTTCTTGGAAATAAGAGCGTTAAGGAAAGGAAAGCTACCATTAAATTCACATTCCATAGTAAAATTTATGGATCTAGATTGATTGTTAAGGCATTGGAGGAAAAGATCCAACTTTTCATGACCATGGGACCAGATAACACAGGTGTCATCTACAAACCTCTTCCATAGCTTAGGTTTGAACAGAGCTGAGGCCAAAGCCTTAGATTCAAAGTCCTCCACAAACAAGTTGGAAACTAAATGAAACCCATGGAAACACCACATGTTTGTTCATAGAATTCCCCTTCAAAGTTGAATAAGGTATAAGTAAGACATATTTCAACCAACTTAGCTGTATCAGTGTCAGTGATGCGATTGATGACCTAAATGGCCTCATTAATAGGGATATTAGTGTAAAGGGGGACCACATAAAAAATTACAAGAATGTCTCTAGGATCAAACTTTATACCCTTTAACTCATTGACAAATGATGAGGAGTATTTAACAAAGGACTTTGTGAGGCCAACAAGGGTTTGAGATTTTGGGCTAAATATTTCGCCAGAAGATAGGTTGGTCCTCCTATCGTGTTGACAATGGGTCTTATGAGAGCCCCCTCCTTATGGATATTAGGAATCCCATAGATCATAGGAGTCAGGGGACTAATTTCGATGAACTTATGGCTAAAGGAGCCAACAATATTGTTGGATTTTATATCTAGAGAAAATATTCTGGATATATTCTTTAGGGGATTCTTATTAATTTTCCTATAGGAATTTTAGATATTTTTGAAGCTTGGATGACGAGAGCTTATTCATAGTACGTTGCTTGAAAATAATAAAATATTACTTTGGAAAATGGAATTCACAAAGCTTTGGATCTAATAAATAAAGCGATTATAACTATGCACATATGCAAAATTTACTCTATTGTGGAAGTTTCACTAGAAAATTCCTAAAAATTCCTTTCCTCACTTTAAAGATACAAATGTAGAATATTACATTGAGTGTAATGATTATTTGAAAAAAAAGTGTTGAAATAAACTCAAGCATGGAAAATCATCCTCTTCTACTAGTGAAAAAAACTCACCATCCCCACATTATCCTTAACAACCACTCAAAAGAATTACAAGTACTAAGAGAAGGTTCATATATTGATGAAGCTAACTATGTGTAGTTTATTCCAAAATTTTCTTGGATTTAGGTGTTCTGGTCTATATGATTAGGTCTCAGTATTTAATTCCCTTTGTGATCTTTGCATTTAATACATATTTTTTTCATAAATCTATGCTTTGATGTAAGCACCACAAATAATTGTATCACTCAAAAACTCCACAAGCCTAAAGCTTCAGGATCATAATGACATGGAGAGGGAATTAGATCATTAATACAATGATCTAAGGTTAGATGCATGCCCTGAATGAGAGGAATTTATCACTGAAATTACACAATATATTCCCTCCTCAATAATGCAAGAACAAAATGATTCCATTATGAGATTATATCATATGAAGAGGTGGAAGATGTCATCAAGGTTACGCCTCATAATAAATATCTGGGCCCTAAAAAATATCAAAATTGTTGACATATTACAGGAAATGACCTCTAGATGGCTATAGAATAATCTTGAAAATCCCTCTCAATTCTTCCAACCTTAAATTCCACTTTCCTTACACTATTTTTTCCAAAAGAGAAAAGGTTTATGAATCCAGTGGCTTTAGCACAGTCTCACTCTATAATGTCACCTACAAAGTGATATTTAAAATCATAGCCAATAGGTTAAAGCCTCTTCTACCCAACCTCATCTTCCTGGAACAATCAAGGTATGTGGAAGGAAGGAAAATCATGAATGGAATTCTCATTTCCCATGAAGTCATACATTCACTAAAAACCTCAAAGAATCTAGGAATACTTATTAAACTAGATTTATGAAATTACTTTGACAAATTAAATGTGTCTTATCTATTAAAGATCTTAGAGTATTTTAGATTTGAAAATGATTATATTCAATGGGTAAAAATACTCCTTTCATCATCCTTCTTCTCAATATCTCTTAATGGATCTATCTAGAACCTTCTCACCAAACTAGGGAATATGAAAAGGAGACCCTCTCTCTCCTTTTTTGTTTATCTTGATAGTTATAGTCTCGGCCAATGAACAGAAAGGGATGAAAATATTGAGAGAAGATATTCCTATCTCGCACAAAAATTCTTGGATGACACAAGGTGTGTGGGCACCCCAATGGATTGGGAAGCTAAGGCCATTCAAAAATTTCAAAAGACTTCGAGGAAGGGACATGTATGGAATTAAATAAAGCAAAGTCTCAATTTTTTTTCTTTAACACCCCTACTGATGCAAATACATATCACCAAGCCCTTGGAATTTCAAAGAAGAATTATCCCTTCAAAATAATTGAGATCACCATTGGTGGACAACTCTCTAAAACTTAAACCATGGGAGGGTTAAATTAAGAAATTAGAAATAAATCAACCAATTTTGGATTTTAGATATCTAAACTTAGTAGGCAGACTATTTATCCTTAAATAAATCAATCAAGTTCTTCATTTATATCTCCTTTTAGCTCTCATGGCCCCATCCTCCATTCCCCCAAATATTAGAAGCTTTCAAAGGTTTAGGCCTTTCAAGGGGTCACAAAAAAAAATGAAAATGGGCTCTAATGGCTTGGGACAAATTATGCTTCCCTAAAATCTATTGAGGATTAGGAGTGATGTGATCCTAACACACTTAGTACAATACTAAGGTCAAAATAAGTTGGTTATGGATCTTGGGAGGTCACTCATTACAACAACAACTCTGGAACTACAAGTATGGAAATAACAACACCAATAATGTTATGATTGGTTCTAATCTTCAACCAGATGGATCCTCCATTTGGTGGTTGGACAAAAAAAAAAGGAATTCAACTTATCAAACAACACTTATTTTGGGAAATCGATGATGTTAAATCCACACTCTTTTGGGAGGAATCATGGTATAAAATACATAATCATTTAGATCAATAGGACTTTCACCATCTCAAACAAAACATCTATCCACCTATAAAATCATAGTTGAGGATTATTGGGACTCAAATCAACTCAATACGTTATGGTGCTCATGGCTCTCGCTAACACATTGGACCCCATATCCAGAAGCATGAAAATGGGAACCCTTCTAGCAAGACCTGCAATCAATAATCATCTTCTTCTCTCAAGATCAAAATAAGCTACATTGGTTGCACAGTGCAAACAACAAGTTCTTTATAAAAAATTCCTGTCAACCAACACCTCTGATCACCCTAAAGAAAAAATTATGAACACAATATGGAAGCATGATTTATGGCCCAAAATCTCTCATTTTTTGTTGTTGTCAGTGCAAGGGAAACTCTCACATGGGACATATTGGTTAAAAGAGGGTTCTCTAACCCCTCCCTTTGTTTTCTATGTAAATGAAATGAGTAAAATTGGGAACATCTATTCAATGGGTGTAAATTTCCCTCCCTCTCTAGTCCATCATGGAACACATCATGTGTCTATATGCTTGTGACCCCACCAACATCCCCACTACATTATAACTTAGGAGAGAAGCAAAATTCTCAAACCCCATCCTTCATAAAATCTGGATCATGTTTCCTGGAATTTTACTTTGGGCCCCTAAGAAGGAAAAAATCATAGAATATTTCATAATCACTACATAAAACCCAATGACCTACGGTCCATCTTACAATAAGGTATCAAATAATCAATTTATTCTCAACAATGGTATTATCATCGTTAGCAATCCAATTCCTTGGAAGAAAAATATCATAAAAATTCCAGGGATTAACTCAGGGTCAAACTCCTCCATCCAATTCCACATCTTAGAAACCTCTCCCTATTCCTTATTACTAGATCCCTCCCCCCTCATCCTTAATCAAACATAATTTTGATGGAGCCTCCAAATGTAATCTACGAATTGTAGGATATGGTGAAGTTTTTAAAATCAATTTGGAAGCATAGTATTCCTCTATTATGGTCTAATGGGTATCTCCAACAACAATGTAGTGGGAACTAAAATTGTTGGAAATGGAATTAAATTATGCTCAGTCCCAATGCTACATGAAGATCATCATTTAATGAGATTCACAACCTATAATCAAAATGATCACCAAAATCATTAATGGTATGGCCTAAAGTAGAGTTTCAAGGCTAGGGATTGGAGAATTGTTTGGATAAAGTTGAAACCATAATTCAAAATATATTCATCATCATCCCATCACATATCATACGGATAAGAAATAAAAGTTATGACCTCTTGGCTAGTGAAGGATATAAAAACCAAGAAATGAAAATAACCAGTTCCTAGGATTTCTTACCTATATTGGGCATAATGGAAGGGATAGGTGGGAGAGAGCACGACCACTGTCCCACTAAAAATAAAATAAATGAGGAAGATATTTCTAACCCTCCCTCGATGGCATTAACGTAGGAGATTTTGTGCGAGGTAGTGGAGGATTTAAATCTATGTGCACCCCAAGATAATGCACCATCAAGGATTAATGTTGTGGGTCTTGATATTCATGTTGAAGTGTTGATTTGAAAGTGGAGGGCTTAAGACAAGACCATGGTTAACATTGTAGGCCTAGTGCACAATTAAAATTATTCATTCAGGGAGGTAAAGAGTTTGAGACATAGGCACTAGCTAGACTTAGCACGCTGTGTTTGAATTTTTTCTTTTACTTCTATTATGAAAATCCATCACTTATATTCAAGTTTCAGGGTCTAGTGTTTGAAATTCATTGCAGACCATCTCAAAATTTTGGTATAAATCACCTTCCTATTGAGGCTTCTCTCTATTACTGTATTATTTCTATTTGGAGCCAAAATCCAACTTGGCTTTCCTGTCACTCTCTCAATTTGTTCCTTTATTTCCTAGAGCTTGGCTCCTTGTCAGGTTCCTTCCATTGTGGAACTTTTTCTCCCCCCTCTCTGACAGTTTTCTTTCCTCCATGAGTAATGTTTGTTCTCCCCTTCTTTCTTCCTGTCATCATCTCAAGCTTGGCCTGCAAGGGGTGGCGAAATTTTGGTGTAAATTCCAATTTTTAATATTGCTACTAGGGCTTTATCTCACTCAATTTACCTCATTTTCCTCCCTATCCTTACACAGTTGGTAATCCCTATCTTTCAAGGAATTTTTTCATGGTCTCCACAACTCTTTTTTTCCACTTGGATTTAGCCCCCCTCATCTGAGTTTAGCTCGAGCATTATTAGGATGCCAAGCATGCATCAACATTGAGATAGATCACACCAAGGTGCAACATATTATTGCAAGATGAAATCTCGAGCTCAACAACAAGTAGAGGCCTCAACAAGAAGATACAAACACCACACCTCACTTGAATTCAGGAAGAAATTACTAAGGTAAAGGGAGGGACAACATTGGAGAAAAAATATTAATTTTATGTGGATATTGTAGGTGACTTCGCTGAATGGATTTTGGATTTCAAACATAAAAGGGGAAGACTCAACCAGTACATGTACATCATTAATATCTAATGGCATGTGAAAATGTTACTTGGGAGAGTACCTCTAGATATAAAAAAAGGCTCAGGAGGAAATATTGATGATGCTAGATGAGATGAAACTTATGGAATAAGAACTAGATCGATGTTTACAAAGGATTTATGGCCACTTGAGGCTCCCTCTAGATCCATGATGCTAATGAGAGAAAAACAAAGAGCCCATTTCTATTGAAGAATCATATTCTCTTAAAGCGGGGTGACATATTATGCTTACTCTATTGATAATTACTTTTATTTTAAGTGGAAAATCAAATTGTATGCTTTATTATAATTTGAATTAAATGACCTTATTTTACTTTAAAAAAAATCAGGATGAAAATTAAATTAACTTAAACTATTTGAAAAATAAATAATAAAAATTAATATATATATGTATGAGAATAAAAAAAATATATATATATATAAAAAAAAATATTTAAAAAAATAAATGAATAAAACCAGGTAAAGAGAAGAAAGAAGATAGCAATGTTTGAAGAATGAAGTGTCATCCAATTATTTTTTATATTAGAAATTGAGATAGAGAGAAATGTCACACATAAATCACACTTCGATATATTTATTGATCACAACAATTACAAATATATAGGACATAAAACACTCACTTTGACACATCTAAATCATGACTACAACTCATACATAAGAAACAACAACTTCTAGGTTGACACTTGAGAACTAACAACAACACATGGAAGCATTACTTCCAACAACGTCCCTTAATACTTACATGGAAAACATTGAAAACACATATTACAACAATAAATGAATCTCTGTTAAATTTGTCTAATATGGTCATCACTAGCACTCATATCCATTTTGAAATCTCATGGTTTCTGCTTCATTCTTCACAACACTTTCGATCTTCCCACTTGATCCATTTAAGACATAATCGCTTTAGGGCATCGTTAACGTGCTTTAGAGAATTGAAGCTTCTCAACCTCCCATAGTGCATCGAGTTAGTATTGATGCCGAACCATTATATGAAAATTCCACCATATGTTGAATCCACAGCCCTCCGCAACCTTCATCGGTTATCTAGGATAGAATTATGGGTATAGAATGTCTTCACCAGGAAATCCTACAACTTGAACTTATAAAATAACATGCATTGACGCTCCCAGAGCATGACCAGTTACACCAAATTGACCTTATTAAGAATTTTTTGTGACTAATGCTCCTGAAGCACGACAAGTCACATTATTTTATTCAATAATTGACATGTTTTTTGTGGTTTTTCATCATATGATTCTTGCAAATAAAATATAACTATGACTCAAAAAAACACAATTTTCTTTTTATATAACTACACACAACATCTTAAAAAAAATATTGGACCATAAATCGCCCACAGATTGAAGATTTCCAATCAGGAATACTTGCTCCATAGAACTAGAAGACTAAGACTCAGAGAAGAAATTTTCCCCACGTTACGTTCTACTTTGATTCATGCGAAAAGGAATCTATGTTTCCAAATTTTTTTGACATATGAATAAAAATAATGCCATATAAAAATTGTCAAGACTGGTTTAATTTTCTCATATCGTGAGGCAACAATGTGTTCATTCTATTCAATTTTTGAAATATCAAACTCTAGCCAAACCAATTAATACCATATTGTACCTATGCAAATTATGAATAATTTCATATCTAATGGACAATGTCAAGTTAGCAAGAGCTTCTACTATGGGCAGCAATCTTTGAACTTGAAATTTTTGTGCATACAGATTATTCTTGATGTGCAGATCTTTGATGAAATTATTTCTCCTGTCTTGGACGGATCCAACTTGAGATCAAACAATTTTTTCAGTTTAATTTTATTCTTTTGCTGAAAGGACTCAAATATGTCTCCTATAAACACACCTAATGCTGCAAAACCGATTTCTTGAGATTCTCTTATCCAGTCAACATTTTATTTTCCTTTACAACCATTATTTCACACATTATTCATATGTTGAACAAGGATCTGATCCGCCCTATTTTACATTTCTAAAAGTCAGGACTCCTCTAACTTGTTACTGCAGTAAGGAAAAGGATTTATGTATGGCGACGACCAGACCAAAAATAAAAAACTTGATCCACGCAAAAAATAAAATAAAATATTATCCACAACTCAGTTTCCAAACAAACAGATCGCAGTACCTCAACACCACGAAACAAACGAGAACAAAAATTTACTCAGACAATAGATCAAACACTATTAAACCAATCTATTCATAGAGAATCAACCTTCACATTTTTTTCATCTTCCTGGCCCTCCCCTAAGGGAGTCAAGCTCGAACAGGCTCTCATACCATATTAGAAATTGAGATAGAGAGCAATGTCACACACAAATCACACTTTGATTAGGGAAAATTTTAAGAACACCCCTAAATTTATATGTATAATAAATGGGATAATCCCAATGATACTTAGGAAAAATGGAAGGTGATTTTATCAATAATTTAATATGTATATATAATTTTTTTGATGAATCTCTCACGAACTTATATTATCTTTTAAAATCGGCGAATCTTTAACTGAATTATAAAATCTTGTAAGATCTTTTCGAATATTTCACTGAATAATAAAGAATTTATTGAAGGGCTAACAAAGTTCATAATGAGTATTTATTGTACTGGCTTCAAGCCTTGTTAAGCAATCCATCAAGAACAAAAACATATATATTCCTTATAATTATTTTCCTTATATGGAATATAAAGACATTTCTCGGGGAAAGTAAATTAGGTTTAGTGCATGTGGTAGGGAGAAATCCTACATGTGACAATGTGTGGAACTCATGATGAGTATTTTTTTTAATGGTTATGAGCCTTTTTGTTTAAGAAATCCCTCGAGGATTGAAATATGTATATTCCTCATATGGAATGTAAAGATATTTCTCATGTATTGAAATATAAAGATATAAGCAAGGAGTGGGAAATGAGCCAGAAGAAGTCCTTTGAAGATTGACAGGAAGAAGATAAGTGAAAAAGAAAAAGAAAAAGATTAAAAACTAAAAAATGAATTAGAAATACAAGGGAAAAATTATGAATCAACAAATTCATAATCCATGGGAGGGACAATAATTAGAGACACTGAGGGAATGTTTTCCCTTAGCCTAAGGGAAACAAAGGCATACATTAGAACTCTCACTTATGCAAGTGTAGTTAAACAAACATTAAGCTCTTTGTCGGTCATGAGAGGGAGGAAATATGGGAAAGAAATGTGGGAACTGTAGGTTTTAACCCTGTACAGAAATTATATACGAACTAATCTTTAAAACAGAAAATAAACAATAGCGAGAGCATAAAACATAAAACAGATAAACACAAATATTTTCCCCTGGATCCCAAATTGAGACGACCAACTTTGTTTTTTATTATATTCCTTTTAGTGTTACAATACACATATATACATGTTGAATCATACATAAACCCCAATCCATTAACCCTGGATTAGAACATAACCGTAGTTCCCTTGGCCGGATCTACAAAATACCAGGGGCCGAAAACCATCATGCCCCCAAACCATGTGCAAACCCATGCACAAAACCATGGGTGGGTCTACCCACCGGAAAATAAGGACCAAATTTTTTTTCCAAGGCACTGCCTCGGACCCCGACAGGGGGGGTGGTACCCCCCCGCGCGTGATTAGTCATGGAAAGAATATAACACAAACCCAACAGGAACAAGAATCTAAATGGAACAAATCATTGGAATTACAATCCTTGTTCACCGAGTTTGGCTACTTCCTTTAAGGCATATTGAAAAATTAGGTATGATCTATCTATATATCTTTTTATCTAATTAGTTGTAAAATACTTGCCAAGTAGCTATGTTAGAGCATGGAGTTCGTGAAAACATATTTCACCATCTTCCCCATCTGGAGATGGAGATGGACGGATATGAGTACTAGAGATAGAATTCTCCCATTTTTTTGGTGTAATGATTTGTACATTTATGCCTAAAACGCCCTAATTTTAGTTCAAACAATATCCATTAGTGTGAGAAAATATGTTTGAGGTTTGCACCTGGCCTTTTTTTATCCCTATCGATGTTTAATAGATCCAAGGATAAGATGGATTTATGTTAGTTTATAGTTGCTTAAAATTAAAATATAGAAATTGAAATAAATATGATGTTATTTCATTTTTATTTTAAGTTGAATTCTTTAAATAAATATGACATTCGGTCTTTTTTTCATTTTATTTTATTACTGACACACCCACACATGGGGATCTCCCCCAACCCGGGCTATCAAGCATCCTGCTTCTGTTGATGCAAAGAATAAATATGGCATGAGAAAATTTTGGTTATTACCCATTTTGAACTTGGAGGCAGGTTATAGTTAATAAACAAACATTCAAGCTATTATAGTTGATTGTTTTTTCTTAGATCAAAATATCTGCTTGTTATAACACCATTTGGTTACTTTTTGAGCAACCATAAAGACTCTGATTGATTGATATGTGAAATGAACTCTCCAAAGGTCTATGGTAGGAATATTATTGTAGGTTATCTCTATACCCTTCAAAAATATTTAAATCTTTTAAGATCAACATAAACTTTTGATACGCTTCATTAATATGATATTTGCCCCCCAATATTCCATCCCTCCGCTTGACATACTTTAGCGGTATCATTTGTGTTGTTATATATTTAGGTGTTGGTGCTTCAACCTAGATAGATAATTTTGCATTTTAAGGATATGTCTTCTTTTCAGTTACATTTTTATTGTTCTCTTAATGTGTTTCAGAATATGCAACAACCTCCTTTGTGGAGTTCCATAGCTAGGTGTTTGTGCTTCAACCTAGATATCTAATTTTGTGTTTGAAGGATATGCCTCCTCTTCAAATACATTTTTATAATTCTCTTAATGTATTTCATAATCTTAATAGAACTTCTCTCTTTCCTTTCTAACAAATAATTAACTTAGTTCAAAGTATTGACTATAGTTGGTGCTAATTTGAGATTAAAATCTGCATGGATTTAGAAGTTTCTTACACTTGATGTTGAATTTATATCTATCATAACAAGTATAAGGATCATGTAAATATTTATTTATTTCTCTATTTTACCAAATTAATCTCTTTTAATTTTGTGTACTTGCAGTCATCCAGGACTCATGGAGAGAGTAGGAAAAACATTGATACAACACAAGTCAGAAGTGTTGTAACATAGTTATCGATCAAATGGGATCTATTACCTCAAAGTGATAACTCTAGCCCAAAAAAACTCAAAAAATATGAAAAAACAACCCAAAAACAAAAAGTGTGTCTTCCAAAACACACTTTTTTTAGGGTCAAATTTCAACATTTTTTTAAATTATGCTAAAAACCAAATTTTTTCTTGGAAAAAGGATTGGAAAAACACCCTCGAAACAAAAAGTGTTGATGGTTGAATAACATCGCTAATTATTTTTGTGCAAAAAACAAATTGAAAACGAAAAGTGTTGATGCTGGAATAACGTCACCAATTTTTTTTGTGCAAAAAGTAGTGTGAAAATGAAATTTGTTTTTGTTGGAATAACGTCATCAATTTTTTGTGTGCAAAAAACACCTTAAAAACAAAAAGTGTTAATGTTGGAATAACATCTTACAATTTTCACGCATGGTGTTAAAGATAATCTATTATCGTGTCTCTAAAAAGTCTTGAAAATCCAAGGATGTCATTCAAGATAAAATGTTACCTTTATGAAAATAAATTTCCAATGTTTTTTAGACATGATATTAAAGATAAAATATAACTTGTAAAAATAAAAAAATTAAATAAAAAAATACACATACACAAAATTTCAAAAAAAAAGAAAAAAAAAAACACAAAATTTAAAGAAAAAAAAAAATTAGCAAAAAAATAAAAAACCACATAATTAAAAACATGATAAAATTAAATAATTAAAATCTAAAATTAGTTAAAATTTGAAAAATAAATAATAAAATAAATTTTTTTAAATTTAGATATTTAAATTTGAAATAAAAAATAAAAATTTAAAAAGCAAATAAAAATAAAATAAAACTTTAAATTTAAAAATAAAATTTTAATAATAATTTAAATAAAATAAAATAAAAATTCATAAAAATTTATCAAAAATACATTTTTAAATAAAAAATTAACCAAATTCATTTTTTTTAAATAAATAAAAAAATAAAAAATACAAATTAAAAAAAAACTAAAAATTAAAATAAAAATATAAAATATATTAAAAAATTATAAAAATTACATTTAACAAAAAAAAAATAAACAAATTAAAAATGAAAAAAAAAAAAAGATTAATAAAAAAATTAATTACAATGTATCAAAAACCGCACCGCCACCACTCTGGGGCCGCTGGGCTTGGCCGACGAGCGACAAAGCGCTGGAAGCTCTTAACTGTCCATCGACCGAGTCCTACAACCCCATGGCAGCGGCAGTGCAGTTTGTACACATTTTAATTATTATTATTTTTTAATTAATTTTTGTTTAATTTTTAAATTAAAAAAAAAAAAAAAATTAAAAAATCGTAATGAGCTCAATGAAAGAAACATGATTAAATATGAGTTCAATGAAAGAAATTGGCGTGGAAATAGGCAACACAAGGGAGAAAAGACACCATTAGGCTTGTAAAGTTGGAAATCACCATACATCTAATATTAAGTAGTCTCAAGATTATGTTGTAAGTGGCATATGATTGCAACGTAGATCTTGAATAAGACACGATGATTGCATATGATGGTTTTTAGAAATTTAAGGCATACCTTTAGAGGTTGTACCTTTTGTTTGATCTGCATAGAAAGGACCAGACCGAGGCTGAAGCATCCAAAATTTTCCATTCGTCCACGCCACCAATCAATGGGCCTCCTCCCTGAACTATGTGCTGGTGATTTGGATGGATCTTTTCTGGTGCTTCGCCCCTGCGCAGCCTCCACAAATCCCCTCTATAGTTGGCCACCAGCACCATAGAAAACCAAAACCATTTCATTAAATGTCGAACTTCTCTTTTAGAACGAGTGCTAAAGGAGGGTATTACAGAAGCAGTGCAAACCTCTGTTAACAGAAAGGGCTCCTTGACCTAAAGCAGGGCAGGCAGGTGGGTTCACAGGAACAATAGGGCAAATGGATAACCATGATATAAATTAGGAACTACAATTCCTATCATTTTTTTTAGTGTAGATACACAATTATACACATAAATCAAACTGTAAATGCAAGCGAAACCCTAAACTATGGGACAAATTCAACCATAGCCTTGATTTCCAATCATGGTAGAAGGCAAAATAGCCACTAACTAGTGCCATTCCTGGAAATCGAGGGGTGATTGGAATCAAATACCCCCTGCAAACGATTTTTTCAAGGCGAATCAGGTCTTGCAACAAAAATTTGTTGAGGATAAATATGTTTTATTTGGCTTATTTTTCATATAATTGGTGGCTAAAATAAATATGTATTTATTTTTTAAATAATTTTCAGAAAATGGTGTAATTTAAAAAAATATCTCTCCAAAATATATAACCTCTTAAATTTCGTCCCTAGGCTAAGGTTCACTCCTAAAATTTTCTATGACTTTGATATCTTTGTTGATCACAATAATTACAATTATATAAGACATAAAACACTAACTTCTACACATCTAGATTAAGACTACTACTTATACATAGGAAACAACAACTTTTAAGTTGACTATTGGAAACTCACAATAACACAGAGTCATTACTTCCAACATTTTACACTTTAAGTTGAGTAAAATTGTATGCATTACTAATTTATTGTTATGGAAGGAATAGATGGTGTGCAAATTAATCTCTCAAAAGAGATTTGTCAAATTATGTGGAATATTAATTATTCTTAAGGCTAAATAAATGTGAAAGAAAGAGATGAGGCAGAAATAAAATCCTGCCACAAATTCTCTTGAAGTACATATTTTTTGTGGGTGAAAAATATTCAAAAAATCATAATATTGGAGTGTTTGAATCATTTTTTGATGGTGGAAGTGGATTCAGCACCATCAAAAATCTGGGCACACAAAATCTTGAAGTTTAACAACCATAACCCAAATTTTCAAAAATTTTATCGTAATAATGTGAAATTAGTGTGAAATACTCATCAATTCTTTAGAATAGTAAAATAAAAGATCATCTCCATTTTACAATAACAATGTTGACCTCAATAAACTTTTACAAATAGTACAAATTGTAAATCTAGGACCGAGATATGAGATTTTTGATAATTTTGAATTTATTTTTACTATAAAATAATCTTTTAAAACCATGTCAAAATTTGATTTCAGACTTTCTTAAAATTAGAATTTTTTTTTATATTTTCGAGAAAGATCAAGGATAAATTTTCACCACCGGGTAAAAGAAACTATGACAACGACGTAAATACTTGGCAAGGATGCAGCAAATACAGATTGTTTTTGGTTTTCCACAGCTTGATTGTATTGTAATGAATGACATGCAACCCACAATAATGTTGGGGTTCAGCTTCTTTGTTCTCTCCCATTATATTTGGGATTCCATATATTCTACTATACTAGTGTATTGTGCTTTTGAGTGTCTTTGCTGAATATGAGATGTGCAAACAAAATTTTATTAGGTTAACTTATTCAAGTTGATACAGAACTTGAATTCCTTTCAAGGCTTCATCTTTTTAATACTTGAGCTTCAAACTAAACCATATGCAGGCCAAACGCTCAGAATCATTCCGTCCACCATGGAAGAAACCCAGAGACCCAAGATCCTCAACAAACTTTTTTATTGATTACTACAACTGGGCACATGGCGTTCCTAGAGCAGTAATCACTCACACTTCCCCTGATTGCTCTGCAAATTGTCAATCACAACGCCAACAAGTTAGTTAACCATCATTTCCAAATTCAGCATCAAAGTAGAATGAAGTGCAGAGATTGTAAATACAAGTATGAGAAAATACCTGATGAAAGTGCCATGTCCATGACTACCCACAACCAGAAAATGTGCTCCTAACTCGGCTGCAGCTTCACAGATCCTCTCGTTAGCCTTCCCAATCACAACATGGGTTTCTGCCTTCACTCCATATTGATCGCAGATATTTAGAGCTCGCTTTAATATCCTCTGAGTGGTCCTCTTTGTCTGCAATTCATAGAGCTCGAACACTTGATCACTAGGAATATATGCTGCACAATTAATGCACATAAATACAGGTCAGCGTAACCGTATAGTTCAATAAGTTGAACCCTTTATCTAAAACAACATGATGGTAGATGGTGATGGTCGATGGTGATGGCGAGGAAAAGGTTACAGGTTATAAATGGAGTTGTTTATCGATGCTACAGAATAGTTAGGATGGTAAGTTTTTGTTGAAATTTAGTAATAAAATTTTGAAAATCAAATAGTTGGAATGTTTGAATAGTTTTTTTTAACGTGGAAAAAAATTTAGCACCATAAAAAATCTACTGGTAACTCAAAATCTTGTAATTTCATAATTATAATTTAAATTTTCAAAAAACTTGAAATTTTCATATTCTTGCAAGAATTTCTAGATTATTTTGTGAGTTTTTAGACTCATAATTGAACCAAGGAAAACGAAATAATTACCAGGACCCGTAGTAACACAGAGAGTTGGCTGGACATGGAGGAGTATGAAGTTATATGCCTGCTGGATGTCTGTTTGAACCGCCAAGAGATGTTTGCAGGCCCATTCACAGGCACGAATACTCTCCTCGCTCTCGGCCACTGCAACTACTATATTCACCATTTTCTCTCCACTTGTTTTTTTCTCTTTGTAATCAGATTCTGAGTACTTCTAGCTATGGCTGCTCCATTAATGGATGATTACAGATTACAGAAAAGCGTATAAATAGAGGACCATCGTCAGCCCATTGAATTACGGGGCAAAACAATCTAAGGAAGGCGGTTGCTTCTTTGTTTTTTAGGGAAAGTAGGACCTACTTTACGCGTTATTGCATACATCGTACATCGCCACGTCATTGTTTCAATCTGTCATTTTCAATATATCGGTGACCTTTATCGAGAGAACACGTGGACATGTGGGCACTGAGCTGGCTGACCTACAAGGATGGATTCCAATTCAATAATTCATCTGAAATTTTATATTGGTTTATTATTTCAAATTCCATTGCAAAATGCATGCCTGTTTTCTTATTTCAAATTCCATAAAGCTAACCTAGCCCACCTGGACAACGTGACTTGAGTATATGCTGATCTCATGCATGGCGTAGGTAAGTATTGTCCTACGTGGCCTTATAGTTGCGTTGTGAAGAGAAATAATTATACGTTTGCGGTGAGAAATAATTATTATTTCTTGTGTGGTCCTCGTGTGGTTATCACATGAGTTGTCATTGTGTTGCTATCTTATGCAAGCTGGATGAGTTGTCATTGGGTTGCCATCTAATGGAAGTTGGATGAGTTGTGATTGGATTGCCGTTTCATACAAGTTAATTCAATATTGAATTCGCGTAAGTTGTGATTGGATTGTCATCTTGTACAAGTTGATTCAATATTGAATTCTCGATACTTGTATTGCTATAAATCATTTGTACTGTTAGAAATCATTTGTTATGTAATGGTGTTATAAATCAGCTCCTTTGATAGCTTCGAGGTGTACGTGGATCGCAATTGGGTTCGAGTCTCCCAATAGGATGGCACTCTCTTGGTTACCCTCGATGACATAATGAAGGGAATCAATAGTCCCTCAAAAAAATCAATATTGATTGGTTTGGATACCATGTTATGAAATTGGGAAAAAAATAGTAGAATGAGTAATATTTTAGCTACTTAACATTTTTCTATTATACATCTAGGTTTGGAGTAATGGAGAGTACGAGAGTACTGTAGGGAGGACAAATGTGATAAGTGGTCAGGCTTGCACTTTCATGAGGCGTTGTCTACCGAGGCAGAGGAATTGCCTGGACGGTCAAAAGTGGTCAAAATTTGGCAAAAAAAAATTTCAATAAATCTAGAAATAATCATGTTTAAATCGTGCTTTTGATGGTGGAAATAGACTCAACACCATCAAAAACTTCTGGGGCACCCAAAATCTTCAAGTTTTGCAAATGTAACCTAAAGTTACAAAAATCTCTGCCATATTTCATCAAAATCTTACTAGAATTTCCATGATTTTGAGAGAAAATTTACAGAGTGATTAGACTACAACCTTCCATGGCCATATCTACTCACCACTCACATGAAAAAAAAACATCATCTACCCAATACCAGAGGTTTTGAATTCTAATAAAATGCCTCACTATAGCTCTTTCTCCTTGAAGGATTATGCATCTTGCCTCCGAAAGCAAAGGCTTTTGTTTAGTGATCAAGTGGAACCATACAAGATTTTATATTTTGAGAGCCAAACATATGTTTGAATCATTGTGAATTCAGTGTGATTCGGTGTGTTCATTCTTCGAGTGTTGCTTAATTCAAATCTTGTAACCCACCTTCCAATGTTTAAAGAAATGGTTATCTTTGGTTTTTAAGCATGTTGGTCTCTTTAGAATAATGAGATTTTAAACTTTCAATATCTATTCTTTCCTAATCACAAATACAAATATATGCTTTCACATCAAATTAGTAGTGTCGGTAAGAATAATATATTCAATAACGAAACAACGTGGACATGGTATTAAAGTTAAAGCTTTATTCAAATAAGAACAAGAAGGGTTGCAAGTAGTTAGTCCCTGCCCTAAATAATTTACCCTAGAAACGACAAAATAGCAAGGACTAAATTAAATATAGTGGCGTTGAAGTCCACCATAGCCTCCAATCAAAAATTGCCTAACAACTGGTTTGTTACCATGGTTAGGTATGCTAAGTCCAAAGCATCCATCGAAAATTCATGGGTGACATACAAAATAAAAAAATCATAACCATTAACATTTTAGATTTCAATTTTTTCGCATGTATCAAGGTGATCTGCATTTATTCAACCAACAAGAGTTGTGAACACACGTCCCTAAAGTGCAGAAATGGACAATCATGTGGCCAGAAAAAATGAAACTTGTCTTCATTCCTCCGACGAATACAACCACGTGGTGAGAGAATTCAAAACCACAACAAAATTAGTTGTTTCAGAATTTGTACAAGTTGTGTTGTTCATCATGGCAGATGCAATTATGAGATCATGGCAGACGCAATTCAAAGATCAGTGAATTACTACCATAAGGCATCAAAACTGCAATGATATTTCAATGGTGTAGCTTCATTGATGTGTTTGAAGCTCTTCCACCCCTACACTAGTTCTGACAGCCATTTGAATCTTTGACTATCCTTTGGTAACTGAAATATGAGGTTAAATACAGCCTAGGTGAGGTGGGATAATGGAATTTCTGAAATTTTCATGGTGATAAGGCAATTATGTTCAATTCACCTTCACTTGGAAGTATCTTTGATTCTCAGGTTGGTTGTCGGCTTTGTTATCACTTTGTTGGTTCTTTGTATATTATGTTTATTTTATTTTCAGGAGTTGGCTATTAGCACTTGGCACAATAATCTCAATATTTTTCTCTTAGTAGCAGAGGAAAAAATTCAGAGTCTCTTATGCATGTATATTGGGTGAATGGTCCTGAGTAGAGTGTTGATTCCCATCAAGCATTTTTAGGTTTAGGTTTGTGGGTTTGTAGCATTATCAGAAGGAAACTTTCTTTTTAATTTGCTGGAAGTAGTTTATTCATAATGGACCATCGTAGCTACAAAATATTAAGAGTATTCTCAGGACTCATGAAGAATTGACTTAGAGAAACAATGTTTACAATGTTTTTGTTTCCCTATTGACTCAAAATTTCATGAATTTGAGAAACAATGTATCGTGCAAGTTGTTGCTATTATGAGTACTCTATTACAGGTTAAGAAAAAACTTTCCATTCTATAATTTAAACAAGGATGTACATAGTCTGTGGCTTCCAATTAACAGATGTTTGGCCAAGGGAAACAGAAAGATGAGGACACGGTGGTTCACCTTATTGAGGGTTTGCAAATTGGAGAGTAGGAGTTGGCAGACAGTGTCATTGGCCTAGATTGGTTTCATGTTCAATCATTTTTGACAAGTATATTAGATAACCCTTGAACTATGCAAATTAACAATTAAGTAGCAACCATTTCTTATTTATAGGTTCTTGCTTCCTCTGTCATTCCTTCCTATTTAACTTATTTTTTATTTGTTAGTCGATATATATATATATATATATATATAATCTCTTGAGGCAAGATGAAAAAGGAGTTCATATAGGTAGTTTAGACTTGTGCAAGCTCAAAATGTTCAGAACCTTGGATAATTACATACCATAGCAATGGTTGCAACATGAGGTTTCGCTTCATAGTTACTAGTTAATTATGATTTTATTAATTCTAACGTTCATATAACCTAATGGTTTACAAGAGCTACCCATTTTCCACTAGGGGTTTCTCCACATCCACCATAAATGACAAAGTGCATTGTGTGTAAGTTTATGTGAACATTCCCCATAATTAATTTATGTAGTTTACCTTAATGCCAATGTATTCAACCATGTTGTTCCTCTGCTCGGAAGGATTTTCAGGCGTCCGTATAGAATTTTGGGTATAATTTGCTTTACTTCTCTAGAAGAACTTGATAGAACAGAAGACTCGTTAAAAAATATTTGGCTCAAATTCTCGGGCAAGTTCATAGGTGCAGCATACCTTACAGTTTCATATTCTACACACCAACAACATAATTACTTTCAATTCATAATGATATAGCCAAGTTATAATGCACATAAGTACACAAACTTGGTATGCATGGTTGTCAATACAAATGTTCAATTTCCAACACTGATTTAAATAGAAATATTACCCATGTACATAAAGGATAGGCTGCTACAGGTAGAAATTTTAGGCACACTTCAACTCACAAATTTAGTCTTCAGTAGCAGGTAATATTTTCTCCTTTTTAGCTTACAAAATCTGATTTATATTCATTCTATTGTGCATAGTATGTACCCTTCACACTAGAAAATGTACAGCCCATGGGACGCTAGAATATACAACCATTACCCGGAAATTAAACTCAGTCATATAGGTCACAAATCAACATTCAAAAGACAATAAATCACCCTCTTCTTTCTGTACAAAGATATGGATTAATTCTATTAAGCATTATATTAGAACAGTATAATTACTTAGAATAAGATTATTTATCCCATATCAAACTATATAAAATAGCTATAGATTTACAAATTCTTATAGCCATTCCAGAAAATTAAATATTCAGCTTTGTTGTGCAGGAGATACACTTAACCTCAACACAATATGTCTGCAGGAATGGCCGTTGATTTGGATGCTTTCAGGAAATTCCAGAGGGTAGATGGCTTCGCTTCGATCCTTTCTATTGACACGACCAATCCACCCAATGTTGTGGATCAAAGAACACATCCATATTACTACTTTCGAATCAAGGATAAGTTCAAGAGAATATGTAAGTATTCATTTGGCGATTCATGATTGATAAAAAAAATATAAATATTTTATGACAAAGAGTTGTACCAATTTATTCAATGAAACGTGATGAAGCCTGAATCCTCATGGCAGGCTACTACTAAAGAATTCGCTACTGCAGGAATTCAAAGTTTTCTTGTTCCACATGGAGAATTGCAACAGAGGAATTATTTCTCTGCACATAGCATAGAAAAGGAGGAGCTGAAGGATTATGTCTCGCACATAGTTGAGAAAATTAAACATGTTAAGATAAAAGAAACATGGCAGGATAAGGAGAACATGTTTCCAGGAAATTGAGTAGCCGCGTGTAATTCTACGTGTAATCATGCGATGAATGTGTAATCTATTCCATATGCCTATCTTTCGTGGTGCAGTTTGGTCTACATTCTATAAATAATTGAGTGAGAAGTGAGATATTATTAAACATTAAATGTTTAATAATTAATACTAGCATTAATCTAGCACTGGTAAAGCATTACCTTTAGCTTACATAGAATTTATGAAATATTTTATCACCTCGATATGAGGCCAATAATACGGTAAAATGTTTCATTTGATGGTGAAGAATATCCTCCGAATATAAAATTAAAACTTTGGTTTTTTTTCGCAGTCGTAATTTTAAGAAGCTAAAAATAATACTAAGCCCTCCATTTCAATTACTATAGTCCCAGTCATGCCTGCGACAGGGACTAATAATATATTCAATAAAGAAACAACCTGTACATGGTATTAGAGTTAAAGATTTATTCAAAACAACAACCTCTTAGTTTAATAGTTCATTGGATTTTTGTTAAACATTTAAAACAATTTGACCTGAATAAGTTAGAATATTGTTATATTTCATGAAATAAGTCAAACTTATGTTTGTATTTAATTAGTAATTAATTTTTTAGGTTTGTATATGATTACCAATTAATATTTTCAAAATATAGAATAATTTGTATTTATAGAAATATAAGTTTTTTTTTTTTAATTATATGAAATGATTTATAATAAAATGTTATTATATATAGTTTTGTTGGAAGATATTTATATGTGTAATTATTAAGTTTTATTTTGTTTGTTTGTTTTTTTTTTTAAAGTTTGGGAGGAAAACATCTTCATCATGTACAATATATCATTTTGATATGGGCGGGGAATTGAACCGATGACTTCACATCAAGGAGTACCTTAACAGAGCACCTCATCACTGTCTATCCAAGATCCCGTGAACTTTTTTTGTAAGCTCTCTAGGACTACATTTTCATCGTGTCTAATATATCACTCTGATCGGAGTAGTGAATTGAACCAATGACTTCACATCAAGGAATGTCTTAACAGAGTACGTAATTACCATCTATCCAAAACTCCATAAATTTAATTATTAATTTAATTTTAAATAAAATAAAATTTATAATTTTAATACGATATGTAAGAAATCATTTTAAGTTCTTTAACATATAATTTTTATATTTTTATTTATAAAAGTTTTATATGATTATAAAAATTTATTTAGTATTTTATGACATTAATACATATCTTAAAATTAATTTAAGGTTTTTATTTAAATGACAAGATTTGTTAAAGCAAATTTATAAAATTTGTAGAATTGCAAAAACAACCATTTATATTTTATAATTATTGTTTTTTAAATGTATTCATGTAATTTAATATTTTGTAAAAAGAATTAAAAAGTCTTAACATAACCTTAAATTCATGAGCTTAACGAATGAAAATAAAGTATATAAATCAAAAATTTATATTTTAAAATTATATATTAAAATACAATTAATTAATTAAATCTCTACAGTTAAATCGATATTATATTCTTATAATTTATTTTAAAATAACATTAAAAACAAAATAATATTATATTCCTATAATTTATTTTAAAATAATGTCTTAACAGAGTACGTAATTACCATCTATCCAAAACTCCATAAATTTAATTATTAATTTAATTTTAAATAAAATAAAATTTATAATTTTAATATAAGAAATCATTTTAAGTTCTTTAACATATAATTTTTATATTTTTATTTATAAAAGTTTTATATAATTATAAAAAATTATTTAGTATTTTATGACATTAATACATATCTTAAAATTAATTTAAGGTTTTTATCTAAATGACAAGATTTCTTAAAGCAAATTTATAAAATTTGTAGAATTGCAAAAACAACCATTTATATTTTATAATTATTGTTTTTTAAATGTATTCATGTAATTTAATATTTTGTAAAAAGAATTAAAAAATCTTAACATAACCTTAACGAATGAAAATAAAGTATATAAGTCAAAAATTTATATTTTAAAATTATATATTAAAATACAATTCATTAATTAAATCTCTACAATTAAATCGATATTATATTCCTATAATTTATTTTAAAATAATATCAAAAACAAAATAATATTATATTCCTATAATTTATTTTAGAATAACATGAAAAACAAAATAATTGGGAAAAAATAAAAGTTTTTTATTTTGGCAATGTGTATTATGGTTTTCATACTTAATCCAAAAAAATCATTATTCATTTTTTTAAGTAAAGATATATTCAAAATAACAATAATTCAATTTAATTTTTTTATCATATTTACATTTGAAATTTCAAAAAATTTAATAAAAACCAATCAAATTATTATTATTATAATAATATAAGTATTACTATCAAATAATAATAATAATTTTATTATAATATATTATTATCATTATATTATAATTATGATAACAATTGTATTAAATTGTAATAATAATTTTATTATAATATATTATTATCCTTATATTATAATTATGATAATAATTATAACAATTGTAATGATAATTTATAATAATTATTATTATAATGACAATTTATAATTATTATTATTATATTATAATAATATGATGATATTATTGATATTATTAATAATATAATAAATCCAAGAGATTATTGATATTATTAACCAAAGACATTATTAATATTAAAAATCAAAGACATTAAAAACTCTAGAGAATAATATTAAACTAAAAGGATCAATACCACAAAACTAAGTGATTATTATTAAAAACTCATATAATTAATATTGAAAATTCAAGGAATTAATATTAAAAATCCAAGGGATTAAACTTTACGATTAATATTATAAACCCTATGAATAATATTATGTCCTACGAATATGAATCATTTGATTTATAGAGTCAAGGGACTGATATTATAAACCCAAAGGGCTAATAAACCGAAGGGATCAATACTAAAAACCAAAGGGAATAATATTAAATCCAAGTGATTAATACACAATTAGTATATGAATATTTAGTCTTAATATATGATTAATATTTAATTATGAGATTAATATAATATATGCAAATGTAAAAAACATTATTAAAACATTTAAATAGCCTTAATATAAGTTTACTATAATATCAATGGAACATTAAAAATATATTATTCCACACATTTATTATGTCTTACATATAAATTATTCTATCCATTAAAAGATGTTAATTATGGTTGACTATTGTTCACATGGTCAACTACAACTAGCTAGGAATCATAGTCAATAATAGTCAACGTGACTACCATGGTGAACCATTGTTACCACGGACATCATGGCCTATCAGTATGTGTTCCATTGTCAACCATAGTGAACTATGTTGAACTATGATGGATGGTCATAGTTGGCAATGGTTGCCTATAGTAAAAATTAACCATGGTCAACCATGGTCCACCATGTTTATTTTACCCTTTATAATATTTATCGTATTGTTTATATCCCTTGGTTTATAATATTTATCTTAGTGTTTATCATAGGATTTTTTTCAATATGAAAATCAATCATGGTCAACCATAGTCAATCATGGCCAACATTGGTCAAACATGGTCGACCATGGTCAATTATGGTCAATCATGGTTAACCATGGTAAAAAATGGTCCAACGTGACATTGTGACAAAGTTTGTCGCAATATGAAAATTAACCATGGTTGAGCATGGCCAATCATGGTCAACCATGGTCTAACGTCGCATTGTGACAAAGATTGTCTCAATATGAAAATCAACCATGGTTAATCATGGTCAACCATGGTGAATAATAATAGTCACATTGTGAAAAATATTGTCTCTTAGTCCAATGTCACATTGAAACAAAGATTGTATCTTGGTCCAACGTCACATTGTGACAACCATGGTCAACCATGGTCGACCATGGTCCAACGTCGCATTATGAAAAATATTGTCTCAATATGGAAACTAATCATGGTCAATACGAAAATCAACCATGGTTAACCATGTTTATTTCAGGGTTTGTAATATTTGTCTTAGGGTTTATATACCTTGGGTTTAATATTATTCCCTTGGGTTTATAATCCCTTAGGTTTTTAGCATTAATTTGTTGGGTTTATTAGTCCATTGGGTTTATAATATCAACCCTTTGGTTCACTAATCTAAGGGTTCATATTCGTAGGGTATAATATTATTCATAAGGTTTATAACATCAATCCTAGGGTTTAATATAAATCCGTTGGGTTTATAATCATGGTCAACCATGGTCTAATGTCACACTGTGACAAAGATTATCTCAATATGAAAATTAACCATCGTCAACCATCATCAACCATGGTTCAAAATCACATTGTGACAAAGATTGTCTCAATATGAAAATCAATCATTGTCAACCATGGTCCAATGTCACATTATGACAAAGATTATCTCAATATGAAAAGCAACCATATTCAGTCATGTTCAACCATGTTTATTTTACCATTTATAATATCTATCATAGGGTTTATATACCTTTGTTTATAAAAGTTATCTTAGGGGTTATCATAGGATTTTCTCAACATGGAAATAAATCATGGTCAACGATGGTCAATCATGGTAAACATTGGTCAAACATGGTCGACCATGGTCAATTATGGTCAATCATGGTTGACCATGGTTAACAATGGTCCAATTGCACGTTGTGACAAAAAATATCTCAATATGAAAATCAACCATGGTCCAACGTCGCATTGTGGCAAAGATTGTCACAATATGAAATCCACCATGGCCAACCATGTTTGTTTTAGGGTTTATAATATTTATCTTCGGGTTTACATACCTTGGGTTTACAATATTAATCCCTTGGATTTAATATTATTCCCTTGGGTTTTTAGTATTAATCACTTAGTTTCATTAGTGCCTTAGGTTTATGATAACAACCCCTTGGGTTTATTAATCTGACGATTCATATTCTTAGGGTATAATATTATTGAGAAGGTTTATAATATTAATCCTAGAGTTTAATATAAATCCCTTGGGTTTATAATAATAATCCTGTTGGTTTATAATAGTAGTCCCTTGGGTTTATAATATTAATCCTAGAGTTTAATATAAATCCATTATGTTTATAATAATAATCCCTTTGGTTTATAATAATAATCACTTGGGTTTATAATATTAATCCTTTGTGTTTAGTATTATTTCATGGGGTTTTGAATGTCTTGGTTCAACGTCACATTGTGACAACCATGGTCATCCATGGTCAACCATGGGCGACAATGGTCCAACGTTCCATTGTGATACGGTTTTGTGTCTCAGATTAAGTATTGTTGAATGTATCTAGGGAGGCTACAATGAATACTTTATGGGATAAGCTAGGGACTTTGTACCAATCTAAGTCTTTGGTGAGTAAATTGTTCCTGCGGAAAAAGCTGTATAACTTGAGGATGAAGGATGGAGACTCGGTGACAGAGCATCTAAACGCCTTCAATACTGTAGTAAGTCAATTGTTATTTGTTGATATTAAAATCTCAGATGAAGATAAGTGCATCAGTTTGTTGTGTTCTCTACCATTTTCATGGGACAATCTGGTTATTGCAATAGGTAGCAATACAACTACCTTGAATTTTGATGACATTGTCTCAACCTTACTGTCAGAGGAAATGAGACGGAGAAATATGGAGGGCCAAAATGGAGATGCCTTATATGTACAAGGAAGGTCCCAGAATAGAAGCAAGAATAAGGTTTTCAGTGGGAGATCTAAATCTAGAGGGAGATCTAAATCTCCGGGAAATTTTGTAAAGTTGTGCTAGAAATGCGAAAAGGAAGGGCACAATAAAAAGGACTGCAGATCTAAAGATCTTGAGAAAGGAAAGGGATATAATGATGCTCCTTATTCAGAGGCAAAAACCACCTCAGATGAAGGTGGGGATGTGTATTTGGCTTCTTCTTCAAATACACATGTAGATAATGAGGCATGGTTGATTGACTCAGGTGCATCCTTTCACTTCACTCCCCATAGGGAGTGGTTCTGCGAGTATGAGAAGTATGATGGTGGTGATGTCTTCTTAGGGGATGATAGGAAGGCCAAAATTGTCGGACCTGGAAATTTAAAGCTGAAGCTACAAGGTGGAAGGATTACAACACTTCCTGGTGTTCTACATATTCCTTCATTGGCTAGAAATCTGATTTCTGTAAGCAAGATGGATGATGCAGGTGTAAAAAAAGTGTTCGAGAAAGATACTTGCAAGATGGTTCAGGGAGCACTGGTATTAATGCAGGGAGTTGGGATTCGAACTCTGTACAAGCTTCAAGGTAGCATTGTTATTGATGGGTGCAACAATTACGTGTTTCCTGAAAGTGGAGCGGAAAGCCAGCGGTCTCTGGAGAAAAGACCACGCTATGGCATCAAAGGCTCGGACATATTGGAGAGAAGGGCCTTCAGACACTGCATGGAAATGGTATGGTAGAAGGTATGTCTAATTTCTCTCTAGATTTGGATTTCTGTGAACATTGTGTATATGGAAACCAGAATCAGGTGATTTTTCCTTCTTGTGCTAAGAGGGCAAACAAGATATTAGAGCTTGTGCACAATGATGTGTTTGGACATATATCGGTTCCATCACTAGGAAATTCTGTGTACTATGTTTCATTCATAGATGAATTCTCAAGGAATACATGGATATATTTCTTGAGGAGGAAATCTGAATTCTTTGACAGATTTAAAGAATTTAAGACTCTGGTGGAAAACCAGACAAAGAAGAAGATAAAGCTGTTGAGTACAGATAATGGTGGAGAGTTGTGCAAGAAGGAATTTGAAGAATTCTATAAGAAGTGTGGTATAGCACAACAAAATACTAATCCATACACACCTAAGCAAAATGGAGTTGCAGAAAGAATGAACATAACGTTGATGGAAAAGGAAAGAAGCATGCTCAGTGGTATGGGGTTAGGACATGAATTCTGGGCAGAAGCAGTGGAGACTGTATGTTACCTGGTTAACATATCACCTTCATCGACATTGGAGGATAAGACTCCACATGAGGTATGGACTGTTAAGAAACCCTCTCTTTCACATCTGAGGGTATTTGGATGTGATGCATATGTACATGTTCCAAAGGAGAAAAGGACCAATTTGGATAATAAATCTGAAAGGTGCATCTTTATTGGGTATAAGGATGGTTTAAAAGGTTACAAGCTTTAGAACCCAGAAACAAGGAAGGTTGTGTACAATAGAGATGTGGTGTTTAGAGAGGTGAAAGATGTTGTTAAACATGAAGTCCTACCAAAGGAACTTGAGAAGATAAGGTTTGAGCTAAAAGAGGATGAATCAGACTCTACAATAGAAGAAGATTCAGAAGAGGAAGAGCCACAAACTCCAGCTGAGAGAAGATCAGTTCAGGAAAGAAGGCAACCAGAAAGGTATAGTCCATCTTCTTTCTGTTCAAAATTTTCTTTAACTATAACTAATGATGATCCCAAAACTGTCAGGGACGTAGTGGATTCAGAGGATGGAAATCTCTAGAAGGAGGCCATGGTTGATGAAATGGCATCCTTGCACAAAAATGAGGCATGGGATCTGGTGGAGTTGTCGGTTGGAAGGAAGCCCATTGAGATAAAATGGGTGTTTAAGAAGAAGATGAATGTAGAAGGCAAGGTGGAGAAATACAAAGGTCGATTGGTAGAAAAAGGTTATTCCTAGGTGTCGGGAATTGATTTTGGTGATATTTTTTCTCCTATTGCCAAGGTTAATTCTATTAGATTACTTTTATCTGTTGTTTCTGCCTTTGATTTTGAGGTAAAACAAATGGATGTGAAGATAACATTTCTTCATAGGGATCTGGAAGAGGAGATCTACATGAAGCAACCTGAAGGCTTTATGGTGAAGGGTAAGAAAGAACTAGTATGCAATTTAAAAAATTATCTGTATGGGTTAAAACAGTCACCAAGGATGTGGTATCAAAAATTTGATACCTATATACGGGGACTTGGCTTCACCAGAAGAAAAGAGGATCACTGTGTCTATTTTAAATTAATTGGTGACCATGTTATTTATTTGGTCTTATATGTGGATGATATGTTGTTGATTGGAAATGAAAAAGAAATTATCCAAGATTTGAAGACACAATTGTTCTCCAAATTTGACATGAAGGATACTAGCATTGCAAACTATATTTTGGGCATGGAAATCAAGAGATATCGGAAAAAGAGGAAGCTTTGGTTAAAATAGAGGAATTATTTCGAGACAATATTGCAGAGGTTCAATATGCAGGATAGTAAACCAGTGAAGGTTCCTATTCCTGTAGGTGTAAAGCTATCTGTTGAACAGTGTCCCAAGACACAAGAAGAAGAGGAGAAAATGTCCTGTGTTCCATATGAAAGTGCAGTGGGCATCCTGATGTATGCAATGGTCTATACTAGACCAAACATTGCACATGCAACGGAAGTATTGAGCAGGTTTATGTCAAAACCAGGGAAGGAGAATTGGACAGCAGTGAAGCGGGTTTTTAGATATTTGCGTGGCACTAATGATTATGGTTTTTGCTACCAGGGAAGACCAAGATAGGAAAGAGTTTTGGACATCCATGGTTTTTTTGATGCATACTGGGCTGGAGATCTGGACCAAAGAAGATCTACAAGTGGGTATGTTTTTAGCCTATTTGGAGGTGTAGTCAATTGGATGAGTAAAAGATAGTTTGTAGTGGCTCTTTCAACTGCAGAGGAAGAATACATGGTAGCCACTCATGCAAGCAAGGAAGAAATTTGGTTGTAGAGATTGTGATCAAGTATGGGGTTGGTGCAACGAGATATAAGGATAGACTATGATAGCCAAAGTGTAATATTCTTGGCTAAGAACCTTGCTTATCATTCAAAGACAAAGCACATTGATGTTCAATATCACTTTGTGAGAGATATGGTTGAGGATAAAAGGGTGTTGCTGGTAAAGGTGGACACTTTGAAGAATGTTACAGATGCATTGAAGAAGTATGTGGGCACTCAGAGGTTATCTTGGTGTAGAGAAATAATGGGTGTTGGAGAGTTTGACTAATGACTCAGCTCTCTTATGTCCCCCCGTGGAAAGAAAACAACAAGTGGGAGAATGTTGGGCATGTGTTATATTCTTTCCACGATTAGTCGCACGCCCCCCCCCCGTACTTTGCACTAGGCACAACAAGGGGGTCACAGGGGGGCGACAGCCCCCCCTATTCAGGGTCTGGGGAAGCGCCCCGGGAAAACTATTTGGACCCTATTTTTTGGTGGGTAGACTCGCCCATGGTTTTGTGCATGGGTTTGCACATGGTTTGGGGGCATGATGGTTTTCGGCCCCTGGTATTTTGTAGGTTCAGTCAAGGGAAATACAATTATGTTCTAACCTAGGGTTAATGGATTGGGGTTTATGAATGCTTCGACATGTATATATATGTGTTGAAACACTAAAAATAATATAATGAAAAATCAACCTGGTAGTCCCGATTTGGGATCTAGGGGAAAATCTCTGTGTATATCTATTTTATGTTTTATTATCTCACTATTGATTATTTTTCTATTTTTAAGAATTTTTTGCAGATAATTGTTGTACACGGTTAAAACCTACATACCTTGGATTTATAATATTAATCCCTTGGGTTTAATATTATTCCCTTGAGTTTTTATTATTAATCCCTTGGTTTTATTAGTAACTTGGGTTTATTAATCTAAGGGTTCATATTCCTAGGGTATAATATTATTAATAGAGTTTATAATATTAATCATAGGGTTTAATATAAATCCCTTGGGTTTATAAGATAAATTCCTTGGGTTTATTAATCACATTGTGAGAAAGATTGTCTCGATATGAAAATCAATCATGGTCAAACATGGTCCAACATCGCATTATGACAAGGATTGTGTCAATATGAAAATCAACCATGCTCAACCATATTTATTTTAGGGTTTATAATATTTATTTTAGGGTTTATATACCTTGGGTTTATAATATTAATCCCTTGGATTTAATATTATCCATTGGGGTTTTAATGTTAATCCCTTGGGATTTTAGTATTAATCCCTTGGGCTTATAATATCAATCCCTTCGGCTTATTAATTTAAGAGTTCATATTCCTAGGGCATAATATTATTCATAGGGTTTATAATATGAATCCTAAGGTTTAATATAAATCCATTGGGTTTATAATCATTGTCAACCAAGGTGGAACGTCACATTGTGACAATGACTGTCCCAATATAAAAATAAACCATTGTCAACCATTGTCAACCATCATCAGACATGGTTAGTGATGGTCAACCATGGTCCAATATCACTTTGCTACAAAGATTGTGTAAATATGAAAATCAATCATGGTCCAAAATTGCATTGTGAGAAATATTGTCTCAATATAAAAATCAAACATGGTCAACCATGATCCAACATTACATTATGGAAAAGATTGTCTAAAAATGAAAATCAACCATGGTCAACCATGGTCAATCATGGTCCAACGTCGCATTGTGACAAAGAGTGTATCAATATGAAAATCAAACATGGTCAACCATGGTACAACGTCGCATTGTGAAAAAGATTGTCTCAATATGAAAAATCAACCATGGTCAACCATGGTTAATCATGGTCCAATGTTGCATTGTAACAAAAATATCTCGAGGTGAAAATAAACCATTTTCAACCATGGTCAATCATGGTCAACCATTGTTCAATGTCGCATTTGTGACAAATTTTCTCTGAATATGAAAATCAACCATGGTAAACCATGTTTGTTTTAGGGTTTATAATATTTATCTTAAGGTTTATCTACCATGGGTTTATAATATTAATCCCTTGGGTTTAACATTATTGCCTTCGGTTTTTAGTATTAATCCCTTGGGTTTATTAGTGTCTTGGGTTTATAATATCAATCCCTTGGGTTTATTAATCTGAGGGTTCATATTCCTACGTTAAAATAGTTTTTTTAGGGTTTATAATATTAATCATATGGTTTAATATAAATCCCTTGGGTTTAAAATATAAATTCATTGGGTTTATAATCCCTTGGGTTAATATTATAAATCCAAGGGATTATAAACTTGTATTAATGTATAAATATTTTAAACCTAATAGAGTTAACCACATTTATCCTTTGGATTTATAATATTAAGAATCCGTCGGATTTATTAATACCCTGCGTTTATAATATCAATAATCCAAATTTATAATATTAATCCATAGAGTTTATTAATACTAATCTCATATGCTTATTAATAAACCTTATATTAATATTAAATAATATTAATTAATATTAATAATATAAACCGTATTATTAATATTAATTATTATTAATAATATTATTAAAATAAGATTAATATAAATTGAGTTTTTAATATTAACGATAATAATAATTAAAATTAATATAAGTTTAGATATCATTTTTTTGGATTCAACTGCGTTAAGTAAGTCATTCATCTATGCCCATTTCCATGAGAGGTAGTCACAACTGAATAATTTCTCATGATTTTTGAATAGTCCACTTAGCACTCATTACATCGGGTGATGCTCACAACAGTGAAGAAGTGGGATTGAAACTAGTGAAATGAACCAAATAGCGTTAATCATCACTTTCGGGGCTTGCACTCGGTAACCAAGACTTCCCGGGAGGTCACCCATCCCAAATCACCTCCGGCTCAAGCACGCTTAACTGTGAAGTTTTCCCTACAATCAAGCCCACGTAGTTATTATATTTTATTATTAATATTAAATTTTAATATGAAACTTTAAAATTTATTATTATTATTATTAAATTTTATTCATTTTTATCAATATCAAATTTTATTAATTTTAATACTAATATTAAAATTTAACTTTAATTATTAATGTGTTTAATATGTTTATCAATATTAATATTAATGTGTTTATCAAGATTAATAATACCTTCGGTTTATAATATTATCCCCTTGGATTTATAATATTAAAATTATCTCGGGTTTATTGATATTAATATTAAACTTTCATATTAACGTGAAATAGTAAATATTAAATTTTATTATTAATATTAACTTTTATCCACTTTTATTAATTTTAATCAATATTAAATTTTATTAATTTTAATATTGATATTAAACTTTAATTTTAACATTACCCTTTAATGTGGTTGTGCGCATGATTGATATATGCCTATCAACGTATATCAACCACATTTAGTAAGGTGATTGTGCTAGTATATTTTCACTGTTGTGTTGTCTTTTCTAATTTTTAGTGAAACATTTATATTTATATCATATTTATTCATTATTATAAATAGTATGTGAGGAATAATTAACTTAAATTTATTTTAATTCTATATTATTATGATTTGAGCTATCAAATTAAGGTATAAATATTATATCTTTATTTCTTGAAGTTGAAATGTTTTTTTCTTTAAGGGATTTAATCTCCTTTGATGTGTGAGAGATTAAGAGTTAAGATGGATCTATCATAAAATTTTTATTAGAGGAAATTTTATCCTAAAAGTGCCCATGAAATTTTCACGTAATTTCCCTGTCATAATATAAACCAATCAAAATGGTTTAAATTTAAAAAGAGGTACATGTAAATATTTTGGAGAGAAAAGTAGGAAAACTACTTTTTTTAATTGTATTTTTGGCTTATCTCCTTATAGGTTTAATCAAATTTCAAGTGTAGACACTCATTGGATGCCGAATTAAATTCTACATCCAACAAGTACCCATCATGCACACTTTTGAGAAGACTCTCATTGATGAAAGTTTAATATACATTAAAAATATGTGTTCAACATGTTTTTTAATGTATCTTCAATTTTTATCAATGTGGATCTTCTCAAAAGTATGCACGATGGGTACTCGTTAGATGCAGAATTTAATTTTTCATCCAACGAGCATCTACAATTGAAATTTGAGTAAACCATTAAGGAGATAAGACAAAAATACAATTAAAAAAAAAGTAGTATTCCTCTTTTCGCTCCAAAATTCATAACTATTATTTTACTATTTTAACTATTATTTTATTATTTTTCTTTAGGAGACCACTTTTAGGCTGAAATTTCCTCTACTGTTTTTCTCTATTTCTCTCTCTGTCTCTGTCTCTCTCTCGCACATGCCATGTGTCAACTTCATGTTGAGCGCATAGGGGATTACACATCTCCCATGTGGAGAACAACGCATCATTGAATGTCTTAACCACATTTTGTGCCCACAACAACTCTACCTTCATTTTTTAGTAAAATAAAAGGACCTCCCATTTCAACTTTGAAAATACTACATATTCTTTTTGGTTGTGGTTTGAGGTCCATAATATTTAGATATTTTTTAAGCATGGATGAAAAAGCATTTTTCATAGTACATTGCTTGAAAAAAATAAACTATTACTTTGGAAAATGTAAAATTCACAAAGCTTTGGATCCAATAGATAAAATTATTATAGTTATACATACATGAAAAATATACTCTTTTGTGGAAGTTATTCACAATAAAATTGCTAAAATCCCTTCCATGAGTCTAAATATATAAAATTATATTATTACATCGACTATAATAATTATTTCCAAAAAAAAGAATGGTAAGAAACTCAAGCATGCAAATCAACCTCTTTTACTAGCGAAAAAAACTCACCATCCCCACAATCTCCTTAACAACCACTGAGAAGAATTGAAAGCACTAGGAAAAGGTTCACACATTGATGAAGCTAACTATGTGCAATTTCTTCGAAAATTTTACTTGGATTTAGGGGTCCCAGTCTCTATGATTAGATATTTGTGTTTAATTCCATTTGGGATGCATCATTTAAAATCTTTAGTGTTAGTTGGTCAAATTTGCAAAGTTATTAGGGATGAGAATCCTAAACATTGTATCATACCTGATGTTATGATGATGGAAGCACTCCTTACAACAAGATGCTTAAATTGTTTCTCATATGAATGGTTAGAGTTATTGAGGGATTCATGTTTTAAATATGTCATTAGTCGTCATTTATTCTTAAAATACAATCAAAATCATGAATATTAACTCTTATAACTTCGATCTTAAGGGATTTCAAATTCAACATACCATCATTTAGAAATAACGCTCAATTTGTTGGACTATATTCATGACGATTCATTCGACAAACATCAATGGGGAAACCCCTATATTTCTTGGAAAAAGGGTTATTCCTTATTGTTGAAATATTGAAAATATTGATGACTATGTAAATTTCTCTACCTTCAAGGAAGATAAGATGGTTAGAATTTGGAAAGCTTATGATAAGGGAAGTTTTGTGGAGTAGCTCAACGTTGACTTTAATGGCATCTATGATGCTCATATTTACTTCACTTTCATCAAGTTTGGACTTGGGATTTGTTTTCTTATTTTTATCTAATTCCTAAGCTCTATATTCATGTTGGGTTATTGCCAAAGTGAAATATGTAGCACAAATATTGCCCAAACCTTTGGGCCCAATGACCAAATTTACAAACCTACACCACCATTCTTACTATGTGATCCTAACTATACTTTTCTAGATTGTTGCATGGATTGTAAGAGTTGTAGGGATCATTAGTCAGAATTATGCAACACCTATTGTGTTGGGATTCATTACTAGTTTGGTATGGAGAGTGTAAGTGATGAGAAAATAGTGAATGTTATGCTCTCAAGGGTCATGGAATTATTTTAGCTAAGAGGATTCACTTAGATTTCTATATCTCATTGCAAAGAACTACAACCAAACTATTTGGGAAGCATCAATATGGGCTCATTATTGATTCTCATATTCAAAGTTGTGTGAGTATTAGCATGGGAATTGAATTTAGAAAAACATGATAAATTCGTGTTCTCTTATTTTCATTGTTATCTCGAAGTAATGGAAACCATTTTACCATTTGAGAATAAGTATGATTTTTTTCAAGCGACAATATAAGGCAAAGGATTTGTGAAAGCATCTTAGGACACTTGGGATTTATTCTTAGAAAATGAACTAGAACAGGGTACCAACTAGGACTTCACAAGCCACATTTTCTTTCTTATCAAGGTCACAACTAGAGCACTATGTGTGATAGTATGTATATTGGGGACATTTATGACCCAAAAAAGCTTGATTGTTAAAATATCCTTACTGTCCTCTCTAATTGGCTAGTTCATAACACTTATTATATGCTTATTAACTTTACTAAAAATTGAAACTAAGTTATTTGATGTGGCATTTCAATGTTATTTTATTCATCCTTATGTTACCTAAACATAGCTTTATTACAAATGCTAGAATAATATATGGAAATATAATGGAAAAATGTGTAGTCAAACAATGGAATTCACTCCTATTCATTATAATTTTGGGCTATTATGGAATCTACAGTCAAGAAAGGATGGCTCTTTTTATTTTAATGGACACAAATCTAGGTGGCCAATAATCATTGTTGGGGTGTAATTTCAATTACAAGGTTCTTTTATTAGAATTTACCATACATGCATCATATAAAGACCTCAAATGAAGCTATTTTTATCGACACTTAAAATATATCAAGGACTATGGGTTGGATTTTCTTATCATGAAACATATTTATTCAATCTAGGACTTTCTCCTCGATATTTAATATGTTTTCTCTTAGCAACTGTAAACAATGAGAATTTTTCACATGCTATTGTGAAATAAAACATCTAGAACTAAATTTGTCATGGTTCATGTGCTCTCTTGGATCCAATATCAAACTGTGTGGAGGTTGTTGGGAAAAGTAAAGATATAATTTCTTTATAAGTAATTTTAGAAGTGTTTTTAAGTAAAATATCTATTTATTCCCATGACTTTAGGATCACAACAAGTCTTTTTTTAAAATTTTTAGACACATATTTCCTTATCTCTTCTAGTAGAGTTGGTGCTGCTTTCATTTTTGTACCAAGTTTGGAAAAATCTTTGGTGGATCTTAATTGGCGTAATGGTTTAGGAAATAGGAGTATAGGGCATAACATAGCTTCTAACTCCTTTATTCTCTTATTTAAGGTAATAATTTCTCTCTTTATCAATTATTGAATACTGTAAAGCATCCTTTGTAACCTCATGAAGCTATAAAATTCGAGAAACTTTAGTTTTTGTAATATTAATGTTAGAGTTCCATTTTCCAACCACATTATTATTTTTTACATTGAACTTTCTTATTTATATATTTTTAAATTCTTATAATATTCTACATTATGTAATGTTATTGATTATTCTTAAAAAAATAGGGTCTTGTGTAGTTATATCTTAATCGAGCATTCCATTTTCCAGTATTTTTTTTCATCCCAAGTAGGAACTTCAATGAAAAATAAATTTATATATTTTTAGGATCAGTTTGTTCCTCTTTAAATTATTTAATATCTTATCATTTTTCTTTCCTCTTTATATTTGGACCAATAGAAACATGATATTTTTTAATCAAATTCCTTGAAGGCCCTTCATCTTCTCCACCAGTATCACTTTCTATATTTCCTCTTTTATCTTGAGATATATTTCCGTGTTCTTTGCTTCTAGTGATTTAAGAGCTCTTAACACAATTACCAAGTCAATTATGGTTAGTACTAGTTGTAGGTTATCCCTATTGCTCCTCTCTTTCATTTCTACTAATAAAAGCATCATCATGGAGAGGGTTATTCTCATGTTATTCTTCTCTTAAATTTTGATTATCCCTGACTCCTCTATACATGTAATTACTAAAATTTGAAGAACACCTAATAGACATAATATGTGCAAATAATATTCCATGTAGGGAAAAGGAGTTTTAAGAGTGGATTTGCCACATTTTCAAAGTATCAAAATATGAAAATTTCATTTCAATGGAAAATAGAATTCACTTTGCATCAGATATTTTTCATTTTAAGGATATGTCTTCTTTTCAGTTACATTTTTATTGTTCTCTTAATGTATTTCAGAATATGCAACGACTTTCTTTGTGGAGTTCTATAGCTAGGTGTTTGTGCTTCAACCTAGATATCTAATTTTGTGTTTGAAGGATATGCCTCCTTTTCGAATACATTTTTATAATGCTCTTAATGTATTTCATAATCTTAATAAAACTTCTCTCTTTCCTTTATAACAAATAATTAACTTAGTTCAAAGTATTGACTGTAGTTGGTGCTTATTCGAGATTAAAATTTGCATGGATTTAGAATTTTCTTACACTTGATGTTGAATTTAGAAGAAACTTGATGTTGAATTTATATCTATCATAACAAGTATAAGGATCATGTAAATATTTATTTATTTCTCTATTTTACCAAATTAATCTCTTTTACTTTTATGTACTTGCAGTCATCAAGGACTCATGGAGAGAGTAGGAAAAACATTGATACAACACAAGTCAGAAGTTTTGTAACATAGTTACTGATCAAATGGGATCTATTACCTCATAGTGATAACTCTAGCCCAAAAAACTCAAAAAATATGAAAAAACAACCCAAAAACGAAAAGTGTGTCTTCCAAAACGCACTGTTTTTTTAGGGTCAAATTTCAACATTTTTTTAAATTATGCTAAAAACCAAAAATTTTCTTGAAAAAAGGATTGGAAAAACACCCTCGAAACAAATAGTGTTGATAGTGGAATAACATCGCCAATTATTTTTGTGCAAAAAAAACAAATTGAAAACGAAAAGGGTTGATGTTGGAATAACGTTGCCAATTTTTTGTGTGCAAAAAGCAGCATGAAAATGAAAAGTGTTTTTGCTGGAATAATGTCATCAATTTTTTGTGTGCAAAAAACACCTTAAAAACAAAAAGTGTTAATGTTGGAATAACGTCTTTTCCTTTTCAGAGTAAATTGTCAACAATTTTCACGCATGGTGTTACAGATAATCTATTATCATGTCTCTAAAAGGCCTTAGAAATCCAAGAATGTCATTCAAGATAAAATATAACCATTATGAAAATAAAATTCCAATGTTTTTTAGACATGATATTAAAGATAACATATAACTTGTAAAAATAAAAAAATTAAATAAAAAAACACACATACACAAAATTTCAAAAGAAAATAAAAGGGAAAAAAAAAAAAACACATAATTTAAAGAAAAAAAATTAAAAACCACATAATTGAAAAAATGATAAAATTAAATAATTAAAATTTGAAAAAGGAATAATAAAATAAAATATTAAAATAAAAAATAATTTAAATTTAGAAATTTAAATTTAAAAGAAAAAATAAAAATTTAAAAAGCAAATAAAAATAAAAATGTTAAAATAATAAAATAAATTTAAAAAAGAAATTTAATAATAATTTAAATAAAATAAAATAAAAATTCATAAAAATGTACAAATTAAAAAAAAAATCAAATTAAAATTAAAAAAAAAAACTAAATATAAAATATATTGAAAAATTATAAAAATTAAATTTAAAAAAAAATTAAACAAATTAAAAAAGATAAAAATAAAAAGAATAATAAAATAATAAAAAAAAATAAAAAAATTAATTACAATGTGTCAAAAATCGCACCACCACCGTCTTGGGGCCACGGGGTTTGGCCAACCAGTGACAAAGAGCTGGAAGCTCTCAGCGGCCCATCAGCTGAGCCCTACAACCCCATGGTAGCGGCAGTGCGTTTTGTAGACATTTTAATTATTAATTATTAATTTTATTTTATTTTATTTTTAAATTTGATTTTTTTTATTTTTAATTTAAATTTTTTTAAATTAAAAAATCCTAATGAGCTCAATGAAAGAAACATGATTAAATATGAGTTCAATGAAAGAAATTAGCGTGGAAATAGGCAACACAAGGGAGATTAGACACCATTAGGCTTGTAAAGTTGGAAATCACCATACATCTAATATTAAGTAGTCTCAATATTATGTTGTAACTGGCATATGATTGTAACGTAGATCTTGAATAAGATACTATGATTGCATATGATGGTTTTTAGAAATTTAAGGCATACCTTCTTTTAAAAGGAAAAAAAGAGGTTGTACCTTTTGTTTGATTTGCACAGAAAGGACCAGACCGAGGTTGAAGCATCCAAAATTTTCCATTCGTCCACGCCACCAATCAATGGGCCTCCTCCCTGAACTATGTGCTGGTGATTTGGATGGATCTTTTCTGGTGCTTCGCTCCTGTGCGGCCTCCACAAATCCCCTTAAATGTTGGCCACCAGCACCATAGAAAACCAAAACCATTTCATTACTATACGATCATCAGTAAATGTTGAACTTCTCTTTTAGAATGAGTGCTAAAGGAGGGTATTACAGAACAAACCTCTGTTAACAGAAAGGGCTCCTTGACCTAAAGCAGGGCAGGTAGGTGGGTTCACAGGAACAATAGGGCAAATGGATAACCATGATATAAATTAGGAACTACAATTCCTATCATATTTTAGTGTAGATACACAATTATAGAGAGAAATCAATATATAAATGCAAGAAAAATCCTAAAATATGGGACAAATTCAACCATAGCCTTGATTTCCAATAATGGTAGAGGGCGAAATAGCCCCTAACCAGTGCCATTCCTGGAAATCAAGGGGCGATTGGAAGCAAATTCCCCCTGCAAACGCTTTTTTCAAGGCGAATCGGGTCTTGCAACGAAAATTTGGAGAGGATAAATATGTTTTATCGGGCTTATTTTCCATATAATTGGTGGTGTGTAACAATTAAAAGAAAAATTCTCCTCCAAAATATAAAATCTCTTAAATTTTGAGCTAGGCTAAGATTCGCTCCTAAAATTTTCTATGGCTTTGATATCTTTATTAATCACAACAATTAAAAATACATAGGACATAAAACAATAGCTTTTACAAATATATAGAACATAAAATACTAAATTCTATACATCTAGATCAAGACTGCAACTCATAGATAAGAAACAATAACTTCTAAATTCACTCTTGGAAACTCATAATAACAACTCACAATAACACGTGGAATCATTACTTCTAACATTTTACACTTTAAGCTGAGTAAAATTATATGCAATACTAATTCATTGTTATGAAAGGAAGAGATGATGTGCAAATTAAACCCTCAAAAAAGATTTTTGAAATCATGTAGAATATTAATTATTCTTATAAATAAACTTAAAGTGTAATATTAATTATTCTTACTGATAAATCAATAGGTTTTTTTATAGTGGAAATCAATTCACCACTATCAAAAACCTGACACCCAAAATAGTGAAATTTGACAGCTATAATTCAAATTTTCAAAAAGTTTTACAAGATTTTATCATAATGTTCCAAAACTTTTCATTATTTTTTGAATGAATATGTTTGAAAATTGAACTGAAACGCTATCATATGCTGGAAAAAGTGGTAGCATAAATTAGTCCGTAGATTTAAGATTTTGTCGTAATGGTATGGAATACTAATCAATTCTTTAGAATAGTGAAATAGAAGATTCTGTCTCCATTTTCCAATAACAATGTTGACCTCAATAAACTTTACAAATCCTGCAAATTGTAAATCGAGGACCGACAGGAAGGGACCGATGACATACGGGTTTGCAAAGCGGTTTAGTGAAAACAGCTATTAAGTCTTCTTGCCGTAGTGTAACGAGAGCATAATTTTCCAACGAAAAACCATGAAAATTTAGGCAAGAAATTGTGGTTGCAATTATTAAATTTAAAGATTTTTGGTGATATGAGATTTTTGTGTAAAGAGGGCACAATTTTCCAACGAAAAACCACAAAAATTTAGGCAAGAAATTGTGGTTACAGTTATTAAATTAGAGATTTTTGGTGATATGAGATTTTTTTATGGTTATTGAATTCATTTTTATTGTAAAAAAAACCAATAATTTTTTTTTTTGGTTAAACTCCCCAAAAATTTTCCAGGACAAAAATTTCACCATCCCAGAGAAAGAAATTATGACAAAGCCGTAAGTCTTCGCAGGGATGCAGCAAATACAGATTGGTTTTGGGTTTTCACAGCTTGATTGTAATGAATGATATGCAGCCGAGAATAATGTTGGGGCTCAGCTTCTTGCATCTCTCCCATTATATTTGGGATTCCATATATTCCACAATAGTAGTGTATTATGCTTTCGAGTGTCTTTTCTGAATATGAGATGTGCAAACAAAATTTTATTAGGTTAACTTATTAAAGTTGAGCACGCAACTTGAATTCCTTTCCAGGCTTCATCTTTTTAATACTTGAGCTTCAAACTAAACCATATGCACGCCAAACGTTCAGAATCATTCCGTCCACCATGGAAGAAACCCCAGAGACCCAAGACCCTTAAAAAACTTTTTTATTGATTACTACAACTGGGCACATGGCGTTCCTAGAGCAGTAATCACTCACACTTCCTCTGATTGCTCTGAAAATTGTCAATCACAACACCACCAAGTTAGTTAACCATCATTTCCAAATTCAACATCTAAGTAGAATGAAGTGCAGAGATTGTAAGTACAAGTATGAGAAAATACCTGATGAAAGTGCCATGTCCATGGCTACCCACAACCAGAAAATGTGCTCCCAACTCGGCTGCAGATTCACAGATCCTCTCGTTAGCCTTGCCAATCACAACATGGGTTTCTGCCTTCACCCCATATTGATCGCAGATATTGAGAGCTCGCTTTAATATCCTCTGAGTGGTCCTCTTTGTCTGCAATTCATAGAGCTCGAACACTTGATCACTAGGAATATATGCTGCACAATTAATACACATATATAGAGGTCAGCGTAACCATATAGTTCAATCTGTTGAACCCTTTATCTAAATCAACATGATGGTGATGGTGAGGAAAAGGTTACAAGCCATAAATGGAGTTGTCTATCGATGCTACAGAATAGTTAGGATGGCAAGTTTTTGTTGAAATTTAGTAATAAAAAATTGAAAATCAAATAGTTGGAATGTCTGAATAGTTTTTTTGATTGTGGAAATAGATTCAACAACATCAAAAATTTATGGGTCACTCAAAATCTTATAATTTGATAACTATAATCTAGATTTTCAAAAATTTCCAAATTTTCATATTCTTACCAGAATTTCTAAATTATTTTGTAAGTTTTTAGACTAGAACGTCATAATTAAACCAAAGGAAACTAAATAATTACCAGGACCCGTAGAAACACAGGGAGTTGGCTGGACATGGAGGACTATGAAGTTATATGACTGCTGGATGTCTGTTTGAGCTGCCAAGAGATGTTTGCAGGCCCATTCACAGGCCCGCATACTCTCCTCGCTCTCGTCCACTGCAACCACTATATTCACCATTTTCTCTCCACTTATTTTTTCTCGTTGTAATCAGATTCTGAGTACTGCTAGCTATGGCTGTTCCAATGGATGATTACAGATTACAGAAAAGTGTATATATAGAGGACTATCGTCAGCCCATTGGATTACGGGCCAAAACAATCTAAGGAAGGCGGTTGCTTCTTTGTTTTTTAAGGAAAGTAAGACCTACTTTACGCGTTATTGCATACATTGTACATCGCCACGTCATTGTTTCAATCTGTCATTTTCAATATATCGGTGACCTTTATCGAGAGAACACGTGGACATGTGGGCACTGAGCTGGCTGACCTACAAGGATGGATTCCAATTCGATAATTCATCTGAAATTTTATATTGGTTTATTATTTCAATTTCCATTGCAAAATGCATGCCTATTTTCTTATTTCAAATTCCATTAAGCTAACCTAACCCACCTCGACAACGTGACTTGAATATATGATGATCTCATGCATGGCGTAGGTATGTATTGTCCTACGTGGCCTTATAGTTGCGTTGTGAAGAGAGATAATTATACGTTTGTGGTGAGAAATAATTATTATTTCTTGTGTGGTCCTCGTGTGGTTATCACATGAGTTGTCAGTGTGTTGGTATCTTATGCAAGCTGGATGAGTTGTCAATGGGTTGCCATCTAATGGAAGTTGGATGAGTTGTGATTGGATTGCCGTTTCATACAAGTTGGTTCAATATTGAATTCTCGTGAGTTGTGATTGGATTGTCATCTTGTACAAGTTGATTCAATATTGAATTCTCGATACTTGTATTATTAGAAATCATTAGTTATGTAATGATGTTATGAATTGTGATTGGGTTGTCATCTTAGTCCATTTTAATTTGTTCATGGGTGTATATATATTAAGTTAGGGTGGATGTGGGGTTGTGATTTTTTTAATTTTTTAAATGATGACGAGGATATAATGGGTTGTGAATATGTTTTTTCTGAAGGTGTTACATGGTTATGATTTGTGTAAGCTGAAAGTATTATAAGTTTTTTTTTTATAAATTAGGTTTTTTAATTGAAATTAGGTTGATTAAAATTATTTAATTGCTTTCCTTTCTTTTTATAGAGAAGAGAAACACAAATTTAACACACATAATAATATGAGTTGTGGTGTTTTAATTGATCACATAAACTTGATTATATTTGACTTGATTACAATGAATCTGGTGAAGGGTATTTAAAGTTTTTCGACTAGTGACTCGCCTAAAATAACTCAACATGCACACACACCGAATTCGAATTTTCCCAAAATATAACTTAACTCGAACTCACTTGACTTGACTCAGTTAACTGATTATCCAACAATAGCACTAGTAACGTGGTGTTTAATCGCTTCAATTTCCTCTTGTCAATCCCTTATACCCTCGTCTCTGCAAAATTATTTGCAGGCTATTTTTTTGGGGTTTGGCACAGCTTGGTGACTAGGCCCAATCAAGTTTCATGGTAGCTATGGTAGCTAATAATGCATCTATGATATGTATATCGAATCAGAAAGGGCCTGCAAGATCCCAATCAGCTCGTCTGATAGCTTCGATGTGTACGTGGATCACAGTTGGGTTTGAGTCTCCCCGCAGGATGAAACTATCTTGGTTACCCTCAACGAATTAATGAAGGTAATCAATAGTCCCTGAAAAAAATCAATATTAATTGGTTTGGATACCATGTTATGAAATTGGGAAAAAAAATAGTAGAATGAGTAATATATTAGCCACTATCATTTTTCTATTATACTTCTAGGTTTGGAGTAATGGAGAGTATGAGAGTACTGTAGGGAGGCCTAATGTGATAAGTGGCCAGGCTTGCACTTCCATGAGGCATTGTCTATCAAGGTAGAGGAATTGCCTGGATAGTGAAAAGTGGTCAGAATCTGGCCAAAAATATTTCAATAAATCTAGAAATAATAATGTTTGAATTTTGCTTTTGATGGTGGAAATAGATTCAACACCATAAAAAACTTCCGGGGCACCCAAAATCTTAAAGTTTGACAACTGTAACCTGAATTTACAAAAATCCCTGCCATTTTTTTATCAAAATCTTACTAGAATTTCCATGATTTTGAGAGAAAAATTACAGAGTGATTAGACTACAGCCTTCCATGGCCATATCTACTCACCAATGACATGAAAAAAAAGCATCATCTACCCAATACCAGAGGTCTTGAATTCTAAGAAAATGCCTCACTATATCTCCTTCTCCTTGAAGGATTATGCATCTCGCCTCTAAAAGCAAAGGATTTTGTTTAGTGATCAAGTGGAACCATACAAGATTTTATATTTTGAGTGCCAAACATATGTTTGAATAATTGTGAATTCAGTGTGACTCGGTGTGTTCGTTCTTCGAGTGTTGCTTAATTCAAATCTTGTAACCCAAGTTCCAATGTTTAAAGAAATGGTTATCTTTGGTTTTTAAAAATGTTTGATCTCTTTAGAATAATGAGATTTTAAACTTTCAAACTCTATTCTTTCCTAATCACAAATACAAATATATGCTTTCACATGAAAATAGTAGTGTGGGTAAGAATAATATATTTAATAACGAAACAACATGGACATGGTATTAAAGTTAAACCTTTATTCAAATAAGAACAAGAAGGGCTGCAAGCAGCTAGTCCCTGCCCTAAATAATTGACCCTAGAAATGAAAAAATTGCAAGGACTAAATTAAACATAATGGCAGTGAAGACCACCATACCCTCGAAATGACAATGGCCTGACAACTGGCTTGTTACCATGGTTAGGTATGCTAAATCCAAAGCATCCATCGAACATTCATGGGCAACATACAAAATAAAAAAATCATAACCTATTAACATTTTAGATTTCAATTTGTTCGCATGTATCAAGGTGATATGCATTTATCCAACCAACAAGACTTGTGAACACACGTCCATAAAGTGCAGAAACAGACAATCACATGGCTAGAAAAAAAATGAAACTTGTCTTCATTCCTCTGACGAAGACAACCACGTGGTGAGAGACTTCAAAACCACAACAAAAATAGTTGTTTCAGAATTTTTCCAGGTTGTGTTGTTCATCATGGAAGACACAATTATGAGATCATGGTAGATGCAATTCAGAGATCAGTGAATTACTACCATAAGGCATCATAACCACAATGATATTTCAATGGTGTTGCTTCATTAATATGTTTGAAGCTCTTCCACCCCTACAATAGTTCTGTTAGCCATTTGAATCTTTGACTATCCTTTGGTAACTGAAATCTGAGGTTAAATATAGCCTAGGAGAGGTGGGATAATGGAATTTCAGACCTTTGCGTGGTGAGAAGGCAATTCTATTCAATTCACCTTCGCTTGGAAGTATCTTTGATTCTCAAGTTGGTTGTCGGCTCTGTTATCACTCTGTTTATTCTTTGTATATTAAGTTTGTTCTATTTTCAAGAGTTGGCTATTAGCACTTGGCACAATAATCTCAATATTTTTCTCTTAGTAGTAGAAGACAAAATTCAGAGTCTCTTATGCATATCAGACTCCACTGAGGGTTTCTCCACATCCACTACAAATGGCAAAGCGCATTGTGTGTAATTTTATGTGAACGTTCCCCATAATTAATTTATGCAGTTTGCCTTAATGCCAATGTATTCAGTCATGTTGTCCTCTTCTCGGAAGGATGTTCACGCGTCCGTATTAGATTTTGGGTATAATTTTATTTACTTATCTAGACGAACGTGATATAACAGGAAACTCATTAAAAAATCTTTGGCTCAAAGTCTCGAGCAAGTTCATAGGTGTGACATACCTTACAGTTTTATATCCTACACACCAACAACATAATTAATTCAATTCATAATGATATAGCCAAGTTATAATGCATAGAAGTACACAGAAACACGATACACATGGCTGCCAATACAAATGTTCAAGCTCCAACACCATCTTGAATAAAAAAATTTCCGATGTACACAAAGGATAGGCTGCTACAGGCAGAATTTTTAGGCACACTTCAGCTCACAAATTTAGTCTTCGATAGCAGGTAAGATTTTCTCCTTTTCAGCTTACAAAATCTTATTTATATTCAGTCTATTGTGCATAGTATGTACCCTTCACACTAGCAAATGCATAGACCACAGGACGTTGGAATATACAACCATTACCTGGAAATTAAACTTAGTCATATAGGTCACAAATCATCCTTCAAAAGACAATAGATCACCCTCTTCTTTTTGTGAAAAGATATGGAATAATTTCGCTAAGCATTATATTAGAACAATACAATGACTTATAATAAGATTATTTATCCCATATCAAACTATATAAAATAGCTATATATTTACAAATTATTATAGCCATTCCAGCAAATTAAATATTCAGCTTTGTTGGGCAGGAGATAAGCTTAACCTCAAAGAAATATGTTTGCAGGAATGGTCATTGATTTGGATGCTTTCAGGAAATTCCAGAGGGCAGATGGCTTTGCTTCGATCCTTGCTATCGTCACGACTAATCCACCCAATGTTGTGGATCAGAGCACATATCCATATTACTACTTTCGAATCAAGGATAATTTCAAGCGAATATGTAATTTTTCATCAGGCAATTCATGAATGATTAAAAAAAATATAAATATTTTCTAACAAAGAGTTGTACCAATTTATTCAATGAAACCTAACTCCTCATGGCAGGCTACTACTACATATTTCGCTACTGCAGGAATTCAAAGTTTTCTTGTTCCACATGGAGAATTGCAATAGAGGAATTATTTCTCTGCACATAGCATAGAAAAGGAGGAGCTGAAGAATTATGTCTCACACATAGCTGAGAAAATGAAACATGTCAAGATAAAAGAAAAATGGCAGGATAAGGAGAACATGTTTCCAAGAAATTGAGTAGCCGCGTGAAATTCCGCGTGTTATCATGTGATGAATGTGTAATCTATTCCATATGCCTATCCTTTGCGATGCAGTTTGGTCTACATTCTATAAATAATTGAGTGAGAAGTGAGATATTATTAAACATTAAATGTTTAATAATTAATACTAGCATTAATCTAGCATCGGTAAACATTACCTTTATCTTACATAGAATTTATGAGATATATCTTATCACCTCGATATCAGGCCAATAAGACAGTAAAATGTTTCGTAAAATGCTTCATTGGATGACGAAGAATATCCTTCGAATATAAAATTAAAACTTTGATTATTTACCGTAGTCGTAATTTTAAGCAGCTAAAAATAATGCTAAGCCCTCCATTTCGATTACTATAGTCCCAACTGTGCCTGTGGCAAGGACTAATAATATATTGAATAACGAAACAACCTCAACATGGTATTCAAGTTAAAGCTTTATTTAAAACAACAACCACTTAGTTTAATAGTTCATTGGATTTTTGTTAAACATTTTAAACAATTTGACATGAATAAGTTAGAAAATTGTTATATTTCATCAAATAAGTCAAACTTATGTTTGTATTTGATTAGTAATTAATTTGTTAGGTTTTTATATGATTACCAATTAATATTTTCAAAATATAGAATAACTTTTATTTATAGAAATATAAGATTTTTTTTTAAAATGATATGAAATGATTTATAATAAAATTTTATTATATATATTTTTGTTGGAAGATATTTATATATGTAATTATTAAGTTTTATTTTGTTTATTTGTTTTGTTTTTTTTTTTTTTTTAAGTTTGGATGGATTACATCTTCATCATGTATAATATATCATTCTGATATGGGTGGGGAATTGAACTGGTGACTTCACATCAAGGAGTACCTTAATAGAGCACTCGATCACTGTCTATCTAAGATCCCGTGAAACTTTTTTGTAAGCTTGGCAAGACTACATCTTCATTATGTCTAATATATCACTCAAATCGGGGCGGTAAATTGAACTAATGACTTCACATTAAGGAATGTCTTGACAAAGCACCCGATTACTGTTTATCCAAAACCCCATAAACTTAATTATTAATTTAATTTTAAATAAAATAAATTTTATAATTTTAATACGATATGTAAGAATTCATTTGAGATTCTTTAACCTATAATTTTTATATTTTTATTTATGAAAGTTTTATATTATTATAAAAATATATTTAGTATTTTATGACATTAATACATATCTTAAAATTAATTTAAGGTTTTTATCTAAATGACAACATTTCTTAAAGCAAATTCATAAAATTTGTAGAATTGCAAAGACAACCAGCTGTATTTTATAATTATTTCTTTTCAAATATATTCATGTTAATTTAATATTTTGTAAAAAAAATTATAAAAAATTAACATAACCTTTAAAATGAAATAACAAGATAAAAAAATTGTCCTAAATTCATGAGCTTAACTAATGAAAATAAAGTGTATAAGTCAAAAGCTTTATATTTTAAAAATACATATCAAAACACAATTAATTAATTAATTCTCTACAATTAAATCTATATTATATTCTTATAAATCCATATTATATTCCTATAATTTATTTTAGAATAACATGAAAAACAAAATAATTGAGAAAAAATAAAAGTTTATTATTTTGGCAATGTGTATTATGGTTTTTATACTTAATCCAAAAAAAACTCATTATTCATATTTTTTTAAAGTAAAGATATATTCAAAATAACAATAACTCAATCTAATTTTTTTATCATATTTACATCTAAAATTTCAAATTTTTTTATAAAAACAAATCAAAATATTATTATTATTATAATATAGATATTACTATAAAATTACAATAATAATTTTATTATAAAATATTATTATCAATATATTATAATTATGATAACCATTATAACCATTATAATCACAATTTATAATAATGAAAATTTATAATTATAATTATTATATTATAATAATATTATAATATTATTGATATTATTAATAATATAATAAGTCCAAGATATTATTGATATTATTAACCAAAGACATTATTAATATTAAAAATTAAAGACATTATAAACTCGAGAGAATAATATTAAACTAAAAAGATCAATACTAAAAAACTAAGGGACTATTATTAAAAACCCACATAATTGATATTGAAAACCCAAGAAAATATTAAAAACCCAAGGGATTAAACTCTACGATTAATATTATAAACCCTATGAATAATATTATACCCTACGAATATGAACCATTTGATTTATAGAGTCAAGGGACTAATATTATAAATCCAAAGGGCTAATAAATCGAAGGAATCAATACTAAAAACCCAAGGGAATAATATTAAATCCAAGCGATTTATACACAATTAGTATATGAATATTTAGTCTTAATATATCATTAATATTTAATTATGAGATTAATATAATATCAATAAGTGTAAAAAAAATTATTAAGACATTTAAATAGACTTAATATAAGTTTACTATAGTATCAATGGAACATCAATAATATATTATTCCACACATTTATAATGTCTTACCTATAAATTAATCTATCTATTAAAATATGTTAATTATGGTTGACTATTGTTGACACGGTCAACTACAGCCAGAATGGGAATCATAGTTAGTAATAGTCAACATGACTACCATGGTGAACCATAGTTACCACAGACATCATGGCTTATCAGTAGGTGTTCCATTGTCAACCATAGTGAACTATGTTGAACTATGATGGATGGTCATAGTTGGCAATGGTTGCCTATAGTAAAAATTAACCATGGTCAACCATGGTCCACCATGTTTATTTTACCATTTATAATATTTATCATAGGGTTTATATACCTTGGTTTATAATATTTATCTTAGCATTTATCATAGGATTTTCTCAATATGAAAATCAATCATGGTCAACCATAGTCAATCATGAAAAAAATTGGTCAAACACGGTCAACCATGGTCAATTATGGTCAATCATAGTTAACCATGGTAAAAAATGGTCCAATGTCACATTGTGACAAAGATTGTCTCAATATGAAAATCAACCGTGGTTGAGCATGGTCAGTCATGGTCAACCATGGTCCAACGTTGCATTGTGACAAAGGTTTTCTCAATATGAAAATCAACCATGGTCAATCATGGTCAACCATGGTGAATATATTAGTCACATTGTGACAAAGATTGTCTCTTGGCCTAACGTCACATTGAAACAAAGATTGTATCTTGGTCCAACGTCATATTGTGACAACCATGGTAAACCATGGTCGACCATGGTCCAATGTCGCATTATGACAAAGATTATCTCAATATGGGAACTAATCATGGTAAAAAATGGTCCAACATCGTATTGTGACAAAGATTGTATTAATATGAAAGTTAATCATGGTCAACCATGGTCCTATGTTGCATTGTGACAAAGATTGTGTCAATACGAAAATCAACCATGGTCAACCATGTGTATTTCAGGGTTTGTAATGTTTATCTTAGGGTTTATATATCTTGGGTTTAATATTATTCCCTTGGGTTTATAATCCCTTAGGTTTTTAGCATTAATCTATTGGTTTTATAATATCAGCCCCTTCGGTTCACTAATCTAAGGGTTCAGATTCCTAGGGTCATAAGGTTTATAACAATAATCCCAGGGTTTAATATAAATCCCTTGGGTTTATAGTCATGGTCAACTATGGTCTAACGTCACATTGTGAAAAAGATTATCTCAATATGAAAATTAACCATCGTCAACCATCATCAACCATGGTTCAACATCACATTGTGACAAAGATTGTCTCAATATGAAAATCAATCATTGTCAACCATAGTCTAATGTCACATTGTGTCAAAGATTATCTCAATATGAAAATCAACCATATTCAGCCATGTTCAACCATGTTTATTTTACCATTTATAATATTTATCATAGGGTTTATATACCTTTGTTTATAAAAGTTATCTAAGGGTTTATCATAGCATTTTCTCAATATGGAAATAAATCATGGTCAACGATGGTCAATCATGGTCAACATTGGTCAAACATGGTCGACCATAGTCAATTATGGTCAATCATGGTTGACCATGGTTAAAAATGGTCCAACATCACATTGTGACAAAAAACATCTCAATATGAAAATCAACCATGGTCCAACGTCACATTGTGGCAAAGATTATCGCAATATGAAATCAACCATGGCCAACCATGTTTGTTTTAGGGTTTATAATATTTATCTTCGGGTTTACATACCTTGGGTTTACAATATTAATCCCTTGGATTTAATATTATTCCCTTGGTTTTTTAGTATTAATCACTTAGTTTCATTAGTGCCTTGGGTTTATAATAGCAATCTCTTGGGTTTATTAATCCGAGGATTCGTATTCCTAGGGTATAATATTACTGACAAGGTTTATAATATTAATCATAGAGTTTAATATAAATCCATTGCGTTTATAATAATAATCCCTTTGGTTTATAATACTAATCCCTTGGGTTTATAATATTAATCCTAGAGTTTAATATAAATCCCTTGGGTTTATAATAATAACCCCTTTGGTTTATAATAATAATCCCTTGGGTTTATAATATTAATCCTTTGTGTTTAATATTATTTCGTGGGGTTTTGAAAGTCTTGGTTCAACGTCACATTGTGACAACCATGGTCGACAATGATCCAATGTTGCATTGTGATAAAGATTGTCTCAATATTAAAATCAACCATGGGAAACCATGGTCCAATGTCGCATTGTGACAAATATTGTCTCAATATGAAAATCAATCATGGTCAACCATCATCCATATTTGTATTGTGATAAAGACTGTGTTAATATGAAAATCAACCATGGTCATGCATGTTTATTTTAAGGTTTATAATATTTATCTCAGGGTTTATATGCCTTGGGTTTATAATATTAGTCCCTTTGATTTAATATTCTTCCCTTAGGTTTTTAGTATTAATCTCTTGAGTTTATAATATCAATCCATTGGGATTATTAATCTAAGGGTTCATATTCCTAGGGTATAATATTATTCATAGGGTTTATAATCATGGCCAACCATGGTCAACTATGGTCCAACCTCACATTGTAACAAATATTGTCTCAATATGACATTCAACCATGGTCAATATAAAAATCGACCATGGTCTAACATCACATTGTGATAAAATTTGTCTCAATATGAAAATAAATCATGGTCAACCATCGTCAACCATGGTCAATCATGCTCCAATGTCACATTGTAGCAAAGATTGTCTTAATATAAAAATGGAGCATGGTCAACTATGGTCAATCATGGGAAACCATGGTCAATAACCATGATCTCACTGTGACAAATTTTGTACATAGTCCAATGTCATATTGTGACAACCATGGTCATCCATGGTCAACCATGGTCCAACATCGCATTGTGACAAATATTATACTAATATGAAAATCAACCATTATCAATCATGATGAATCATGGTCAACCATGGTCCAACATTGCATTGTGACAAATATTCTCTCAATACGAAAATAAACCATTTTCAAAGTCACATTGGGATAAATATTGTCTCAATATGAAAATCAACCATGGTCAACCATGTTTGTTTTAGGGTTTATATACCTTATTGGGCATGTGTTATATTCTTTCCACAACAAGTCGCATGTGCGGGGGGGTCACAGGGGGGAAAAACCCCCCCTTGTATGTTGCGTCGGGCGCAGGGGGGGTCATACGGGGGGCGACATCCCCCCCTGTTCGGGGTTCGGGACAACGACTAGGGAAAAAAAAATTTGATCCTATTTTTTGGTGGGTGGACCCGACCATGGTTTTGGGGCATGATGGTTTTCATCCCCTGGTATTTTGTAGATCTAGTCAAGGGAACTACAGTTATGTTCTAATCTAGGGTTGATGGATTCGGGTTTATGAATGCTTCGACATGTATATATATATATATATGTGTGTGTGTGTTGTAACACTAAAAGGAATATAATGAAAAATTAAGCTCGTAGTCCCGATTTGGGATCTAGGGGAAAATATTTGTGTATATTTTTTTTATGTTTTATTCTCTCGCTATTGTTTATTTTCTATTTTTAAGATTCATTTGCAGATAATTTCTTTACAGGGTTAAAAAATACATTTGGTATCAGAGCTGTTTTGGCTTCAAGGGGATGCCTTTGCTATTGAGGGGTTTTTTCTCAAGCATGTTGTAGACCCTGTTCAGTGGGAGATTTGCGAGATCGATTATTGTGGTGAAAGAAGATGGCAAGAAGTGGAAAGATAGAGATCAAGAAATTTAATGGTCATAGTTTTGAGTTGTGGAAGCTCAAGATCGAGGATGTGCTGGTGGATAAAGATCAGTAGATCACGGTAGATTTGGATACTAAACCAACGACAATGTCAGATGAAGCCTGGAAGAAGTTGTATCAAAAAGAAAAGAGCACAATACGGTTGTGTGTCTCATATTCAGTACTATTGAAAGTATCTAGGGAAGCTACGAAGAAGAATTTTTGGGACAAGCTAGGGACTTTGTACCAATCTAAGTCTCTAGTGAATAATTTGTTCCTACATAAAAAGTTGTATAACCCGAGGAAGAAGGATGGAGACTCAGTGATAGAGCATCTGAACACCTTCAATACTGTGGTAAGTCAGTTTTTATCTATTGATATTAAAATATTATAGGAAGATAAGTGCATCAGTTTGTTGTATTCTCTACCATATTCATGGGAAAATTTGGTTATTGCAATAGGTAGCAATACAACTACCTTGAATTTTGATGAGATTGTCTCAGCCTTGCTGTTGGAGGAAATGGGATGGAGAAATATGGAGGGCTAGAATGGAGATGCCTTATGTATATGAGGAAGGTCCCAGAACAAAAACAAGAATAAGGTTTTGAGTGGGAGATCTAAATCTCCAGGAAAGTTTGTAAAGGTGTGCTAGAAATGCGAAAAGGAAGGGAAATACAAAAAGTACTACAGATCTAAAGCTCCTGAAAAATGAAAGGGATCTAAAGATTCTCCTTCTGCAGAGGAAAAAACCACCTCCAATGAAGGTGGGGATGTGTATTTGGCTTCTTCTTCAAATACACATGTAGATCATGAGGCATGGTTGATTAACTCATGTGCATCCTTTCACTTCACTCTCCATTGGGAGTGGTTCTATGAGTATGAGAAGTATGACGGTGGTGATTTCTTCTTAGGGGATGATAGGAAGGCCAAAATAGTCAGACGTGGAAAATTCAAGTTGAAGCTACAAGGTGGAAGGATTAGAACACTTCCTGGTGTTTTGCATATTCTTGCATTGACCATAAATCTAATTTCTAGAAGCAAGATGGATGATACAGGTGTAAAAATAGTGTTTGAGAAAGATACCTGCAAGATGGCTCGAGGAGAAATGGTATTAATGTGGGGAGTTTGGATTGGAACTCTGTACAAGCTTTAAGGTAGAACTATCATTGATGGGTGCAACAGTTTCGTGACTCCTGAAAGTGGAGCGGAAAGCCTAGCTGTCTCTGGAGAAAATACCATGGTATGACATTAAAGGCTTGGACATTTTGGAGAGAAGGGCCTTCAGATATTGCATGGAAATGGTATGGTAGAAGGTATTTCTAATTTATCTCTGGATTTCGATTTTTGGGAACATTGTGTATATGGGAAGCAGAATCGGGTGAGTTTTCCTTCTGGTGCTAAGAGGGCGAACAAGATATTAGAGCTTGTGCACAATGATGTCATTGGGAAAGTCTATGTACTCTGTTTCATTCATAGATGACTTCTCAAGGAATACATGGATATATTTCTTGAGGAAGAAATATGAAGTCTTTGATAGATTTAAAGAATTTAAGGCTCTCGTGGAAAACTAGACAAAGAAGAAGGTAAAGGTGTTGAGGATAGATAATGGTGGAGAGTTCTGCAAGAAGGAATTTGAAGAATTCTATAAGAAGTGTGGTATAGCACAAAAAAAGACTAATCCATACACACCTCAGCAAAATGAAGTTGCAGAAAGAATGAAGAGAACGTCGATGGAAAAGGAAAGAAGCATGCTCAGTGGTACCAAGTTAGGACAATAATTTTGGGCAGAAGTAGTGGAGATTGCATGTTACTTGGTTAACAGATCACCTTTCTCATCATTGAAGGATAAGACTCCACATAAGGTATGGACTGGTAAGAAACCCTCTCTTTCACATTTGAGGGTATTTGGATGTGATGCATATATACATGTTCCAAAGGAGAAAAGGACAAAGTTGGATAATAAATCGGGAAGGTGCATCTTTATTGGGTATAAGGATGGTTTAAATGGTTACAAGATTTGGAACCCAGAAATAAGGAAGGTTGTGTATAGCCAAGATGTGGAGTTTAGAGAGGTGAAATATGTTATTAAACATGAATTCCTACCAAAGGAACCTGAGAAGATACAGTTTGAGCTAAAAGAGGATGAATCAGACTCTATAATAGAAGAAGATTCAGAAGAGGAAGAGCCACAAACTCCAGCTGTGAGAAGATCAGTTCGGGAAAGAAGGCAACCATAAAGGTATATTCCATCTTCTTTCTGTTCAAATTTTTCTTTAACTATAACTAATGATGATCCCAAAAATTTCAGGGAGGTAGTGGATTCAGAGGATGGAAAACTCTGGAAGGAGCCATGGTTGATGAAATGGCATCCTTGCACAAAAATGAGGCATGGGATCTAGTGGAGTTTCCGGCTGGAAGGAAGCCCATCTGGAGCAAATGGGTGTTTAAGAAGAAGATGAAAGTAGAAGGCAAGGTGGAGAAATACAAATAACACTGTTACTGATGAAATAGGTAACTACACTGGTACCTACTTTTTGACGTAGCAAGAAAAACACCTGATTTTGAAAAGTGGTGATGCAGAATCATTTTTTTTTAGCATGTTTTTGGCACTTTTTTTTTTAATTTATTTATTTTTTCTGTGATGCTTTTTATGTCGATTTTGAATAGTGGTGGCGTATCATCACCAACGTTTTTTTAGAGGATTGATTTTGACACTATACATTTTCTAATGTCTTCTTCTTCCATGAGATGTTTATTTTTAAGTGCATTTATGTACTTGTGTTTTAAAAAGAAAAATAAAAAAGAAATTAAAAAAAATAAAAAAAATAAAAAAATTGTAATGATATCTTCACGTTTTCACATAGATAAAAAAATCAAAAAAGGGTCAATATTATAAAGTTTATATTTTCTACAAGTTTATGTATTGCTAATTAATTTTTCAATGCACATCAAATAATCGTCGCTAAAAAACCAATATTTTGAACGATATGACAAAAAAATACAAATTTTCAATATAAATATAATGCAAAAAATACACTTTTAGAGACTTTTGTTGAAAAAAACATGTTAAATAAACTAATTTTTGGGAAAATCTTAACAAAAAAACTTAAGAAAATAACATTTTTATTGAATTTTATGTCAAAAATTAATAGTAATCACATGTTTTTTGCAAAAAATAAGGATTCTTCTCATAAAATATCAAAGTCTAAATATTACAAGTAAAATTGATTAATAGATCTCAAAAATGAGCTTTGTTTGCAAGCATAACTTAAAGATCATCAACAATATCAACTAATACATGTTCAACATCATCTAGAACATCATTAATGGCTTCTTTCGCAACATTTTCTGCTTCATTTTGGTTATTGTCATCTTTTAATGGATCTTTCATGTCTGCAAATCTTCCAAAGTGTCCCTTTCCAATCATTCCATATAATGGTGGTTGAGGTTCCTTTGTTTTTTTTGCCACACGCGATTCATTAAAATCCCCTTTCCTCAAACCAACTTCTTGCTTCGCATCTAGAAGGAATTCAAGAGCATTAATTATTTGTTGAATAAATTTGAATTGCACTAGGACTTTCTCAATGGTAATGCAATTTCTTCCTTTTGGTAGGCAACATGCTAGTGTTTTACCTAATCATCAAGCACAAAAAAATAAGTAAGAAAATTAGTATAAAGACATAAAAAGTAAAAAACAAAATATTTAAATTTAAATTTGTATAATAAAACTTACCTAAACCTAAGAATAGATCCAAAATCCAATCTCCTTCATTTGACGGTGCCGCCCTGCCTACCTCCGGCCCTTGGCTGGGCGGAGGGTGATTCTCAGAATCGCCCCCGGCTGGGCCGGGGACGATTCTCAGAATCACCCTCCGCCCAGTTGGGGATGATTCTCGGAATCACCCTCCATCCAGCCAGGGGTGATTCTCGGAATCACCCTCTGCCCAGCCGCGGGTTGGAGGCAGGATGAGCAGCATCGTCGAGGGCTACCCAGCCTGCCTCCGACCCTCGGCTGAGTGAAGGCAAGCTGGGCAGCCCTCGACGGTGCAGCCCAACCGTCCTCCAGCCCTCGGCTGGGCAGAGGGTGATTCTGAGAATCGCCCTCCACCCAGCTGAGGGCCAGAGGCCGGCCGGGTGGTGCTGTCGAGGGCTACCTAGCATGCGACCAGACCCCCGCTGGGCAGACGATGATTCTGAGAATTGTCGCCCCGGATAGGTGGAGGGCGATTCTTGGAATCGCCCTCCGCTCAGCCGAGGGAGATTCTCGAAATCGCCCTCCGCCTAGCTGGAGGTGATTCTTGGAATCACCCTCTGCCCAGCCGGGGTCCCCTTTCCTCAAACCAACTTCTTGCTTCACATCTGGAAGGAATTCAAGAGCATTAATTCTTTGTTGAATAAATTTGCATTGCACTGGGTAGTTTTCAATGGAAATGAAATTTCTTCCTTTTGGTAGGCAACATGCTAGTGTTGTACCTAATCATCAAGCACAAAAAAATAAGTAAGAAAATTAGTATAAAGACATAAAAAGTAAAAAATAAAATATTTAAATTTAAATTTGTATAATAAAACTTACCTGAACCTGAGAATAGATCCAAAACCCAATCTCCTTCATTCAACGGCGTCATCCGGCCTACCTCCGGCCCCCGATTAGGTATAAGGTGATTCCAAGAATCGCACCCTACTAGGCAGAGGGCGATTTGAGCGATTCTCGGAATCGCCCTCCGCCCAGCCGGGGGTGATTCTTGGAATCGCCCTCCACCCAGCCGGGGGTGATTCTCGGAATCACCCTCCGCCCAGGCGGGGGTGATTCTCGGAATCACCCTCCGCCCAGGCGGGGGTGATTCTCGGAATCACCCTCCGCCCAGGCGGGGGTGATTCTCGGAATCACCCTCCACCCAACCGGGGGCCGGAGGCAGTTCCGGCAGCGCCGTTGAGGGCTGCCCAGCCTGCCTCTAGCCCCAGGCTGGGCAGAGGGTGATTCTAGGCAGAGGGCGATTCGAGTGATTCTCGGAATCGCCCTCCACCCAGCCGGGGATGATTCTTGGAATCGCCCTCCACCCAGCCGGGGGTGATTCTCAGAATCACCCTTCGCCCAGCCGGGGGTGATTCTCGGAATCACCCTCCACCCAGCCAGGGACCGGAGGCAGTCCAGGCAGCGTCGTCGAGGGCTGCCCAACCTGCCTCTAGCCCCCGGCTAGGCGGAGAGTGATTCTTAGAATCACCCTCTGCCCAGTCGTGGGTCGGAGGTAGGCTGGGCAGCCCTCGACGGTGCCGCCTAGCCGTGCTCCGGCCCCCGGCTGCGCGGAGGGTGATTCCAAGAATTGCCCTCTGCCCAACTAAGGGCCAGAGGCTGGCCGAGTGGCGTCGTCGAGGGCTGCCTAGCTTGCGACTGAACCCCCGCTGGGTGGATGATGATTCTAAGAATCGTTGTCGGATGGGCGGAGGGAAATTCTTGGAATCACCCTCTGCCCAACAGGGGGCGAATCTCAAAATCGCCCTCTGCCTAGCTGGGGGTGATTCTTGGAATCACCCTCCACCCAACCAGGGTCCGAAGGAAGGCCAGGAAACACCGTCGAGGGTTGTCCAGCATGCCTCCGGCCCCCGATTGGGCGGAGGCAGGTTGGGCAGCCCTAGATGGCGCCACCCAGCTAACCTCCGGTCCTGGGTTGAGCGGAGGGAGATTCTCTGAATCACGGCACCATTGAGGGCTACCCAGCCCGCCTCTAGCCCTCGGCTGGGGGGAGGGAAATTTCGAGAATCGCCCTCCACCCAACCGCGGGTCGGAGATAGACTGGACAGCCCTCGACGGCACTACCTAGCTTGCCTCCGACCCTTGGTCGAGCGAAGGGCGATTTCGAGAATCACCCCCTGATGGGTAGAGGGCGATTCTGAGAATCACCTTCCACCTAACCAGGGACGACTCTTGGAATCACCCTCCACTCGGCCGGGGGTCGGAGGCAGGCCGGGTGACGTCGTTGAGGGTTGCCCAGTGTTAGCCACCTATAAAATTTGTTATAGAAAAAGGTGGCTAAGATTTTTTGAGCCTTCAAGGAACAAATTTCATTGCTAAAAATTGTTGGCTCTTGAAGACTCTTGAAGGCTTCATGCCTTTGTCCAAATCTTCATTTCTGTTCCCTTTTTATACCTAGAAATTCTGCTGATTTCATGAAAAAAGACTACTGTAAAACCATCATTTTCCCCTTCCTCCATTCAGAAAACTAACCTTCATTTTTACTCTCTTTTTCCCCATCATTTTCCTTTGATTTCCATTTTTCCTCATTTCCCCTTCATATAATCCACCTTGCATAGTTTAAAACTCCTTTTCTAACTATAGCGAAACCCCCAAAACCCTTTGAAAACCATTGAAAATCTATGTAAAAACCCATTTTGTATTAAGGGTTTAAGCCCCATTGGGCCAAGTTTCAACCACTTCCCCACCGTATGCCCATGGTGCTAAGACCAAGCGCTAAAAACCTTTCGGTGCTAATCGCATCGCAAAAATCCAAAGCACGCAAGTATTTTGCCATGTTTTAAAAAGTTCCGATGCGATTAGCCCTCTGGTCATAACCTCCGATCATGTTGTTATTCCATGTAACCCGTGGGTCCGCAATCAGGCGCTAAACCATTGAAAAAATCCATCTCTGATTCATTATTTCATTTATAAATACAAAAAACCCCTTTTCCCAAAGTTTTGGTCTAATCGTGCCCGTAATATGTTTTATATATATATAAAAATGGTTAGATCAAAAAGACCCAATGCGCAATCGCATCAGAGAAATCCAAATGGGTTGATTGAAAGACCGAGCCCAAAAGCTCCGATTGCGATTGGCCCTTGTTATATAAAGCCCCTGGCCCATTGTATTCCATACATCCAGCGACCCCACAATCGGGCGCCAGCCACTTCATATATATATTTCACCCCGATCCTCTAAAACCTTGGTTTTTATTAAAATTTGTGGGTTTTTCATAAAGTATAAGGGTTTCCACCAGTGCAAAGCTAAAATGATAATTGACTGTTGATCTAAGGCCAATCAAACGGCCCGCGATCAATCGCATCGCAAAGTTTCATCGCACGCATTGATTTTCTCCCTTCAATCGACTAACCCTCTGATTCATTCTCCACCGTTGATCTAATCCTTAGATCAACGGCCCGCGCAAACTCGCATCACAGCTTTTCATCGGGCGCATTTATTCTCCACCCCCGATCGCCGATCCACGATTGTTTGTCCACCGTTGATCTCCTATCCTTTTTCCGAAGATCCAACGGTCCTCATTCCCTCCGTTCACAAGTCTTACCTCCGCTTCAGTGCTTAATCGCATCGCAAATTTACATCGGTACCATTTGAGTGTTGCCCCCGATTGCGATCCTCTGATTGGATCTGGACCATCCACGTGTCCAGATCGGACGGTCCAAGATCATTCCATCTTATTCATTTCCCCTCTCTTCTTTTTACCTTCTCTTGACTAATCTCTACCATTGGATGATGCCATCCAACGGCCATGATCGCTCCCCACGTCCTCTGAAGCAGTATACCAAATAATGCAGGATTTTGTAATTATTGTTTGTATTTTGCAGGGATCGGTGATTTTCCATTATATAAAGGCCGAAGGCTGGGAATGACGATTCCCGTGCCTTCAATTCATAAAAGATAACCATTCACGGGGCTCTACTCCATGTCTCGTATTTGCTTCATGAGGCAGTGATGCCATACTAGCCCTGCGTGGCCCTGCACATCGACAAGACACTGTGATTTTAAATCACAATTAAAAGAGTATCGGTATTGAAAACAGGACACAGAAGAACAGAAGATTGAAGACCGATTTGCGGGGATTACGGCTAAGATTGATTATCAAAAGCCTAATCCCCCAAATTAAAACACAGTTAAAAGAAAATCATAAGTGTTTAACAGACAGAAAGGCCTCCACTGCCACATTTGAGGTGAATTGATTCCTCACAGCTACCCCAAAGCCACCTATGTCTCAAACCATTCAAACAGAGGCCGAAGTTATTGTTCGAAATCAGATATTTGCCTCAATGCAGCCAGAGAGTTACTTTTGCAAAGGAACTTAATGAAAAAAATATCTGCAGAGTTACTCCAACATAAACACAGAGCCTCAAAGTCAACAAAAGCTCCCACCGAGCTTAATTCATAAATGTAAAATAATTAATACAATAACACGCCTGTAAACTTCTCCATCGAGCCCCTCAAAGGCCGAGAAGTCATTAATCTGTATTAATTGTCCTAAGAGATCTTTAATCAGATCTCACCTCCTCATTCTTCTATAAACACTTCTGTAGAAGATGAGAAACTGTTGGTTGCAGAACTTTGAAATACACTTGACCTGAAACTTCTGATTGTAAATTGTATTCACTGGCCCTTGAAGCTCTGTCTATGCTAGAATTAGTTAAGTTGAATAGTGAAGATGATTACTGAACTGAAACATTGGAATTGAAGACTGTAACTGGTTTGACATCAATAACAAGTTGTTTCTTGGGATCTTGGTCTATATCACTGGTGAAGTGCCCCTTTCTTTGTTATTGTTTTTCCTTCTATGTATGTCAAATTGTCCACTTTTCTCTGATAAAGAACAACATTTATAGAGTTAGGACCTACTGTATATCAGTAACCTTCACTGAATGATAAGATTTATCTCAATATTTTCCTCCAATTTGTTTATTTGAGAATAATTCAATACAATTTAAGCAGTTAGGAATGTTGGAGTTCCCTCGTCCTACTGTTTGCTTTAAACATTGTTCTTGAAAGTTATTTTCCTTATTTGCTTATTAAAGTTAGACTAGAAAATTTATGGTTTGCCCTGTTTCTAGCTTCTACTCTCCAAAGGCAGATTCCGAAAGTTTCCCTTGGTGTTGGCTGAAAGCAGACTAGGTTTAAAAGTACCTTATCTGATCTTAGGTTATACTTTGTTTCTCTTATGTGTTTTCATACTTTCTGAAGGTAATTATGCGGATTACTAGATTGTTTGTCAATTAAGCTGCTTTAATACAAACTTGCCCAAGAAGTCTATGGTTAGCCCTGTTCTTGGTTGGTTTTAAATAGTTACTTAAGAGGCTTTTCTTGTTTGGACTGACTATAAATCCTTGGTGAAATTATTATCAGTTTCCACCCCTCCGACACTTTATTGTTTCCATCCCATCACTCTAATCTCAAAAATATTGTGATATAGATGACTTGCCCTTTGGATCACTCTTGATGTTGTTGCTCAATTAAAGCCCTGACATGACTCCATAGCCCAATGGACTAAAAACCAGCGTTATATCTATCTCTTAGCCAAAATTGTTCTATCCACTTGCAACTTCTCACGTTTGGAACTCTTTGCCTTTAGAACTTTCCACCTCAAACAGTAATCATGCTCAACCATCCAAAAACCAAAATAAACCCTTGGCCTTCATAACTAGCCTAATATCATTACCCAAAACTTCAAAGACAAATGCATCTTTGCACTTATTAGAGAGATCCCTCTCCGGATTCAGGAGGGCTAGATCCTAGAATCCAAAAGTAGTTGAAACGATGTTGTTTCTGTGATTGGACTTTGCCAATCTTGCTGATTACAGATTCCTAACATTTCTGGTGACTCTGGTGGGGATCGAACCCAGAATCATTTTTATTTGAAGGTAACCATAGGATATCAGGGATTTGGTTCAAGAAAATTTGCTATATTAACCAGCTGAGCTACCAGCAACTAACATTTCTGGCCACTCCGCTGGGGATCGAACCCAGAATCATTTTTATTTGAAGGTAACCATAGGATATCAGGGATTTGGTTCAAGAACATTTTCTATATTAACCAGTTGAGCCACCAACAACTAACATTTTTGGCGACTCCGCTAGGGATCTACTTCCCTTAAAATAAATAAAACTTGTGAGTTAAAAGCAGCCTTTTCAAACACTACCAAGAAATGGTAATCACGATGAAACTTGTTTGAATCAGTGACAAACTAGGTAAAACTTAGGATTCTCTTAATACTTTATCTAACCTTGAAAGATCAGCTGGCTTAGCCATAAGAGTAAACTATCTTTGTGTCATAACCGTAGCTAAGTTTTGAAACATAGTTAGGATATTCTTAAAAAAACCATACAACTGAAAAATAACTCGGAAAAACCTAAAAATATTTCAGATTGGTATCCAATAAACATGGTGGTGGACCATAAAACCTTTTACCTCTAAAAATAGCTAAAAAATACCACTTGGCGACTCCACAATCCTGAACAGACCTTAAGACTCCACTGGGAAGAACCCTTATCATCATAGTATCATTCAAACTCAGTTAGAGGACTGTAGGATTAAATTTTGTGTAAACAAAATAGTTGACCTTTTAAAGATTGTCATATCTGGTTGAACTTTTCTTGTTTAGTTGGGTCTAAAAACACAGTATAGTGGCTCCTAGAAAGATTCATACTAGAGCCCATCCTGACCCTAACCCACCTGACATAGTTGATAACCCAGAAAGTATTCTTAGGAAGTCTCCTAAGATTAAATTATCAACTGTTTTCAGGTCACCCTTGAGAGCTAATTCAGTTCCTGAAAATCTTGCAGCTCCACAAGAAACACATGGTGGTGGAACCATAAAACATTTTACCTCCTTACGAGCTAAAAATTTTCCACCTGGCAACTCCACACTCTGTAACTCCCACAAGACCAAATGACTCCACTGGTAGAAGACCTTGAACTGATTGACCAGACACAGTGACCTCTTTTCTTGATTTACAAAATGATTCCAAGGATACAACGAAGATATGCCCCAATGAGTAGAGATCATATCCCTGGGTTTCCACATAAGATGCCCCAGGTGAATTGGGATGAAAACATGCCTGTTTTTCAAGGCGAAAAGTTTGATGACCCTCTATTACACCTCATCAAATTTCATATACATGTATGGAGGTTGAAAGTTGAATGGCATGAAGACTACCTAATGAAAATGTTCATGTTAACATTAGAAGGAAAAGCTAGGGATTGGTATGAATGCTTAAGATCTAGTAGTTTGTTTTCTTTAAGAGAATTTGAATATGTGTTCTATGAGAACTATACAGAAAACACCACATCATTGTCATTGGGTGCAATATATTGTGATCCATCACAAAACATCACCCAACACATTATAGATAATGAGGAAGCTTTGGAAGAGATGCATCCTGAAGATCTTTTAACAGCCATTCATGAGTTTAATCTCTTATTGAAAAATTTTAAGAATATATATGAATCAGTTGAGGAAGACATGACCCAAGAAATAAAGAGCATCCCTCAAGATATCCCTGGAAACTCAGATATTGATTCATCATCCCTTATAGCTGAGGCTCAAGAAGACATTCAGCCTCAAAATCAGTCTTCACAAGAGACAGAGAACTGCTGTACTTCTGTTCAAAGGGACATGGAAACATCTTCCCCTTTAACAAAGAAGGAAATAGATCAGACTATTTATAAAAAGTCAGTCTCTGAAACTTTTTGCAAAACAAACACTCTTGCCCATTCACATAGAGAACTTTGCTGTACAAATTTAGAAAGTTCTTTTGTGGATCAGAATGAAGAAGGACCTACTGATATCCCAATATGTTTGACTGATGAAAATGTTTATTCTAATAAATTTTCAAACTTCAATCAGCCTTATGATGATGATGATTTCCAAGCAGAAACTAATCATGCAGGGCAACCAACATTTGATTGGTGTTATGAGTTTCACCATCATTAGCGTGAAAGCCGCAATCATCCTTTTCGATCCATCATAAAAAGATTTCACTTTATTGGGAATCAGCAGCCTTTCAACTCAGAAGGTGAAGAGAAGAGTAATGAAGAAATTTTTGAGCAAGAGGAAACCATTGAATACACCCTCACTCAAGAATATAATAACCTCTTCACAGAGTTTAGCCCACTGAATCCAAGCATACTAGGGCCACAAGAGGACAACACTGCCAAATATGATGAGTCCTCCAGTTCATATGATGATGAAGAAAAGGGAGGGAAACGGATATAAGACTATCCTACTGTGGATATACCCTCTTTTCAAGAAGAAACTTCTATCATTGATATCAATCTTCCATTTAAAGAACCTGAATTTATATCAGAAGAAAACATAAATTTAGAGAAAGAAGATATTTCACTGTTTTCTATTATGCAGGTTAAGGATGATGATGCTTCCAAACAACTTTCTGAAGATATGCTCCTCAAAGCTGAAGTCTTGGAAGCAGATAATCTACCAGACATGGAGGGCCAAAAAGAGGAGAATCTTCATCTTTTCTTTGTTTATCCTATGGAAGAGTGTGTGGAAATCCCAATTGGCTTAAATTATCAAGAAATGATCCTTTGCAAGAGCCAGAGACATGAAAATTTATCACCTTCTATGATAGCCTTGATATTGAAGGTTAATCTTCAATATGTTCTATGGATACCTCTGACAAGCAGCTAGAGTTTCTACTTATTCTTGACATTACTCAGCTAGCTGCATTGGCATTTTCGTATCATATGATAAATGTAAATACTCCATGTTTAGAATAGTTTAGATAGGAATGTCAATAAAGCTCAGTTCTGAGCATGTAGTTAGTTGTTGTTTTCTGCTTTGAAGAAAAATCAAAGATTCAAAAATACAAAAACAAATAAAAGAAAGAAAAGAGGGCAGATTGACAAAACAATAAAGGTATAGCCCCATACCAAAAAGAGAAACAAATCTGAAAGTGTGCAAGCTCAAATGCCACTCCTGAATAATACACTTCTAGTTAGTCAAACTGTCTAAAATTGACTAATTAGCTTTAAATTTTATGCTGATAGGATAGTGAATTCTATTTGCCAAAAATTTTAATCTTGGCTTATCAATAGATAGTTTAGGATAGAAATTAAAGGTTCAAACAAGATCAAAATATGAACCTAAGGTTTCAAAAAGAAAATGACTCAAATCTGCTTCAAATTCTGAGTCAAGAGATGTAAAAATCTGGTTCTAATCAGCTCAAAATCTGAACCAGAGAACAAGGAAGAAACAGCTCAAACAAGAGCCAAAACAGAGCTGTAAGAGGATGAAGGAAGTGCTTTGAATTTTCAGATCTTAAACCTTTCATTTTGTTTTAAATTTTCTGCAAAATAAATGTCTATGTGCAGCTTGTCTTTTATGCCATGGACCAGCTTCAAGTTAGACTGTTTAATCCTGACTTGAATGCTTTTAAATTTCTGTTGTAGAATTTAGAGAATAAAATCTGTTAGATTGTTTAATCCTAACAGATTGATAGAATAGGTAGAGAATCATATGGGCTCAATTGTTTAATCTGAGTCCATGGAGAAATAAGGAGTAGAAATAGATTAGATTTCCCACTTTCAAAAAGAATAAAATGTTGTGAAAAGAGTTTGCCAATCCAAGTGCACTCTAAATGAAGAAAAAATGCTAGATTGGTAGGATTGGGTAGGTAGAGAGCTTGTTGATAAAAGAACCATTGTTTTTATAGCTGCTAATATGTTTTCAAAAAGAAGATCATTTAAGCAAAGGAAAGCAGCCCAATGGATGAGGCACAGGTCAGCCTTCCAGAGAATGCAAGTCTGAAGTTCTTGATGCCTTCAAGAAGGCACCATCCCCAAGTGGAGCCACTGCTAGCCACCTATAAAATTTGTTATAGCAAAAGGTGGCTAAGACTTTTTGAGCCTTCAAGGAACAAATTTCATTGCTAAAAATTTTTGGCTCTTGAAGACTCTTGAAGGCCTCATGCCTCTGTCCAAATCTTCATTGTTGTTCCCTTTTTATACCCAGAAATTCTGCTGATTTCATGAGAAAAGACTGCTGTAAAACCATCATTTTCCCCTTCCTCCATTCAGAAAAATAGCCTTCATTTTTACTCTCCTTTTCCCCATCATTTTCCTCTGATTTCCATTTTTCCTCATTTCCCATTCATATAATCCACCTTGCATAGTTTAAAACTCCTTTTTTAACTATAGCGAAACCCCCAAAACCCTTTGAAAACCATTGAAAATCTATGTAAAAACCCATTTTGTATTAAGGGTTTAAGCCCCATTGGGCCAAGTCTCAACCACTTCCCCACCGTATGCCCATGGTGCTAGGACAAGCACTAAAAACCTTTCGGCACTAATCGCATCGCAAAAATCCAAAGCACGCAAGTCTTTTGACATGTTTTAAAAAGTTCCAAAGCGATTAGTCCTTTGGTCATAACCTCCGATCATGTTGTTATTCCATGTAACCCGTGGGTCCGCAATCGAGTGCTAAACCATTGAAAAATCCATCTTCGATTCATTATTTCCTTTATAAATACAAAAAACCCCTTTTTCCAAAGTTTTGGTCTAATTGCACCCGTAATATGTTTTTTTTATATATAAAAATGATTAGATCAAAAAGACCCGATGCGCAATCGCATCGGAGAAATCCAAATGGGTTGATTGAAAGACCAGGCCCGAAAACTCCGATTGCGATTAGCCCTTGTTATATAAAGCCCCGGGCCCATTGTATTCCATACATCCAGCGGCCCTGAAATCGGGCGCCAGCCACTTCATATATATATTTCGCCCTGATCCTCTAAAACCTTGGTTTTTATTAAAATTTGTGGGTTTTTCATAAAGTATAAGGTTTTCCGCTGGTGCAAAGCTGAAATGATAATTGACCGTTGATCTAAGGCCAATCAAACGACCCGCTATCAATCGCATCGCAAAGTTTCATCGCACGCATTGATTTGCTCCCTTCGATCGACTAACCCTCCGATTCATTCTCCACCGTTGATCTAATCCTTAGATCAACGGCCCGCGCAAACTCGCATCGCAGCTTTTCATCGGGCGCATTTATTTGCCACCCCCGATTGTTTGTCCACCATTGATCTCCTCTCCGCCTTCCGAAGATCAAACGATCCTCATTCCCTTCGATCACAAGTCTTACCTTCGCTTCAAAACTCGCCGATTCATTCCCCACCGTTGATCTGATCCTCAGATCAACAGCCAGCACTTAATCGCATTGCAAATTTACATCGGTACCATTTGAGTGTTGCCCCCGATTGCGATCCTTCGATTGGATCTGGACCGTCCACGTGTCCAGATCGGATGGTCCAAGATCATTCCGTCTTATTCATTTCCCCGCTCTTCTTTTTACCTTCTCTTAACTAATCTCTACCGTTGGATGATGCCATCCATCGACCATGATCGCTCCCCACGTCCTCTAAAGCAGTATACCAAATAATGCAGGATTTTATAATTATTGTTTGTATTTTGCAGGGATTGGTGATTTTCCATTATATAAAGGCCGAAGGCCGGGAATGATGATTCTTGTGCCTTCAATTCATAAAAGATAACCATTCACGGGGCTCTACTCCATGTCTCATCATTGCTTCATGAGGCAGTGATGCCATACTAGCCTTGCGTGGCCCTGCACATCGACAAGACACTGTGATTTTAAATCACAATTAAAAGAGTATCAGTATTGAAAACAAGACACAGAAGAGCAGAAGATTGAAGACCGATTTGCGGGGATTACGACTAAGATTGATTATCAAAAGCCTAATCCCCCAAATTAAAACACAGTTAAAAGAAAATCATAAGTGTTTAACAGACAAAAAGGCCTCCACCGCCACATTTGAGGTGAATTGATTCCTCACAGCTACCCCAAAGCCACCTGTGCCTCAAACCATTCAAACAGAGGCCGAAGTTATTGTTCGAAATCAGATATTTGCCTCAGCGCAGCTAGAGAATTACTTTTGCAAAGGAACTTAATGCAAAAAATATCTGCAGAGTTACTCCAACATAAACACAGAGCCTCAAAGTCAACAAAAGTTCCCACTGAGCTTAATTCATAAATGTAAAACAATTAATACAGTAACACACCTGTAAACTTCTCCATCGAGCCCCTCAAAGGCCGAGAAGTCATTAATCTGTATTAATTTTCCTTAAGAGATCTTTTATCAGATCTCACCTCCTCATTCTTCTATAAATACTTCTGTAGAAGATGAGAAACTGTTGGTTGCAGAACTTTGAAATACACTTGAGCTGAAACTTCTGATTATAAATAGTATTCACTGGCCCTTGAAGCTCTGTCTGTGCTAGAATTAGTTAGGCTGAATAGTGAAGATGATTGCTGAACTGAAACATTGGACTTGAAGACTGTAACTGGTTTGACATCAATAACAAGCTGTTTCTTGGGATCCTGGTCTATATCACTAGTGAAGTGCCCCTTTCTTTATTATTGTTTTTCATTCTATGTATGTCAAATTGTTCACTTTTCTCTGATAAAGAACAACATTTATAGAGTTAGGACCTACTTTATATCAGTAACCTTCTCTGACTGATAAGCTTTATCTCAATATTTTCCTCCAATTTGTTTATTTGAGAATAATTCAATACAGTTTAAGCAGTTAGGAATGTTGGAGTTCCCTCGTCCTACTATTTTCTTTAAACATTGTTCTTGAAAGTTATTTTCCTTATTTGCTTATTAAAGTTAGACTAGAAAGTGATGGTTTGTCCTGTTTCTAGCTTCTATTCTCCAAAGGAAAATTCTGAAAGTTTCCCTTGGTGTTGGCCGAAAGCAGACTAGGTTTAAAAGTACTTTATCTGATCTTAAGTTGCACTTTGTTTTCTGTTATATGTTTTCATACTTTCTTAAGGTAATTATGTGGATTACTGGATTGTTTGTCAATTAAGCTGCTTTAATACAAACTTGCCCAAGAAGTCTACGGTTAGCCCTGTTCTTGGTTGGTTTTAAACAGTTACTTAAGAGGCTTTTCTTGTTTGGACTGACTATAAATCCTTGGTGAAATTATTATCAGTTTCCACCCCTCCGACACTTTATTGTTTCCATCCCATCACTCTAATCTCAAAAATCTTGTGATATAGATGACTTGGCCCTTGGATCACTCTTGATGTTGTTGCTCAAATTAAAGCCCTGATATGACTCCATAGCCCAATGGACTAAAAACCAGCATTATATCTATCTCTTAGCCAAAGCTGTTCTATCCACTTGCAACTTCTCACGTTTGGAACTCTTTTCCTTTAGAACTTTCCACCTCAAATAGTAATCATGCTCAACCATCCAAAAACCAAAACAAACCCTTGGCCTTCATAACTAGCCTAATATCATTACCCAAAACTTCAAAGAAAAATCCATCTTTGCACTTATTGGAGAGATCCCTCTTCGGATTCAGGAGGGCTAGATCCTAGAATCCAAAAGTGGTTGAAACGATGTTGTTTCTATGATTGGACTTTGCCAATCTTGCTGATTATAGATTCCTAACACCCAGCCTACCTCCGGCCCTCATCTAGGCGAAGGGTGATTCCACGAATCGCCCTCGGCTCAGCCAGGGGTTGGAGGTAGGGTGGGCAACCCTCGATGGCACCACCTAGCCAGCCTTTGGCCCCCGTCTGGGCAGAGGGAGATTCTTAGAATCACCCTCCATTCGGCTTGGTGCTGGAGCCTAGCTGGGCGGCACCGTCGAGGGCTGCCCAGCCTGCCTCCACGCTCCGCCCAGCCGAGGGCCGAAGGTAGGCTGGGCAGCCCTCGACGATGCTGCTCGACCAACCTTCGGCCCCCAGCTGGGCGGAGGGTGATTCCGAGAATCGCCCTCTGCCTAGCCGAGGGCCGGATGCTGGTCGAGCGACGCCATCGAGGGCTACCCAACCTGCCTTTGGCCCCCGGCTGGGCAGAGGCAGGCTGGGCAGCCCTTGATGGTGCTGCCCGACTAGCCTCCGGCTCCGAGGAATCACCCTCAGCCCAGCCAAGGGTTAGAGGCCGGCCAGACAGCAACGTCGAGGACTGCCTAGCCTGCCTTCGGCCCCCAGCAGGTGACAATTTTTATTTTTATTTTTTTTCAAACACAAACTATATAATTTTTTTTATTTTTTTAACAAAAACTATTATAATAAAAAAAATGCATTGTTTAATTAAAAAAAAAAAATGGCTATTCAATTACAATTTTAAAATATAAAAAAACAATAAAAACAAATTAGAAAATATGTTTTAAAAAACAAACAAACAGATATAAAAGAAAAATATTTTTTAATTTTAATTTTTTTTAATTAAAACAATTATTATTTAAAATATTAAAAAAAAACAATTAAAAAAATTAAAAATGTTTTAAAATATAAAAAAACATTTATCAGATGATTTTAATTTTTAATTTTTATTTTCTTAAAACTAAAACAATTATAATTTAAAATATAGAAAAACAATAAAAAAAATTAAAAAATATGTTAATATATAAACAAACAAATATATGAATAATAATTTTTTCATTTACTTCTTCATTTTTAAAAATTGTTTAAGTCATATAATTTCTCCATAATTTCATGGTTCAAGTATCTTGAAAACTTAAGATTTAAAAACTTGAGATTTACAACTTGTCATTAAGGTTTTTATGTGCTACGAAATTTTATCTTTAATGTTATGGTTGAAAATAATTACAATTTTAGGGTTGTTTAGAGTCAAGATGTTTTATGTTTAACAACATGGATTATAATTGTTCGAAATGATAAGCCCTTCAGACATGATTTTGTTTATATTTAACATCATTTATCAAAAAATTTAGAATTTTACGATTTTTCAATGTCCTAATATGTTGTCTTTAATTCCATTGTTACAATGTGTCAAAAGTGTGACACAATGTTTTTTTTTGTTATTCTAGCATCAACTCGTTTTGTTTTGAGGGTGTTTTTTTAATCCTTTTTTCAAGAAACAATTTCGTTTTTAGCATAATTTTATAAAAAGGTGAAATTTTACCTTGAGAAAAAAACAAATGCGTTCTGGAATACACACTTTTATTTTTTGGGGTGTTTTTTCATGTTTTTTGAGTCTTTTTGGGCTAGAGTTCCCGTTTTGAGGTAATAGTTCCCATTTCATCGGTAATAGTGTATCTCGATTGGTAGCAAAAGGCTATTCCCAGGTGTCGGAAATTGATTTTGGTGATATTTTTTCTCCTATTGCCAAGGTTACTTAGATATTAGATTAATTCTATCTATTGTTGTTGCCTTTGATTTTGAGGTAGAACAAATGGATGTGAAGACATGATTTCTTCACGAGGATCTGGAAGAGGAGATCTACATGAAGCAACCTGAAGGATTTATGGTGAAGGGTAAGAAAGAAATGGTATGCAAGTTAAAAAAGTATCTGTATGGGTTAAAGCAATCACCAAGGATGTGGTATCAGAAATTTGATACCTATATACTCGGGCTTGGCTTCACCAGAAGAAAAGAGGATCACTATTTACATTTTAAATTAATTGGTGACTGTGTTATTTATTTGGTCTTGTATATGGATGATATGTTGTTCATTGGATATGACAAAGAAATTATCCAGGATTTGAATACCTAATCATTAGGGAAATTTTAAGGTCTAAAATGGGCCTATTAAGGAAATCATAAAATAATAGATAAACCAATAAAATAATATTTATGAATTTGCAATTCACTTTTTGCACCACAATCCATGTAACCATAGTTAAATTGAATTCAAAATTCGTACAAAAATAAAATTAATAAAAAAATTGTATTGATGTGACTATAAATAAGAATGAACTTTTCAATAAAAAGTCATTATCTTTGAACAACTAATGCATTTTTCATTTGTACTTAAATAACTTAAAATAAAATATAAATATAAATTTATAAATTCTTAATTATATTATATGTTATTAATTAATATTTAAATTATTTAAATTGTATAATAACATGTAATTATTATACTATATAATATAATATAATAAATGTATAGGGATATTCATTGTTTCTTTCAAGAAATATAAAATGACAATAATATATTTTTATTCAAAAAGTTTTAAATGACATTTATTATGAGTGCTTTACTTTGACTTTAAAAGTACTTAGAGCACTACCATGATTAACCATGAGTTTTTATCCACCATTGAGAATGTGACAAGTAAGTACCTTTAACTTAAAAAAATGCCACCTCAACCATTAGGGCTGATGTCACCCCCTAAAATGTGATTGGTTCTCATAAAGTGAATTTTGATTGTACATTTTCTTTAGGAGGCCCATTTTAGACCTCAAAATTCCCCTAATGTGTTCTCCAAATTCGACATGAAGGATATTGGTGTTGAAAACTATATTTTGGACATGGGAATCAAGAGAGATTAGGCAAAGAGGAAGCTTTGGTTAAACCAGAGGAAGTATGTCGAGACAATATTGCAGAGGTTCAATATGCAGGATAGTAAACTGGTGAAGGTTCCTATTCCTGTAGGTGTAAATCTATCTACTGAATAGTGTCCTAAGACACAAGAAGAAGAGGAATATATTTCCCGTGTTCCATATGAAAGTGCAGTGGGTAGCCTGATGTATGCAATGGTCTGTACTAGACTAGACATTGCACATGCAGTGGGAGTATTGAGTAGGTTTATGTCAAAACTAAGGAAGGAGAATTGGATAGTAGTGAAGCGAGTTTTTAGATATTTGCATGGCACTAGTGATTATGGTTTGTGCTACCAAGGAAAACCAGGATTGGATGGAGTTTTGGACATCCGTGGTTTTGTTGATGCAGACTGGGCTGGAGATCTGGACCAAAGAAGATCTACAAGTGGGTATGTGTTTAGCCTATTTCGAGGTGCAGTCAATTGGATGAGTAAAACACAGTCTATAGTGGCTCTTTCACCTATAGAGGAAGACTATATGGCAGCCACTCATGCAAGCAAGGAATCAGTTTGGTTGCAGAGATTGTGTTCAAGTATGGGGTTGGTGCAGTGAACTATAAGGATAGAATGTGATAACCAAAGTGAAATTTTCTTAGCTAAGAACCCTGGTTATCATTCAAAGACAAAGCACATTGATGTTCAATATCACTTTATGAGAGATATGGTTGAGGATAAAAGGGTGTTGCTGGTAAAGGTGGACACTTTGAATAATGTTGCAAATGCATTGACGAATTTTGTGAGCACTCAGAAGTTCTCTAGGTGTAGAGAAACAACGGGTGTTGGACAGTTGGACTAATGGCTAAGCTCTCCTGTGGCCCCCTATGGAAAGAAAACAAGTGGGAGAATGTTGGTCATGTGTTATATTATTTCCATGATTAGTTGCACGCGCGGGGAGATGGGGGGGGGGGGATCACAGGGGGGTAGGTAGCCCTCCCTATTCGGGGTTTGGGGCAGTGCCTCGAGAAAAAATATTTGGACCCTATTTTTTGGTGGGCGGACTTGCCCATGGTTTTGTGCATGGGTTTGCACATGGTCTTGGGGCATGATGATTTTCGGCCCCTGGTATTTTGTAGATTCGTTCAAGGGAACTAAAGTTATGTTCTAATCCAGGGTCAATGGATTGGGGTTTATGAATGCTTCAGCATGTATATATATGTGTTGTAACACTAAAAGGAATATAATGAAAAGTCAAGATGGTAGTCCTGATTTGGGATCCAAGGGAAAATATCTGTGTATATATGTTTTATGTTTTATTCTCTCACTATTGTTTATTTTATGTTTTTAAGATTTGTTTGAAGATAATTTCTGTACAGGGTTAAAACCTACATACCTTGGGTTTACAATATTAATCCCTTGCTTTATTATTACCTTGGGTTTATTAATCTAAGGGTTCATATTCCTAGGGTATAATATTATTAATAGGGTTTATAATATTAATCATAGGGTTTAATATAAATCCTTGGGTTTATAATATAAATTCCTTGGGTTTATTAATCACATTGGGACAAAGATTGTCTCGATTCGAAAATCAATCATGGTCAAACATAGTCCAACATTGCATTATGAAAAAGATTGTGTCAATATGAAAATCAACCATGCTCAACCATATTTATTTTAGGGTTTATATACCTTGGGTTTATAATATTAATCCCTTGGGGTTTTAATGTTTTTTTGGTAAGTTGGGCTATTCTATTAATTCAAAAACATAAAGTTACATATGCTACAGGCTGGGTAGGAAAGTTTCACTTAGCCTATCCCAGCCTTTGTTACATGGTTTCTGGGCTGCCTTGGGGGAGGAGACCTGCCCAGAAAAAACTTATAGCAGAAAAAAACAGTATGCGTAGAAGCGCTGACAGATCTAAGTAACATAAAGTAAACAGAAGCAGAAAGGCACTGAGAGTGATCATGACAAAAAATGTAGGAGAACTGTGTGACCGCACAGACTTCACTTTCCATATTCATGATCATTGTAGGGGTCCTCCTCCACAATGGGGTAAGCAGGAACCTGCGCAGCAGCTGCCTGCGTATCAGTCATTGTCCGCTTAGGAGTGAAAACAAGTGCAAAAAGAATGGGGGAGTCTGGATCCATGCCGTCGAGGACTCGTGTCTAGATGCCCTCGGAGTCCATCACCTAGATGTTTGCGTTCTCATATTCCTTCTCTGGGACCAGCATCGGATCAGTTTTACTATGCTGGGGGTGCATCTATGGAGGAGTGGTGGACTTACTCTGACCACATCTGCCTCTTTGCGCAGAGTGCCTAGAGGCTTTTGCATGCTACTCGAGATCAGGACTATGACGCACAAAGGTGCTGGAAGAGAATTCATCTATCGACTCGGGACGATTATCCTTGCCATGGTGATAATGCCCAGGGAGATCCCCTCTCTATCCTCTATGGATAGTTCATTGGTGAAGTCTGGGAGCCATTGCGCATGAAGGCGGGGGGGAGAAATTCAGAGGAAAAGCAGGCTTAAAAGAGCGAGCCGCAGAGAGGCTCAGGGGAAAAGACTTGTTGGGGGGCGAAAGCATAGGAAGGGGTGCGACAACCCAATGAGGACTGCATAGAGCTACATAGAGAGTAGAGCTTCGCAACCTATGGAAGTCGAGGAGAGGCCCGAGCGGAGAAAGAGAGGCAAGAGACCAAAATGACAGATAGGGCGTGGAAGGGGGCTGAGGGACCATCTCTTTAAAGGGGCGGGGATGAGTGCGATGAGGATAACAATGAATAGGCGTCACATGCCTCTGCGTGTGATGATTGAGAACCTGAGTAGGCTCGTGGGAATGGGTATAGCTACAATGCAGGTTAATCAGAGAGGTCATTAATAATGGTGGCTGCGAGGTTATGCTCAGGAAAAGATGACGCAGTTCCCATCCTTTTGTCATCATTGGTGGTTCTGTGAGTTTCGTGCGAGTAAATAACAGAATGAGGGTCCGCAGCAGATGAATTTCTACGTGGGGGATCTCCATTACCCATGGAGTGTGTGATGCAATTGGCAATCATATCAATTCTGTCACCCGCATCCGAGGCCCTTGGGGTTTTAATGTTAATCTCTTGGGATTTTACTATTAATCCCTTGGGCTTATAATATTAATCCCTTGGGTTTATTAATATAAGAGTTCATATTCCTAGGGTATAATATTATTCATACAGTTTATAATATTAATCCTAGGGTTTAATATAAATCCATTGGGTTTATAATCATGGTCAACCAAGGTGGAACGTCACATTGTGATAATGACTGTTCCAATATGAAAATCAACCATGGTCAACCATTTTCAACCATCATCAGACATGGTTAGTCATGGTCAACCATGGTCCAATATCACTCTGTGACAAATATTGTGTAAATATGAAAATCAACCATGGTCCAACATTGCATTGTGAGAAATATTGTCTCAATATAAAAATAAAACATGGTCAACCATGGTCCAACATTGCATTATGGCAAAGATTGTCTAAAAATGAAAATCAACCATGGTCAATCATGGTCAATCATGGTCCAACATCGCATTGTGACAAAGAGTGTCTCAATATGAAAATCAAACATGGTCAACCATGGTACAACTTCGCATTTCGAAAAATATTGTCTCAATATGAAAAATCAACCATGGTCAGCCATGGTTAATCATGGTCCAGTGTTTCATTGTGACAAAAATTATCTCGATGTGAAAATAAACCATTTTCAACCATGGCCAACCATGGTCAACCATTTTTTAATGTCGCATTTGTGACAAAGTTTGTCTGAATATGAAAATTAACCATGGTAAACCATGTTTGTTTTAGGGTTTATAATATTTATCTTAGGGTTTATCTACCTTAGGTTTACAATATTAATCCCTTGGGTTTAGCATCATTCCCTTCGGTTTTAGTTTTAATCGTTTAGGTTTATAATATCAATCCCTTGGGTTTATTAATCTGAGGGTTCATATTCCTATGTTAAAATATTTTTGATAGGGTTTATAATATTAATCATGTGGTTTAATATAAATCCCTTGGGTTTATAATCCATTGGGTTTAAAATATAAATTCATTGGGTTTATAATCCCTTAGGTTAATATTATAAATCCAAGGGATGTAAACACTAAGATAAATATTATAAACCCTAAAATAAACATTAAACCTTAATGATTGACCACGAATGGCCATGTTTTACCATGGTTAACTTTCATATTGAGACCACATTTTTCACAATGTGACGTTGGACCATGCTTGACCATGATTGAATATGGTCGACTATGATTAACCATTGTTGATTTTCATATTGAGACAATATTTGTCACAAAGTGACATTGGACCATGGTTGACTATGATTTACCATGGTTTATTTTCATAATGAGACAATGTTTTTCATAAACCCATGGGATTAATATTATAAACCCAAGGGATATAAACCTTTGTTGAGATTCAACAAGATGATGAGCTTAGTGAAAAGTAAGCACCTTCACTGAATGGGGCCCGCAGGCTATTTTTAGGTGTATGCCTATTTTTAGACATGGTGAGCATATTCTATAAGTTGCAAGAAGCTATTTGTAGATGGTTGGTCAAATGTGGAAAATAGATGAAATTCTATTTTTAGAATATTGGGCGAAGTCTATTTATAGATCTTCGATCTAAAAATAGATGCATGTCGATTATTATTAACCCTTAATAATAATCTGACAATAAATATCAATTTATTCTCTTGGAGCACTTTATTTCAGTGAATAGATTTGGAAAATTAGTGGAATGAAGGAATTACGCAATTCTTAGGGTTATTGGTGGCTCATGCATGGAGGACTCAGTTAGAACTGAAGTGGAAAAGTTATGACAAAGTTGGAAGAGTAGTTACGGGAGTTGTTATTTATTTAAACTCAGTTAAGTGAGTTAAACTCAGTCGAGCTAGTTGTATCTAGTCTAATTGAAAGATAAACTAATGAAAGTTAAGTGAATTAATTAGTTAATTAATTCACAACTAATAACTCACTAACAACTAATAACTCACTAACAACTGAACATAAACAATAGTTAACTACAGTGCATGTCAATTCCAGTGGAGACCCAGTGGAGAGATAGGTGAAAGGGTGAGATGGACTATTTGTTGTGACTATAGTGATGCATTCAATGCATCTGACACACATTGGAGTTGCCAATGAGGAATGCGTAGTCAAGGTAAGGCCAATTCAAATTCATTCAAGGGTCTTCTTCAGCAAGGATTGCGCAGTGGAGGTAGGCTGTCAGGAGGCAAGAAATTAGTGCATAGATATGCAAATTTATGCATGACAGTGTGTAATGATTGTTGATTGTACTGAGAACTTGATGTACTAATTATGAGATTATTACATGATTCCATTGATATACATAATATATGATAGTTGGGGTTTTTAGCTTTAATATTTCCCATTAAACAATTGTGTTATGTGCGATTGAATTTATTCACATATGTTTGCAATTGAGTTTTAAATTTCTGCAAGTTTAACAGTGGAAGGATTCTATATTTAGCAAGAAGATAAATATTGTTAGATCAGGAGAATCCGGTAATACATCAATATTAATAAATTTCTTCATGGTATCAGAGCAGTATTTATTACTGGAGATTGCAATTGTGAATAATTGCCGAGTTTTGTGTTGGTGGACAATTCGAATTTGCTGCAGAAATTTCTTGGTGCGACAGTTGAGTATTCATTGAAATATCTTTCAATGGGTTACGATTGGAGTATGCCCTTGAGGGCAGCTCAAATTACATATCCTGGAAGGATAGGATGGAGGCAGTGCTTGAAGATAATGGACTAAAGGAGTTCATCGATAGCGATGTTCCTAAGCCTACTTCTACGATGCTACATTACTTTACGCATGGCAAAAGAAGGTAGCGAAGACAAGAAGAATTTTGTTGGAAGGTGTGAAGGACCATATTGAGCCTTCACAAGAAAGCCACTCCATTTTCAATGTGGAAGGCTTTGACAGATGTTTTCCAAAGCAGCAGCGACCAGAGGAAGTTGGCACTGAAAGATAAGCTCAGAAAATAAAAATGGAGAAGGGTGATAATATTCAAAAATATTTCATGAAGTTTGTCCATTGTAGGGATGAACTAGGAAGTGTGGGGATTATAGTTGATGATGATGACTTAGTGAGCTTGGCTCTCCTTGGGCTTCCGAAGAGTTGGCATAGCTACGAAGACTCTGTCAATGGACAGGAGAAACTGCCGGGTTGGGAGCGACTTTGGTCGGATCTTATGTAGGAGGAGATAAGGCGAAGTACTAGGGATGGATCTTCATCGAAGAATGATGATGAATATAATTGTGCTTTGGCTGCCAAATCAAGGAAAGGAAAGGGGAAGAAATCCCATCCAAAATCCAAGGTTAAAGGTAAGAAGTTGGATTTGTCCAAAATGAAGTGTTTTCACTGTCATGAACATGGGCATCTCGCCACTAATTGCCCACAAAAAAAGAAGAAAAAGAAGGTTGTTGGAGCTGCAACTAGAGAGGCCTTAGCCTCGCAATTTGAACTTGATTTCTCTTTGATCGCATGCTTGGTTTCAAGCTCAATGGGATCGATGTGGTATCTAGATAGTGGTGCATCTTTCCATATGACGGGAGACAAGGATTTGTTTAGTGACTTGGAGGAGAAGGATCTCCAAATGCATATAGAGATGGATGACGATGGCAAATACAGTGCGACCAACATTGGAACCATTACCTTTGAGATGGAGTCAGGTAAACCATTTCTGTTGAAATATTTATGCATGTTCCATGTCTGAAGAAGAACTTGGTCTCGGTCGCAATGTTGGAAGACAGAGGTTATGACGTTGTTTTTAGCGAGGGAAAAGATTTCATGCGACATAAAACAATGGGTCAAACCAAGAGGATAGGGATTCGAGTTAAGAATCTCTACAAGATGGAGGTAGATGTATGCACTGTAATGATGGACAAAGCAGAAGAAGTGGTGAGCCGGGATGAGGGTGAATTATGGCACAGGAGATTGGGCCATCTTCACCATGGCGCCTTGAAGATTTTGCAGCATATTTCTACTGGACTTCCCAAGGGTACTCTTGCATAGTCAGATAAGTGCAAGGGATACTATGGGTAAGTTTGTGAAGACCACCTTTCATGAGAAGGAGAAGCGTGCTTCGGTGATCCTAGAGAGAATTCACACAAACTTGTGTGGACCTTTCTCGATTGATTCAACAACAAAACATAGGTATTATGTTATATTTGTTGACTCATAGATTTTGGATCTTCTTAATGCAGAAGAAGAGCGAAACATTATAAAAGTTCTATGACTTTAAAGCATTGGTGGAGAAAGAGTCGGGGAAGAAAATGAAGGCTCTACGGGGCGATAATGGTGGTGAATATATCTCGAACGATTTCAAAGACTTCTGTAGCAAAGAAGGAATTTGAAGAGAAATCATAGCGCCTCATAACCCACAGCAGAATGGGGTCATGGAGAGGAAGAAAAGAACGATCATGGGTGCTTCACAAGCTATGCTTGAGAGGGAGCTAGACTTGCATGTAGAGGAGGAACTGCCAATTCCAATAGATGAGCCTCCAGATGTGGATCAACCACAGTAGGAGATTCATGGAGTGGAGGAGTCCACTCATGCATAAACAAACATTAGATCTGGTAGAAGGCATACCACAGAAGCTGAGAGACTGAAGCTTGATGCGGCAAATAATGTAGGAGTCCCTACATCATGGTGCAGACAGAGATAGTCACCTGACTGATTTACTGGATACATGGCTCTTATGAGCAAGTGTATCGTGACAGAGCCATCTTCTTTTAAAGAATCAGCGCAGGAGCCCACATGGGTAGATGCCATGGTTGAGGATTATGACTCCATAGTCAGAAACAGTGCTTGAAAGATTGTTCCAAGGCCGGTGGGTAAATCAATGGTAGATTCGAAATGGATCTACAAGGTAAAGCAAGCTATTGATAGGAGTGTTGAGAAGTATAAGGCAAGATTTGTTGCCCGAGGCTTCTCACAGATCGATGGGATTTATTATGAAGAAACCTTTTCACCCATCGCATGGTATTCTTCCATAAGGACCATCCTTGCTCTCTCAGCACAGATGGGTTGGCACATTCATCAGATGGATGTGAAGACTGTGTTCCTTAATGGGATCATTGAGGAAGAGGTGTACATTGAGCAACCTGAAGGATTTGAGATCGTCAGCAGCGAGTCGCATGTGTGCAGACTCAAAAGAGCGTTGTATGGGTTGAAGCAAGCACCACGTGCTTGGTACACACGAATCGATAGTTATTTCACTAGACTTGGCTTCACCAAGAGTGAGGCGGATGCAAACCTATACCAAATTTTGGTGGAGGGTAAGGTTTTAATCATTGTTATTTATGTTGATGATTTAATACTAACGGGTGATGAGCAGTTGATACACTCATGCAAGGCAGAACTTGAAAAGGAGTTTGAGATGAAGGATTTGGGCCTCCTTCATTATTTCCTTGGATTGGAAATATGGCAGCGAGAAGGTGAACTATTTGTGTCTCAAGGCAAGTATGCTCGAGAGATACTTGGTAAGTTTCACATGGAGGACTGCAAGCCCATGGATACTCCTCTTCCAGGAAATTGGAGGAAAGAGGATGCTACATCGGAAGAGGTAGTGGATGCCACTATTTATTGATAGTTGGTGGGTTCTCTCATGTCTTTAGTTAATACAAGACCGGACATATGCTATGCGGTGAACCAGATTTCACAAGCGATGGTTAAGCCTACCAAGCTCTTTTGGAAGGCAGGAAAGCATGTCCTGAGGTATCTCAGGGGCACATCTGAGTATGGCTTATGGTACAAACAAACAGATGAGGTGAAGTTTCATGGCTTCATGGATGCAGATTGGGCAGGCAACCCAACAGACAAAAAGAGCACATAAGGAGGGGTTTTCAGTATCATATCTACTGCAGTTTCTTGGTATAGTAGGAAACAAAGATCTGTGGCACTCAGTTCAACGGAAGCAGAACACATGGTAGCAAGTCAAGCTGCATGTGAGGCTATCTAGATGAGGAAGATCCTGGTCGGTTTGTTCGGTTCACATATAGATCCTACAGTGATACATTGTGATAATCAGAGTTGCATTAAACTATCGATTAATCTTGTGTTTCATGATAGATCCAAACATATTTGTATCCGGTATCATCATATCAGAGATTGTGTGGAGTGGAAGATCATGTTTCTTTAGTACATTCCTACGGAAGATCAGGATGCAGATATTTTAACGAAGGCGCTTGGCAGGAGAAAATTCGAATACCATAGAGGCAGGATCGGGGTGAAGGATAATCCCTATCTTGTTGAGAGGGAGTGTTGATATTCAACAAGATGATGAGCTTAGTGAAAAGTCAGCACCTTCACTAAGTGGGGCCTGCAGGCTATTTTTAGGTGTATGTCTATTTTTAGACATGGTGAGCATTTCTATAAGTTGCAGGATGCTATTTGTAGATGGGTGGTCAAATGTGGAAAATATATGAAATTCTGTTTTTAGAATATTGGGCGAAGTCTATTTATAGATCGTCGATCTAAAAATAGATGCATGTCGATTATTATTAACCCTTAATAATAATCTAACAATAAATATCAACTTATTCTCTTGGAGCACTTTATTTCAGTGAACATATTTGGAAAATCAGTGGGTTGAAGCAATTATGCAATTCCTAGGCTTATTGATGGCTCATGCATGGAGGACTTAGTTATAACTGAAGTGGAAAAGTTATGACAGAGTTGGAAGAGTAGTTACGGGAGTTGTTATTTAGTTTAACTCAGTTAAGTGAGTTAAACTCAGTTGAGCTAGTTGTATCTAGTCTAACTGAAAGATACACTAGTGAGAGTTAAGTGAATTAATTAGTTAATTAATTCAAAACTAATAACGCACTAACAACTGAACAAAAACAACATTTAACTATAGTGCATGTCAATTCCAGTGGAGAGATAGGTGAAAGGGTGAGATGGACTATTTGTTGTGTTTATAGTGATGCATTCAATGCATCTGACACACATTGGAGTTTCCAATGAGGATTTCACAGTCAAGGCAAGGCCAATTCGAATTCATTCAGGGGTCTTCTTAAGTAGGGATTGCGTAGTGGAGGCAGGCTGTCAAGAGGCAAGAAATTGGTGCATAGATATGCAAATTTCTGCATGACAGTGTGTAATTATTGTTGATTTTACTGAGAGCTTGATGTACTAAGCTTTGTATGAGATTATTACATGATTCCATTGATATACATAATATATGATAGTTGGGGTTTCTAGCTTTAAGCTTTCCCGTTAAACAACTGTGTTATGTGCGATTGAATTTATTCACATGTGTTTGAAATTGAGTTTTAAATTTCTGCAAGTTTAACAGTGGAAGGATTCTGTATTTAGCAAGAAGATAAATATTGTTAGATCAGGAGAATCTGGTAATACATCAGTATTAATAAATTTCTACAACCTTGACTAAAATAAATATTAATCCCTAACATTATTGTTATAAACCTTAGGATTAATATTATAAACCCAAGTGATTTACAAACCTAAGAGATTAATATTAAAAACCCTAAGGATTATAAATATGTTTTAATGTATAAATATTTTAAACCTAACATAGTTAACCACATTTATCCTTTGGATTTATAATATTAAGAACCCCTTGGATTTATTAATCCCTGCGTTTATAATATCAATAATCCATTTGTAATATTAATCCCCAAATTTTATTAATATTAATCCTTTGGGTTTATAATAGTAATCTCATATGATTATTAATAAACCCTATATTAATATTAAATATTATTAATTACTATTAGTAATATAAACCCTATTATTAATATTAATATAAAATGAGTTTTTAATATTAATGATAATAATAATTAAAATTAATATTAGTTTAGATATCATTTTTTGGGATTCAACTGCGTTAAGTAAGTCATTCATCTATAACCATTTCCATGAGAGGTAGTCATAACTGACTAATTTCTCATGATTTTTGAATATTCCACTTAGCACTCATTACATCAGGTGATGCTCACAACACTGAAGAAGTGGGACTGAAACTAGTGAAATCAACCACATAGCATCAATCATCACTTTTGGGTCTTGCACTCGGTAACCAAGACTTCCCGGGAGGTCACCCATCCCAGATCACCTCTGGCTCAAGCACACTCAACTGTGGAGTTTTCCCCACAATCAAGCCCACTTAGTTATTATATTTTATTATTAATATTAAATTTTAATATTAAACTTTAAATTTTATTATTATTATTAACTTTTATTCATTTTTATCAATATTAAATTTTATTAATTTTAATACTAATATTAAACTTTAACTTTAATATTAATCTTTAATTGTTAATGTGTTTAATATGTTTATCAATATTAATAATACCTTCGGTTTATAATATTATCCCCTTGGATTTATAATATTAAAAATCTTGCGGGTTTATTAATATTAATGTTAACTTTTATCCACTTTTATTAATTTTTATCAATATTAAATTTTATTAATTTTAATTTTAATACTAAACTTTAATTTTAACATTACCCTTTAATGTGGTTGTGCGTGTGATTGATATATGCCTATTCACGTATATCAACCACATTTATTAATGTGATTGTGCTAGTATATTTTTACACTTGTGTTGTCTTTTCTCATTTTTAGTGAAACATTTATATTTATATCATATTTATTTATTATTATAAATAATATGTGAGAAATAATTAACTTAAATTTATTTTAATTTTATATTAAAATGTTTTTTTCTTTAAGGGATTTGATCTCCTTTGATGTGTGATAGATTAAGAGTTAAGATGGATCTATGATAAATTTTTCAATAGAGGAAATTTTAGCCTAAAAGTGCCCATGAAATTTTCACGTAATTTCCATGTCATAATATGTAAACCAATCAAAATCTTTTAAATTTAAAAAGAGGTACATGTAAATATTTTGGAGCGAAAAGAAGAAAAACTACTTTTTTTAATTGTGTTTTTGGCTTATCCCCTTATAGGTTTAATCAAATTTCAAGTGTAGGCACTCATTGGATGTCAAATTAAATTCCGCATCTAACGAGTACCCATCATGCACACTTTTGAGAAGAATCGCATTGATAAAAGTTTAAGATACATTAAAAATATGTGTTCAACATGTTTTTTAATGTATCTTCAATTTTTTTCAATGTGGGTCTTCTCAAAAGTATGCACGATGAGTACTCGTTGGATGCAGAATTTAATTCTACATCCAATGAGTGTCTACACTTTGAATTTGAGTAAACCATTAAGGAGATAATAAAAAAACACAATTAAAAAAAAAAAAAGTAGTTTTCCTCTTTTCCCTCCAAAATTCATAACTATTATTTTATTATTTTAACTATTATTTTATTATTTTTCCTTAGAAGACCACTTTTAGGCTGAAATTTCCTCTAATGTGTTTCTCTATTTCTCACTCTCTCTCTCTTTCTCTCACACACACATGCCACGTGTTAACTTCATGTTGAGCACATAGGGAATTACACATCACCCATGTAGAGAACAACGCATCATTAAATTTCTTAACCACGTTTTGTGCCCACAACAACTCTACCTTCATTTTTTAGCAAAATAAAAGGGCCTCCCATTTCAACTCTGAAACTACTACATATTCTTTTTTGTTGTAGCTTGAGGTCCATAATATTTAGATATTTTTAAAGCGTGGATGAAAAGGGATTTTTCATAGTAGATTGCTTGAAAAGAATAAACTATTACTTTGTAAAATTTAATTCACAAAGCTTTGGATCCAATAGATAAGATGATTATAGTTATATATACATGAAAAATTTGCTCTTTTGTGGAAGTTATTCACAATAAAACAACTAAAAATCCCTTCCATGAGTCTAAATATATAAAATTATATTACTACATCAACTATAATAATTATTTCAAAAACAAAAGTATGGCAAGAAACTCAAGCATGCAAATTAGCCTCTTTTACTAGTGAAAAAAAATCACTATCCCCACAATCTCCTTGACAACCACTCAGAAGAATTGAAAGCACTAGGAAAAGGTTCACATAGTGGTGAAGCTAACTATGCGCAATTTCTTCCAAAAATTTTCTTGGATTTAGGGGTCCCAGATTCTATGATTAGATATTTGTGTTTAATTCCATTTAGGATGCATCATTTAAAATCTTTAGTGTTAGTTGGTCAACTTTGCAAAGTTAGTAGGGACGAGCATCCTAAACGTTGTTTAATACCTGATGTTATGATGCACTCCTTACAACAAGATGCTTAAATTGTTTCTCATATGAATGGTTGGAGTTATTGAAGGATTCATTTTTTAAATATGCTATTAGTCATCATTTATTCTTAAAATACAATCAAAATCATGAATATTAACTCTTATCACTTTGATCTTAAGGGATTTCAAATTTAACACACCATCATTTAGAAATGGCGCTCAATTTGTTGGACTATATTCATGACGAACCATTTGACACACATTGTTAGGGAAAACCCTATATTTCCTGGAAAAAGGGTTATTCCTTATTGTTGCAATATTGAAAATATTGATGACTATGTAAATTTATCTACCTTCAAGGAAAATAAGGTGGTTAGAATTTGGAAAGCTTATGATAAGGGGAGTTTTGTGGAGTAGCTCAAAATTGACTTTCATGGCATCTATGATGCTCCTATTTACTTCACTTTCATCAAGTGTGGACTTGGGATTTGTTTTCTTATTTTTATCTAATTCCTAAGCTCTATATTCATGTTGGGTTATTTCCAAAGTGAAATATGTAGCACAAATATTACCCAAAGCTTTGGGCCCAATGACCAAATTTCCAAACCTACACCACCATTCTTACTAGGTGATCCTAACTATATTTTTCTAGTTTGATGCATGGATTGTAAGAGTTGTAGGGATCATTAGTCAGAATTATGCAACACTTAGTGTGTTGGGATTCATTGTTAGTTTGGTATGGAGAGTGTAAGTGATGATAAAATAGTGAATGTTATGCTCTCAAGGGTCATGGAATTATTTTAGCTAAGAGGATTCACTTAGATTTCTATATCTCATTGAAAATAACTACAACCAAATTATTTGGAAAGCATCAATATGGGCTCATTATTGATTCTCATATTCAAAGTTGTGTGAGTATTGCATGGGAATTAAATTTATCAAAACATGATAAATTCATATTCTCTTATTTTCATTGTTATCTCAAACTAATGGAAACCATTTTACCATTTCGGAATAAGTATGATTTTTTTCAAGTGGCAATATAAGGCAAAGGATTTATGAAAGCCTCTTAGGACACTTGGGATTTATTCTTAGGAAATGAGCTAGAACCTGGTACCAAATAGAACTTCACAAGCCATATTTTCTTTCTTATCAAGGTCACAACTAGAGCACTATGTGTGATAGTATGTATATTGTGGACATTTGTGACCCACTAAATCTTGATTGTTAAAGTCTCCTTATTGTCCTCTCTAATTGGCTAGTTCATAGCACTTATTATATGCTTATTAAATTTAATGAAAATTGAAACTAATGTATTTGATGTGGCATTTCAATGTTAGTTTATTAATCCTTATGTTACCTAAACATAACTTTATTACAAATTCTAGAATAATATGGAAATATAATGGAAAAATGTGAAGTCAAACAATGGAATTCAGTCATATTCATTAGAATTTTGGACTATTATGGAATCTACAATCAAGATAAGGATGGCCCTTTTTATTTTAATGGACACAAATCTAGGTGGCCTATAATCATTCTTGGGGTGTAATTTCAATTACAAGGTTCTTTTATTAGAATTTACCATACATGCATCATATAAAGACCTCAAATGAAGCTATTTTTATTGACACTTAAAATATAGCAAGGACTATGGGTTGGATTTTCTTATCATGAAACATATTTATTCAATCTAGGAATTTCTCCCTGATACTTAATATATTTTCTCTCAGCAAGTGTAAACAATGAGAATTTTTCACATGCTATTGTGAAATAAAAAATCTAGAACTAACTTTGTCATGGTTCATGTGCTCTCTTGGATTCAATATCAAACTTTGCGGAAGTTGTTGGGAAAAGTAAGGATACAATTTCTTTATAAGTAATTTTAGAAGTGTTAGTAAGTAAGATATCTATTTATTCCCGTGACTTTAGGATCACAACAAGTCTTTTATTTTTTATTTTGTAGACACATATTTCCTTATCTCTTCTAGTAGAGTTGGTGCTCCTTTCATTTTTGTACCAAGTTTAGAAAAATATTTGGTGGATCTTAATTTACGTAATGGTTCAGGAAATAGGAGTATAGGGCATAACATAGCTTCTAACTCCTTTATTCTCTTCTTTAAGGTAATAATTTTTCTCTTTATCAATTATTGAATACTATAAAGCATCCTTTGTAACCTCATGAAGCTATAAAATTCTAGAAAATTCGGTTTTTGTAATTAAATGTTAGAGTTCCATTTTCTAATCACATTATTATTTTTTACATTGAACTTTCTTATTTGTATCTTTCCAAAATCTTTTAAAATTCTACATTATGTAATGTTATTGATTATTCTTAAAAAAAATAGGGTCTTGAGTAGTTATTTCTTCATCAATCATTCCATTCTCCAATATTTTTTTTCATCCCTAGTAGGAACTTCAATGACGAATAAATTTACATCTTTTTAGGATCAATTTGTTCCTCTTTAAATTCTTTAATATCTTATCCTTTTTATTTCCTCTTTATTTTTGGACCAATAGAAACAAAATGATATTTTTCAGTCAAATTCCTTGAGAGCCCTTCATCTTCTCTACCATATCACTTTCTATATTGCCTCTTTTATCCTAAGATATATTTCCTTGTTCTTTGCTTCTTGTGATTTAAGATCTCTTAACACAATTACCAAGGGAATTATGGTTAGTACTATTTGTACGTTATCCCTATTGCTCCTTTCTTTCATTTATACTAATAAAAGTATCATCATGGAGTGTTATATCTTCATGTTATTCTTCTCCTAAATTTTGATTATCCCTTACTCCTCCATACATCTAGTTACTAAAACTTGAAGAACACCTAATAGAAATAATATGTCCAAATAATATTTCATGTAGGGAAAGGGAGTTTTAAGAGTAGATTTGCCACATAATCTAAATATGAAACAATTTCATTTCAATTGAAAATAGAGTTCACTTTGAAATATCCAATTTTGAAAGGTGTAGGATTGACCTGTCTTTTACTCATTTGATTGGTGAAATGTACCCAATATTTATATTGTCAGCATACTTCAACAATTAATAATTTATCATAAACTAAATACAAAAGAAGCATAGATTTTTAGTAAGATCCATAGAGTCTAATGTAAGAAAGCTTTTCTTAACATTGAAAAATGTTCTCTCCTGAAATAAAATTTCGAGCCGCATCAAAAATCCTATTCATATTAGGACTGTTTTTTTTTTTCGAACTCTATAACAAAATAATTTTGAACTTGATAGAAGTGAAATGGATACGTGTGCTTCCATAATACGAGAAACTAGAATTATACAAGCTATGCATCTATATTTACATTGTGAGAAGTACATGGTTATTAAATATATTTACATAAATTAGGACATAAATCAAATAAAAGACACGAAAATTATCATTGAGCTCTTTAATTGGTAGGAAATATGATTGGAAATGCTACCATCCTAGTCAAATATGATTTTTTCATTGATTGAAAGATATAGAATACATAGAACATGTCTAGGCATATGTTCAATATAATATTAACCAACAATTCTTCTTAACATCCATGCAAACTTTTTATAGGGGTTAGTGGAAATTTTACCAAGATTTGAGAAGAATCCATTGAGGTAGGAGAAAGGTTTATTTATACTTTTTCTTAAAATTTCATTACATCCTTCCTGACATTTGATAAATTCATTTTCCTCAGAGACTTTGAAAATTTTATGTAGAATTAATAGTTGTGAAATTTAACTGAAAAGGATTGGTGTTTAGTGCATACGATTTCTTCTAGCTTCTTCAAGATGAAAAACCATTTTATGTTTATTAAACATTGTTACACACCATGAAACAATGTATGTGAAGTAAAATACTTTAAGAATATAGCTTCATTTTACTATTCTAGTCAACCAAGCTTAGTTCGTTCCTCACTTTTCTTAAAGTAATTCAAAATACCATTTATATGCAACATACCAATGATTTCAATCCTTTGTGGGTGTGTTAAGAGTATTTCCACAATAAGGCTCCTTCCTCCTACTTGTGATCTTTTCTTTCTTTCGATAAATTCGAACTACATGGTGCAATAACCTCTTAATGTTCACTTAATGAGGAATTTTACATTGAATATTACTATAAATTAATATTTGTGGTATTACATGATGGTGTATTAATGATGAAAATTTTCCTAAGGTAACAACCATGTGATCATGTTATCAAGAACCATACCAAATTGAATGATGAGATTAATTGTACCAAAGTTGTGGTTGTGAGTATTAAATTTATTAAATAATTTATCTTCTCAAATTTGGGAAATTTTTTTTAGTAAAAAATGGATATTTTGTGGGAAAATGTAAAATTATCTCATATGTAAAGTTTAGCCATAAAATTTTACTTGTCTGCAGTATATCTACATCCACGAAGACAATTTCAAGCATCTTTGTCATTCTAATTTGTAGTACATGTGTTGAAAGGATAAAATCTCATCAAGATTGGAAAGGCATGTAAAATCACTCATGTGTTGTGATCTCTCAATATTTTCTATTTTTGTTTTAGCTAAGAAATCCATGAATTTAATTGTAGATTTATATGTTTTCTAAGAGTAGTTCATGTAACACTTGTGAGGTGAAATGAGAGGAGGAGATGATAGCCATGGTGAATTTTTTTAATACGCAATGGTCACATCATGTTGTATTGTAATTGATAATGGTAAGAGAGGTAAATCTGATATTTGTATCACAACCTAAATATCCTTTTTCTTGATGGAAACCCTACATGTATATATATTATGAAGAATATTCTATAAAATATGTGCTTCATTACTTTTACAATTTGGGAGAAAGGCTTTCATGTTTGAAGACACTTTTTCAACAAAATTATCAACTCCTTTCTCATATGTTGCATTTGATGATTCTTTTTATCCATTGAAATCATTGTTTTATGTTATAAACCAATTTTCGTAGGTATATTGTCTTAAATATTGAAATAAAGGAAATACTTTAATCCTAGATCTAGGAGTTCACAAATATAAATTGGTTAAGTTGTGCCTGCCAAAACCAATTTAAACATGTATATAAATTATTAATTTTGGGGAGACAACCAATAGCATTATATTTTCAATCCTTTATAACACAACTACTCTCAAAAGATGAAGGACAAGGTAGTGATTTTCAAATTGAAAGGAAAGGTTGACATATGGTGGGAAGATTTGAGAAACATTAAAGGCATAAGAGAGAAGAAACTAACATGAAGAAAATTTGAGAAATACTTCTCGGAGAAGTAATTGTTTTAGAGGTACTATGATAGCATTATTAAAGAATTCCATGAGCATCAAAATAATATATCTCCCCTTATATGCCTACACCAACATATTCTTGGAGCTACTAAGGTATGTGCACTACATTAGGGACGATAAGGTTACTAAATCCACAAATACCTCAGTGGGTTACCGAAATTATACCAAGATAAGATTGAATTTGACGAGCCAAGGGCATTGGAGGACACCATATGGAAGGAAAAGTTTTTATACGATTAGTCCAAGAAAAAGGTTGAATTCTGGGCAGATTGGAGAAGGAAAGACAAGGCCATTTTCTAGAGGGAAAGGACCAAATTCCTTAGGACAAAAGCAAATGGGTAAAAGTGTCAAGTTCACCATTCTTGATAAAGGTCTATTCCAACATTATGTCCATGCTTCCAATAGAGACTTTCATGTTAAATCAGAAAGAGAAGAGGCTATCGATCCCAATAGAAGACAACTATAATGTTGGGGATGTGGATAAAAGCACATGTTAAAGGATTATACCGATAGAAGAAAAACAAGCAGTTGTAGAATTTCTAATAAGAAACAATGGTGTAGAAGCATAGATCTAAGAGTTGGAGTTGGATCTCTAGGTAGGAGCAAGACTTCCAACTATGAAATTGGTTCTCAAAAATACAACATCCTACAAAGGTTAAGGTATGCTCACATTTCCATTTTTCTTTTTCATTTATATGTTGGTTATGCCATTAGAACTAGGGACTTAGTTTGGTTGTTTCACATATTATCTCATAGATCTTAATGAGAGGTCTATTGAGCAACAAATCCTTAGTATTTGTGTGATTTTTGGGATAAAAATTGCTTCCATCGCTTGGGTAATATTCTCATCCACTGAAAATTTTGTGAGATCATGATACAACTTTCAAGGCCTTGCTACCAACAACATTGTAGAATATAGTGTCATCATTGAACTCTTAGCTGAATCCATAGCTCTGGGAATCCATCAGTTTGTGATCAATATAGATTCTCAGCTCATGTTATTGCAGCTGAATCATGCCTACAATGTCAGGAATCATATGTTATTTTTATTTTTATTTAAGGTTATGTCTTCTTGAGGGTTCATTTGAATACATTATATATCAACATGTCCCTAGGATTTCTAATACATTGGTTGTTTCGTTGGCTAAATATGTGTATGAATGGAATATGTGAAATTTATAAAATCAAGTAACCTAAACATGCATGTGCATATCAAGCATGAGACCATTTCCATTGTAATAGTAAACATTCATGAGTAGAAAAAGAAAACACACACACACACATAATAGTATGCATAGATCAACATAAAACACATAAAATTAATAGTTACAAAATTAGGCACATAAGCCCATAAATAAAGATTAATGTCAAAAAATTCCTTTTGGGAGTAAATCTAGTATGTAAAGGAATTTGATGACTAATATTCATTTGATTCTCGATGAGGCCAGTAACAAACAACCACCCTAGCCACATAGTGAAGAAGGTAGCATATCATGTTGTACACCCCCACGATGTGGCACTATATTTGTCATAGAACATCCTCTTCAAGTGTAGGTAACACCTATGAAAAGGCCCTCCAAGTTTTATTGTACCTTCCTGAGCTTTTTGCGATCGCCATCATTTTCCTGGTCTGAATCCTCACATGCTTCCAAGAACTTGATCACTCTCACTACTTCGTGAAATATATAAGAAGTCTCTCACTCATTTATTTGAGGTGTGACATATATGTTAAGAAATTATTTAATTATTAGTGTAATGTACCACCTAATTTAAAAAAAAAATGAAAAAAAAAGAATAATAATAATAATAATAATAATGCATAAATGTAAAAAACCACTACTTTTCGGCCGGGGGGGGGGGGGGGGCGGGTGCGCGGGGAAGACTAATTTTGGATCATGGTCGAAATCGGTTCCTTTGTATGCATAATCATTGATCACTATCAAATACTCATCAACATAGTCAACATAATCTAGTTCATATGATCATTTCTATGCACCTCCTTCAAACCTAGCCATCAAATTGGTCCATTGGTTCATCCAATTCCCAGTCCTCCCTCTCCATGGTGTTGAGATCTATAATCATAACATTGGAACTCAGTCAAATAAGAATGGAAATATGATTTTGTCGTATCAAAACAAACTTTATTTCCTCATTCCACATTTATTCAACTGATCTTTTAGGTTTATTATAAATCCATCACAACAATTAAACACATTAGGGTCATGCACCATACATCAATGTCAACTTAACTCTTAGAAGTTAAGTGTGGGCCGAAGAATCAGCCACTTGGGTCATAGTGAATAAGATTGTTCAAAGAGGTAGGTCCATATTTTCCTTAATTGAGGTCTTCCCACTTGAGTTTCGATCAGTGGGCACACAATACTCGGGAATGAAATCTACAAACCTATCCCCCACGATTTTTCCATTAGAAACCATCAATGGGGCCCCTCACCTCAAAATTCCCATGAGAAAATATATGTTTTCAACCACAAGGTCTTACACTTTGTGTTTCTCCATAAGATCCCACCACTAGATATCCTCTCTAACAATACATGTTGAGCCATCATACTTTGAGTCCCACAAAACTTAAGGAGGTCATAGTTGAGTAAGGTAACAAGTGTCCCTAGGTCTACCATGGTAGCCACATAGAGAGGGTCCCATCTATTTTATTTTTTCTATTTGGTCACATATGCCCATGGTTTTAAATGTATTATTAGATGTTGTCACAACATTTCTTACCATCATCACGCTTTCCAACCTTGAAACCAATATTGACCTCTTGCCTTCATATCAGTATTGCCTCTATTTTGTCATGATGTGTGCACTTCAATTACCAAAGCTTTGCTTAGGTTATATTTTTAGTTTGGGAACTATATGCATATTGTTATACCACTCATATATCTATAAAAAGCTTCCTTTTGGCCATATTTTCATGCTTGTTAAACAATGAAAAACCTGATCTTTTTTGTTGATCTTTTCACTCTTGTTACAATACTTTAAAATGTCAAGTTCTTTTCATTTTATCCATCTCAATAGTCAAAATTCAGTGAGAAATCTCTTCTCTATGCTCACACTCATTAAACTATGAGAAAGACACCAATGCACTTTTAAAATGACACAAACCCAAGGATAATTTTAACTCTTTTTTTGTCTTATTAAAACCGAATGAAAAATACACCATTGAGCTCACTTGTCTTATCTTTTATGATTGTTAAATTATGAATGGGATCATATATAAAAAAAAAGGAAGGGAAGAACTTTGATTATATTAATTTTACCATGGAAACCATCAATTTCCCTTGAACATGGCACTTTTTTAATTCATCCTCTAATAGTTGGTATTTTTCTGGCTTTGGATCCAAACCATTAGTATGAGTCGAGTCACTTTGTTATCAAGTCAATATCTCACCCAATTGTTTACCCATCTAGTTCATGGGTTGTGGTGATGCCTACTGTGTCACCATTGTGTTATAATGATATTATTTAGTCCAAGCTACAAATTTCACATTTGTGTCATGTTATTATATGTTAAAGGGAAGTCATGTTTAGTGACAACCATCTAGAGTATTATTTTTCCTTTTTTGTTGGTCATCCTTGTGTCATTAGTGCATCAATATTTTCTCTATTATTGACAATGACACCGTATTGGTGTTAATTCCATGCCAAATGATGGAAAATACATCATGGCCATCCTTTGATTGATCTCTTCCTATCGTTGTTGTTAGTGTGAATTCTAATCACAAGCATATGAAAAAAATGCACTTTAGTTGTGCATAACAAACAACCCTAACATCAAAGATGGTTGTCAATTTCCTTAGATCTGCGGTTAGTGATCAGAATAAATTCTACAGAAATCCAGATCTATGCAGTTAAATACATTAAACAACAAATAATAAGAGTGAGTTTCTCCATACATCCAATGAACAAGACAATAATTTTTAGATAATTTTTGTATTATGACACCTGGGAAGGGAACATGGAAAGATGTTAGCAGTCCCCATCAATGGGATGGGTTCTTGTATGTCCTCAACGCTTCATATCTAAGATCTATCTCTCTTGATGGTGCAGAAAATCCAGATGAAAATGGAACTCAAAGGGAGCTCACAAGAAAAAAGGTAGAAAAATATGAAAATGATGGAGGATCAAAGTCAGACCAAAAGTATAGACCCAGAGTGATCTTTAGGCAACAAAAGGTAGTGAATGAATGGAAAAAACCCTTCTATTTATAAAAAAATATTGAGTTATTCTAGACATTGGTGCATAATTAAAATATTATTAACCAAATCTAGATCTAGATTTTATGGAATATTTTATTTTTTTTGTTGGAGGGAAAAGGAAATTGAATTTGGTCAAATACCTTTATTTGTAAATAGTAAATAAATAAATGATTTATTTATTATTTTAAGAATTTGGCTGAGTAATAATTAAATAAATAGTGATTTATTCAATTATTTATAAATGACTTAGTCAAATTTAACAAGGAATATTATTAAATAATGTTTTAAATAATTATTCCTACAAAATAATAAGATAAATAATGATTTATCTAATCAATTTTCCCGTTTTGGGTTAAATATGACTAGGAATATTAATTAAACATTGGTTTAAGTAATTATCCCTTAAGGAAAATCAAACAAACAAGGATTTATTCAATTATTCCTCATAGGGTTCCCTGTTTAGACCATAAACAACTTAATAAATTATGGGTTATTAAGTTATTTTTAATAGTGAAAGAAATTTTCCTATGGTAAAATTGGTCTTACATGGTGTACACTACAAGAAAAAAGCACATTGGTGAGGGGCAAAAATGGTCACCATAATCTCATTAGTGAGGGTCAAAAGAGCCTTCGTCACCAAAAACTGAACGTCACCAAAGGTGGCGTCGCCAAAAGTATAGTTGTTGTGGTGACATTCAAGGTCTGTCAACAATAATGATTTATAGTGACGGATAGTGACCATCACCATTTCATATGAGCAATGGTGACGGACAATAGCCTCCGTCACCAAAAAACTTAACGTCACCAAAGGTGGCGTCGCCGAGAGTATGTGTTGTGGTGACATTCAAGGTCCGTCACGAATATTAATTATAATGATGGATAGTGACCGTCACCATTTCATATGAACAAAAAAGATTTTTTGTGATGGAACTTTCATGGCCATCACTATTGGTGCATATATATGGCAACGTTCATTGACCGTCACCATAAACTCATTGGTGACATCAAGGTCTGTCATGAATAATGACTATAATGACAAAAAGTGACCCTCACCATTTCATATCAACAAAAATTATTTATGGTGACGGACCTTTAATGATCATCACTATTGATTCATATATATGGTGGCATTCATTGACCATCACCATTTCATATTTTGGTGAGGGTCGAAAAATGTCACCACAAGCTCATTGGTGATGGTCAAAAGAGCATCCGTCACCAAAAACTGATCTTCGTCATTCGCTATGAATATCAGGGCACGATGGAATCGAACCACCAACCTCCTGCTTGTAAAGCAGGTGCTCTTCCATTGAGCTAGCACCCTTTAAAGAATTATACTTTAAACTAGCAATTGCCCCTAAAGGTGCAAAGATACACCAAAGGAATAAGAACCAAGAAAACTGAAAGAATTCAGTGTCCTCAACTCATTCAAAGTTCAAATTGAAGTAGATTTTAAATGGAAAGCCTAAAACCAGCTAAGTAGTTTACAAGTTAACATTTTGGATATAACTTATGTTCAATTTATATGACAAGTTATGCCATAACCTTGAAACTAGTTTCTTAGCTAAAAGACTTTCTTAAGTCAACAATGACAAAGAAAGATAGTCATGGCAAGCAAAATTCTCTTGTTTTCTTCTAATGAGGGTGCATGTAACTTGATAAAGGTTGTATGAGAGTATCAAACCATAAACAGTTTCACTAAAACATGGAAATGACAAAGTCTTGTTAAGCAACAAAATTTCAGTTGAATATATGAAAAGCATCTAGCTAAATGATATAATTAAACTAAAAGTACCTGTAAAAAAAATGAAATTGCCATCATATACCATCTGGTTTGGTTAGTTCTTCAGGAAGAAAAAGTGAAATTGCATGATCCAGCTCCTCATATTGATTCTGTAATGGACCATCCTGAACAAAAATGTCCACATACAACAATCAACATTATCGTATTGGTAAGACTTTTGATATAATATATCAAAGCATGTACTATGTAGGAGAATAACTGGAAAGCAGAACTAAAATTTTGAATCACAACATAACAATATAAAAGAACATGCAACAGGAAAGGAACAACTCCACAGTTTGAGAAATATGAACAATCCATGAACCTGTTTTTATATATTGATATAGATAACAAAATAGAAATCTAGATTTATGAAATTCAAGTATCACACAACAATGTCTTGAACAAATATCAATATGTAAAATAGTATTTTTTGCATTTGGATTTACCTTGCAGAACCTGAGGAAAACGTTTCCACAGAAACAACCAATAAACATAACAACATGGACCTCAGAAGCAATTGTGCAGGGGATAAAATATGAAGGTAAAGCACTAGAGAAGTATTCAAAGCAAATGATGAAAAGCGTATCTAGAAATAACTGAGAACCCTCTTAAGTAAACCACACATTTATCATCATGACTAGTACACTTGCAAAAAAAAATCAAAATAAATTATGAACTATTCCACCAAAAAACAGTTAATTTTTCCACTAAAATATAGTTTCAAATTAATCACTAGCATGACGCTAACTTTGTTAGAGCTAACAAATAGAAGATTGAAGTTTAAAAGACAATACACGCTGATGAATTAGGGATTACCGTGGCATTAGAGGCCACATGCCAAATTACATTATCATTTCCAAATGCACCCCTACGTAGTGTCCATCTGACACTTTGTGACTTGAACCTTTAAAAGGCTTGCTCAACCACTTCATCATTCGAGATTTATTGTGAGTATGATGTTACAATGTGACCTGCATGTCCCAAATAACATGAGCCAACAATGAAAACCATAATTAAATTATTAATGCCTTACTAATTTAATCCTTGAAAAGATGAAAAACATGAATCCAAAAAAGAAAATGATAAGGTTCTCATTAACCAGCTATTATATTTACAGATATGGCAGAATTTTTGATTGGTTGCTTCAGAATTTAAAGCATTTTACTTATTCTCTTAAACATATGAAAAGACACTAAAATTACCAAGGTCATATTTCAACAAAAATCTTGCAGAAAATCAAATTGCAACTATGAAGATATTATTGCAAAAATCTTGCAGAAAATCAGATTGCAACTATGAAGATATTATTGCAAAAATCTTGCAGAAAATCAGATTGCAACTATGAAGATATTATTACAAAATCTTGCAGAAAATCAGATTGCAACTATGAAGATATTATTACAAAAATATTGCAGAAAATTAGATTGCAACTATGAAGATATTGTTCTAAATTTTAAAAATTATAGTAATAAAATCCATCTTCAACATGACTTAACATTTTGTATCATATTAGACAAATTTTGAGTCAAGGAACAAGTACAAGGTTCGGAGTTAAAATATTTGCATCAGGGACAAGGAGATATCATATACAACTTTCTGATTTGAGGTGTATCACTAGAGAACATAGTCTTGAGTCTTAAACCAGTACTTAATGAGGGACGTCTAGAAATAAATGGGCACAAAATGTGAATTCATCCCTCATGAGTCATGGCAACCCAAAAACAACTCCTGAGGCTTTACAACCACTGCAACGACACCCATCACACTACCTTTTTAGGTTGAATTGTCCACACCTGAGGCTTTGCAAGTTGCAACCACTGTAGCTGCACCCATCACACCACCTTTATAGGTTGAATTGTCCACATGTCCTAATCCATAGAAGATGTAGTTGAATAGTCTATTGTACTGAATTGCAGAGCTTTTTCCCACAACTGACCTTAAGTATGAGTGCACCAGACATGTATCATGGGAGCCACAAAACCTGTAAACACAATTATCCATGAAGTCTAGAACGGGGAGGATGTAACTAGCAAGAACAAAGTTGGGACAAATGCTCCCTTGTAACGAAATTCTAGATGTGACTCCACATGAACAGAGAGCCATTCTTATCAAAATATTCTAAGAAACATGTTTTAAAGCTAAATGGATACAATTCATTAACCGCCCTGCCATCCTACCATGTCATATCACCTTGAGCACCCCCCAACACAGTGACTCCCTTGGTAGAAAAGACGAAATAACTAAATAAGTTTGCTCAAAAATGTAAAAACAAAATCCAGATATGGGAAGAATACACCAATGCCCAACAGGCTTGGGACTAGCAGTTAGTGGCGAGGAGTTTCACACCTTTGGTCAAGATTCCATTCTCATAGGCTTCACCCATGGTGTTAGGAAGGGATTGAACTTATGGCATTGGGAGGTGATGAACCATGTGCATATATTGCAAACCTAAGCTTACCCTCATTCTCCTTAAGGCAAAAATTGTTGACCAAGTTCCATTCACATAGCCTTTACCCAGCATGTGGAGGTAGTCATTGAACTTATGCCATCAAGAAGTGATTACACTTGTGTACATGTTATGGACCCAGGGCTACCCCATGTTCTCCTTAAGGCCTGCCAAAATATGTTTGTCAAGCGTGTTGTGATCAAGTGGTAAATCAAATGTGCTATCATTATGGAGACTCAAGTGTAATCTTCCCTTAAGAACATGATGTTGTGATTTAATGTTTTCAATTTGTGTTATCGTCTGATATCTCATCAATAACTAAGCCTAGGCAGTTGGTCCTAGGCAATGTCCTGCATAATTTTGATGAAATAGATACACCTTGGTCATGGAATTTAGGCCAAAGGTAGGCCCACTTTGTTAACAAAGTCTTATTTACTAACAAGAATAAAAGGGGATGAATATGTCAATGAATAAATGAATAAGAGATGGGATAATAACATACGAAGAAGGTTCAAATTTGGCACATATTGCAAATTATATTTGTTAGGCCTAAAATCATGCAATCCATGCATAGAATGGTGTACCAAATAAAGCACTGGAATAGAATGTACATCATACCATGTTTAAACCTAGGCAAGTGCAAAATCCTTCCTGTTCTACGCTAATCAAGAGAGTCCACATCTTAAAGAGCTCCCCATTGATTTGTCAGATAATGTTATTCTAATGGGAGTGGATGTGAAGAAACTGCCTTGAAAAGCATTCCAATGAGAAGACATACACGTGACACAACAAACCATAGAATTTGGTCAAATGAGCACATTTCATGGAAACATTTTGGCTAGGAGGATGACAAAAGGCACAACGCAAAAGAGCTCTCCATTGTAAAGGCATGGATGGATTAATGGGAAATTCCCCTGTGAGCCTAATTGAATATCTACTGGAGAAAGAAAGTTCAAGGATTTCTTTTGTAATATGAGGTTCATGATTGCATCCATATTGTTGTTTGTATATTGCTGGAAATTCATTAAAATTTTCCCACAAAAGTGCAATAACATAGAAAAATGGAGAAATTAACCATATACATGGGTGCACACCTTGATTGTTTTTTATATAATGATAGTTTTTCTCCTTAATTTCCATTCATCCTCCCCCTTATGGACTGTATCATATTCTTTGAGTTTAGCTTGGATCAAATTATTTGTAGCCATGTTGTTTAAGGTGATGTCCTTATGAAGAATGAGATTCTGGAATGCAAAGCCATGGCCATATTGTTTAAGGCAATGTCCTTACTAAGGCAATGTACTCTCATCCATTGGTAATCAAGGAAGTAATTTGCAGTCCTCAACATTAATCTCTTTTACAATGTCAAAGGTGACAATCCTCCTCATGGGCATTAATCATTAAAAGACAAGTTCCCAAACCGTTAAGTATCCTACCGTGCAATATGTCATCTTTGAGTTTGGCAAAGTCAAACTTGATCACCAATACCATGCTTGCAGGTCTTTGGAATGGGAAATTTTTCAGGTTAACCTCTATGATCATTTTTTTTCATGCCATGTTTGAGGGGACACCTAGTGATATTGCTCACCAACACCATCTCCTACCTTGATTTATTCTCCCATGGGCCAAAATATGCTTTCTGTAAGACCAACATTTTTTTCTACCTATTATTTTCATAGTGCCAAAATGTCCCCTTGCATGAAAAAATGCACACCATGTACATAAAATACAAACCTGATGGACGATAAGGAAGAGGGGTTATCCTAAATGCCATGAAACATCATATTCCATACATATAATGCACCCCAAAGTGTCAAAATTGCATGCCAGGTGGAAAATTTGCATTCCTCACGTTAAAATTTGTGTTACAACCTGACCTGATTGCACACAACCTCCTGCAGATGTACCTAAGGAGAAGCCATAAAATATAGTGCTATGTTATTTCTCCTTGTGCATCTTCCTACACTTCCATAATTCTAATTTACACCTTCAAGTGAGGGTACTAAGTCTACCAAAATGATTTCACTGTCTTATGCTAAGTGCAAGTTGTCCTTAGTAACATGCATGTCCAGGGCTCAGTAAAGATCAAAATTATGATTTAAAATTTTTTGTGTAGTTCTTAGAAAATTATTGATCTTTTTACATCATTAGAGTTTCAGTTCCAATCCAAGAAGCCACTACTATGCAAAAATATCGTGAAACTGCCAAATTACACAACATGACAAATCAGGCTAGGGTGCCTTCAGAATTCTATATGTTAGAAGATACATGAGCACATATGGTGAAATATAGAAGTTTATAGATAGAGTATTCCATGGTATTCAATCCTACACAATCAAATTCCCAAGAACAATCTCCAATTGTTAGTTGTTAAGCATCAGCCATAGCAATTTGTTTGGTCTGGTGCTTTTCTCCAACTCTAGAATCACATGCATGCTTAAAATAAATTTCATAGCATGTTCTCATTATAAATCCAAATGCCAATTCTTGAAGTCTATGGTCTGCTGAAGCAACTAAACACAAACAAAAGAGACAGCTTTACATGGAATCAAAGGTCTAAGAATTAATTATCTTATTTTCAACCATGGCATTACCTTAACAACAAAGCGAGCCCAAATCTTGTCACTGCTTTCTTCCATGACTTCCTTTACAATCATAAGCCCCAAGCCTCAAATGATGTCATCTATTTCAAGGAAGAGCCCCCACTCCTCATAAAGCATCTACAATATTGGTGAAAACCAGCAGAAGATAATGTTAAACCATGTCTCAAAATAACAAAAATAAGTTACTGAGAGCATATAAAAAACCTGTTAATCTAAGAATTTAATTGACCTCTATAAGCAACTTAATTTACCTCTATGGCTGACTTATGTGAAACTGAACTATATATATATATATATCAACTAACATATACAATTATATGTGTGTGCACTGTGTATGTCAACTAATATATAAAATCAGAATAATATAGTCTTTTATTAGATGCAATATATGTATTTATATTTTTTTAAATTATACATCTAACCTATATAATAATAGAGATAAAGTATCCCATTAATATCCACTTAACACAAGTCTAACTTCTGCTAAGGCCCTTTGTTGATGAAGTGAAGCCAACTCTGGGAGGTCAAACAACTTCCCTCACACATGCACATAAGGGCTCTACACTTGTTGAGGTTTGAACCTGGGTTGTTTTCATGTTGCCCTCCCATCCCTCACACTAAACCACATCCCGTTGCAAGTATTAGGATGATGTTAATTTGTATTAATATGTTTTTTTATATAGTATAAATCTATCTCAGCTGGCTAATGTATGCTAAAGAATATCAATAACTGAAGCATATGTTGACAAGCATCAGTTTAGTACGTAACACCATCATGACAAGCACCATTCAATGGAACTTCAACAAGAGTGGGACAATGATCCACATGCATGGGAGGTGATGGGCAGACCAAATTCCACAATTAACTTTTATGTTTGATAGTACTGATAGAGTTGAACATGTAATAAGACTCCAACTGCCAAACCTTGAGAAATTAAAATAAATGGAAAACATGAATGGTAATATAACAAAAAAAAAATTATTCATCCCTTGTCTTGGAAGGATTTTGTGTGATGTAGAGTATGCACAAAGAGCTTGGAATTGCTGCCGACAATGATTTTCTCCATCTTTTTTAAGAGAGGCTTGCACAGAGTAATGGATTCCAACATCCTGAAAACAAAATTAAGTATAGACAGTTGAGGGTGGATGGGGTAAAAGATAAAATAGAACACCTTGCATTGCACTAGATTTTGTGCATCATCTTCCTGCACTTCATCAGAGTTGATCTCTACTCCTACAATAAAACTGCATCATGTGCATCAGATCTTCACAATGTTTAAATGTGCATTGATGTGGATGAGCTTGAGAATCAGATGTGGAAGGATCGCATCCAACTTAGGCGCATTAAGGATCAATGGAAGGGAAAATATCACAGCTACACAACAAAACAGAGACAGTCACAAGAACAAGCCCAAAGGAAAAATATGTCTCAGGCAGAGGATGGTATACTGAAGTACATGTAGAAAATGATGGAAGTTTGCAAAGCACAAGGTTTTGTATATGGCATCATTCCTGAAAAAGGGAAGCCTGTAAGTGGAGCCTCTGATAATATTAGAGCATGGTGGAAGGAGAAGGTCAGATTTGACAGAAATGGCCTTGCTGCAATCACCAAATATCAAGCAGAACATGCAGCACCTAGAGCAAATGAGAGTAACATGGTTATGGCTCCTACCCCTCATACTCTTCAGGAACTTTAGGGCGCCACTTTGGGTTTTCTTCTTTCTGCCCTTAAGTAGCACTATGATCTGCCTCAGCGGAGGTATCCTTTAGAAAAGGGTATTTCTCCTCCTTGGTGGCCTACTACTGATGAGGATTGGTGGCCAAAATTAGGCTTGCCAAAAGGACAAGGGCCTCTGCCTTATAAAAATCATCATGATCTGAAAAAGGCTTGGAAGGTGGAGGTTCTTACTGCTGTTATCACATGTCACCTGATATAGCCAAAATTCACAAACTTGTTAGGCAGTCAAAGTGCTAATGAAGTGCAACTTGGCTAGAAATTGTTAACCAAGAGGAAGCATTGGCTCGCTATAAAAACCCTAATGCTTGTCCACTGACCAGTGCTGCAGTGACTACACATGCTGGGTCTCTGACATTAAGCAGCAGCAGCGAGTATGATGTTGAAGGCTTTGAAGATGATCCGAACTCTATTTATACAAATACTGTTGTGCAAGATTGCAAACCAAAAGACCTCGATATCTTAAGTTCCAAGGTACAGGAATGCAAACCACAAGACTTTGACCATTTCAATGTAGGTATTTCAAATGAGGGAGTTTAAAATTTTAAGGTAGGAGATAATGCAGATTTTATCAGAAAAAGAAGGTTACCACATGAATCTCCATTGGAAGATCAAAAGGTCTATACATGTCCACATGAACAGTGCCCATATCATGAGCGCCAACTTGAATTTTCATATCAAATCTTAAGAAATGCCCATCAGTCTACTTGTGCATATAGAACAGATTTTCAAGGCATGGGATATCAGAGACCAAAACCTCAAGAGATTAAATCCTTATTTTGTATATCTACAGGGCAGCCTAACTAGCTACAAGTTCAAGGAAAGGTGGGTATTTTTCCATCTGAGAAGTAAGGACAAATGACATCCAATGGTAATGTGAATCTTAATCCTCTTGGCACTACAAGTTCAGCAATTCCAACTGGTAATCAGCAGCCTATCAATGAATTACTTGCTTATATGATGGGTTGCATCAGAATAAGACATCAATGCTAGGGAGCCTTAAGATGATGAATTATCACAATCGGCTTGAAGTGAAAATACACCCTGCTTCACAGGGTGGGGAAATTTTCAAAATTACACTTGATGATAACTTATTTGGGCAAGGAGTCATTGTTGGAAACAATGATTACAATTTTGGTTCAAACATCCATCTGGAAATGAGAGAGGGATTAAGCCTTGATCAAAGCAGGGTCTACGATCAACCTTTTATACATCATTGCCAGGAAATGAATGGATACATGAAATTTGTCTCTGCATATAAAAATATTCCAATTGACTATGCAGTCCCAGAGACAGTTTCTAAATATGATAATTCGATATGGTATTTTGGAGCATGACAAGAGTTATTATGAATATCTCGTCATGGTACTTCTGAAACTATATTCTACAAGGAATTCTAATCCTATTATAGTTCCCGAATCATAGCATTATAGAACCACTCTTACAAACAAATACCTGGAGTCATTTTTATTAGATAGAAACCTATAGAGGGCAATCGTCATCTGTATGGGCACTTTCATGTAGAGAAATGGAAATTCAAGAAGATGACGATCCGTCATCTGTATGATTTGTGCATGATGATTTAGGTTTTTTTTGTGTATTTGGTTTGGAACTTGTGAAAGAAACCTTAATTTATTATGTATGTTACTGTGTAGTTGGTCACAAGTTTGTCTTCTATAGTCAAAGAATGTAGACACATGGAGGTGAATCAAATGGAATTGTATTTGATTGTTTATTTATTCTATGTGCATGAATTTATTTCATTATGACATGACACTTGATTATCTGAATTGATGTGCTAGAAAAAAATTTTGGTTTGCTGAATCTACTTCTTTTGGAAAGCAGCCAAAGAAAACCAAAAAAAAATCTCTCCTTTTGGGCTGTGGAGGCTAAGGGAGATTTAATTCAGGCTCAATTGTCTAGTGCATCCCTTTAATCAACATGTTTATTAGAGGACCCTTAATACTCTTCTAAAACTTATTTGAAGGAGCTACTATAATTTATATGTAGGTAAAATTTATAATTGTTAGTACCCGTGTCATATAAAAATGTATTCGAATTATAATACAGGAATTGACCTTGTACATTGATAAAGTTGCTTAATGGTGATGTTAAATTTTTATAATTGACTTGTCTAGCTACTTTCACTGTCTATTCAACAATAGGGTCTTTACTGTAATGTCTTTTAAATTTATTGGCTGCTTTCCCTGTCTGTTCCACAATAGGGTCTTTTCTAATGAACACACATAAAATAGCACCAACACAAGATGATATTCCAATGCTGCCAAAAGATGCATACTTTTGTATCTGTATCTGATATTCCTGATAGTGTTTACAACCATAAGAAGTGTTTTTGATGATTTGTTAGAATCTGCTAGAATATTTTGACATTTATGCAGATATTTGGCTCAGATTCATACACCATATACACATTGGTGAGAGCAGACATAATCAACCCTCGATCCACCAAAGCGCCACTTCTATGATCCCATATTGATGGCCATCATCTGTCCCTAGGGTTGCAGAAAAGACAAATGAGAAATAATGTACTCATTTCCAGGGAAAACAAACTGCACAGTCTGCCCACTAACATTAGTGAAATTTACTGGAACCACAGTATCTAAAGATAAAGAGTTAATAGTAGCAGTGGTCAAATGAACTGGAGAAGTAAAAGCAGCTGGTTTTCTTCTGTGATTCTTGCAAGAAAGTAGTTTAGCAATTTTCAACTGAGTATTCATGATAATCTTAGTCTGTCTAAGATCTAATTCTGCTCACTTTTCCTCAGATTCAACATGCAACCTTTCAACATCTTTATAAATATCCATCTTCTTGTGTTGCAGCTTTAAGATGGAGTCTGCAAATGATTTAATACTTGAAGCAACAAAATCACGACTCCTATTTCCAAATTTTCCCTTATTTGGACGAGTTTCTTTTGGTCTAAGGTTGGGTCCAGGACAATGATTAGGGATACGGCTAGCTACAAGTCTGCTTCCAGGGGCACTAGTATCACTTTCAGGAAGTATACTAGGAAAATTTTCATTTGTTTGCAATAACTGGTTTGAGACGTCCTTCTCACGCTAGCAGAAAAGCATGCTAGCAGATAGATACAGGGCATTGATCCAGTCAGTGGTGTAGTTGGAAACATCAATGCAGCTCCAATTACTCCAACATCAATCAAATTGCATCTGCATCTACCAAATCTTCATACATATCGATCACTCAGCAGGTACAGGGTTTAATATTAAATCCATTGTACATTCCTATTTCCCTGAATTGTATCCTATCATGGTATTATTGGGCCAGCCCTAGGTCTTTCCTTTAGCTTAAAGCAGTGGTGGAGTTGGAACTTCAATGGCGGGCCAAACATCAAATCAACTCCGGTTACTCTAGCATCAATAATATCGCATCCGCCAGAATTGCAGAGCTGTTGATAACCCCCTCTACTAGACACACACTGTCAGAGTCTAGGCAGGCAGCATGTGTGATCAAATTCTCTCAGCTTCAGTGTTTCTTAAGGCCTATGAAAGGAAAGGGAAGGGAGCCACAGAAGTGGGGAGCGAAGTAAAAGGAGCAGCGGACTGCGACATATATTTGGGTTTTCTCTTCGACTGTAAGGTTCGATTCTTGGTCACTCATATCTTTCGCCAATGCTTCTTTATCTCTCGAAACAGTGAATAATCGACGTAGCAGAGCAAGTCTTTAGTTTGACTCTACAAAGATCTGTCCGCCATCTACCACTCATTCACGTGATTGGATATTGTCCGCCGATTGCCGCTCATTCACACATGGAATATTGTCGTGAAAGCGCATGGACGAGAGTTGTGGGTTTGCAGGTAAAGTGCTTGTCATAACTCCTCAGTGAGTACCAATTATCAGGTCTGCTTTGGGCCCCAGCCCGTGTTGTTGGCACTAGTACATCTCTCTGGTCTGTTTTCTCCTCAACGATGAGAGATTCTTCAAGAGCTCTTGTGGAAGTGCAGGGATTAGTCTTCAGCAGTGTTATTCCACTTTCAAGATGCAGATCTTCGTTAATGATGTCAACACCATGATGCTTGGATCCTCAGGCACCCAACCATAGCAACAGGATCAGCCGCAGGTGACTACACCATCACGACCTCCTACCGACATAGACATAGGTGTCGAATACTTCTTTCAAATCTTGTCGGAATCGTCACCGTTTCCCGATTATGGATTTCGATGCGACAACGAGGCTTTTCAAGAACTATTTAGGAGATTGGAAACCCTTGAATCCTCTAACCAGACACTAAAAAGAGAGGTCGATGAACTCAGGAACAAAGTAGTTGTAATGGAAGGCGATAATGGTTCACTGAAGTAGTTGTTGATGGACAACAAGGAGCAAGCAGTTCACCACCACCCCTCTAATGACAATCTACACGCTAAACTTCTCAATCTGAAAAGCAAATAGGAGGATATCAAAGCTCAGAAAGAGGCCTTTAAAAAAGAAACAGAAACACACATCAACTCACGGGGACAGGTTTCTAGAGGAAGGGATACCCCCCTCACTCCCCGTTTAGCTGCAGTTGAGGAGGTGGTACAATCTAAACTCATGGAAGAACACACTAGACAAGTGCAAGGATTGATCCTCAAAGTGAGAGGGCTTCCTTTGCCTCTCACATCCTCAGACCCCATGGTGGTTGGGACCCTGTTCCTCAATGAAAAACTAGATCTCCAAGATGTGACCCTTGATAGGGCTTGGCTTGGGTACGATTCCACTCTCTTTCTCCGGTTCAGGTCAACAACTGATCTGTTGGGTATGTGTTATATTCTTTCCACGACTAAGCATGCGCGGAGGGGTAAGAGGGGGGGCGATAGCCCCCCCCTTTGCGCCGGGCGCAACGGGGGGGTCACAAGGGGGGCGGTAGCCCCCCCCTATCAGGGTCCGGGGCAGCGCCCCGGCGAAAATTTTGGTTCCTTAATTTCCGCTGGGTAGTCTGCGTCCATGGTTTTGTGCATGGTTTTGCACATGGTTTTGGGGTTCGATGGTTTTCGGCCCCTGGTATTTTTGTAGATCCGGTCAAAGGAACTACGGTTATGTTCTAATCCAGGGTTAATGGATTGGGGTTTATGTATGCTCCGGCATGTATATATATGTGTTGTAACACTAAAAGGAATATAATGAAAAATCAAGCTGGTCGTCCCGATTTGGGATCCAGGGGAAAATCTCTGTGTTTATCTGTTTTATGTTTTATGCTCTCACAATTGTTTATTTTCTGTTATAAGATTCATGTGTAGATAATTTATGTTCAGGGTTAAAACCTACATTTGGTATCGGAGCTGTTTCGGCTTCAAGGGGACGCCTTTGTTGTTGAGGGTTTTTTGCTCGGGCCTGTGGTAGACCCTGTGCAGTGGGAGATCTACGGGATCGATTCTTGCGGTGAAAGAATATGGCGAGCGGCGGAAAGATAGAGATCGAGAAATTTAATGGTCAGAGTTTTGAGTTGTGGAAGCTCAAGATGGAGGATCTGCTGGTGGATAAAGATCAGTGGATCGCGGTAGATCCAGGTACTAAACCAACGGCAATGTCAGATGAAGACTAGAAGAAACTAGATCGGAAGGCTAAGAGCACAATACGGTTGTGTGTCTCAGATTCAGTATTGTTGAATGTATCTGGGGAAGCTACGGCGAAGAATTTGTGGGAAAAAATTGGGACTTTGTACCAATCTAAGTCTCTGGTGAATAAGTTGTTCCTACGGAAAAAGTTGTATAACCTGAGGATGAAGGATGGAGACTCGGTGACAGAGCATCTGAACGCCTTCAATACTGTGGTAAGTCAGCTGTCATCTGTTGATATTAAAATCTCGGATGAAGATAAGTGCATCAGTTTGTTGTGTTCTCTACCAGACACAAATGAGACAATGCGGTTGTTACGATGGTAAACGTCTGACTACCTTGGTGCAGTGACATTGTCTCGGCCACTTGTTCCCCTAGGGAAAGTAGAGACGAGAGGGAGAGAAATATGGAGGGTCGAATGGAGATGCCTTGTACGTACGAGAAGGTCCGGAGGCCAAAACAAGACATGGGTTTCGAGTAGAATCTAAACCACACAGAGGAAAGTTTGTAAGGTGTCTTCCCGTCACCGGAAAGGAAGGGCACTACAAAAAGGAATGCAGATCTAAAGCTCCTGAGAAAGGAAAGGGATCTGATGAAGGTCCTTCTGTAGAGGCAAAAACCACCTCGGATGAAGGTGGGGATGTGTATTTGGCTTCTTCTTCAAATACACATGTAGATAATGAGGCATGGTTGATTGACTCAGGTGCATCCTTTCACTTCACTCCCCATAGGGAGTGGTTCTGCGAGTATGAGAAATATGATGGTGGTGATGTCTTCCTAGGGGATGATAGGAGGGCCAGAATCATCGGACGTGGAAAGGTCAAGCTGAAGCTGCAAGGTGAAAGGATTAGAACACTTCCTGGTGTTCTGCATATTCCTGCATTGGCCAGAAATCTGATTTCTGTAAGCAAGATGGATGATGCAGGTGTAAAAACAGTGTTCGAGAAAGATTCCTGCAAGATGGTTCGGGGAGCACTGGTACTAATGCGGGGAGTTCGGACTGGAACTCTATACAAGCTAGAAGGTAGCACTGTTATTGATGGGTGTAATAGTTCTATGGTTCCTGAAAGTGGAGCGGAAAGCCTAGTTGTCTCTGGAGAAAAGACCATGTTATGGCATCAAAGGCTTGGACATATTGGAGAGAAGGGCCTTCGGATACTGCATAGAAATGGTATGGTAGAAGGTATGTCTAATTTCTCTCTAGATTTTGATTTCTGCGAACATTTTGTATATGGGAAGTATAATCGGGTGAGTTTTCCTTCTGGTGCTAAGAGGGCGAACAAGATATTAGAACTTGTGCACGGTGATGTGTTTGGACCTGTGTCAGTTCCATCACTGGGAAATTCTGTGTACTATGTTTCATTCATAGATGACTTCTCAAGGAATACATGGATATATTTCTTGAGGAAGAAATCTGAAGTCTTTGACAAATTTAAAGAATTTAAGGCTCTGGTGGAAAACCAGACAGAAAAGAAGATAAAGGCATTGAGGATAGATAATGGTGGGGAGTTCTGCAAGAAGGAATTTGAAGAGTTCTGTAAGAAGTATGGTATAGCACGGCAGAAGACTACTCCATACACACCTCAGCAAAATGGAGTTGCAGAAAGAATGAACAGAACACTGATGGAAAAGGCAAGAAGCATGCTCAGTGGTACCGGGTTAGGACAAGAATTATGGGCAGAGGCAGTGGAGACTGCATGTTACTTATTTAACAGATCACCTTCATCAGCGTTGGAGGATAAGATAGAACAGATGGATGTGAAGACATCATTTCTTCACGGGGATCTAGAAGAGGAGATCTACATGAAGCAACCTGAAGGCTTTATGGTGAAGGGTAAGAAAGAACTGGTATGTAGGTTGAAGAAGTCTCTGTATGGGTTAAAACAGTCACCAAGGATGTGGTATCAGAAATTTGATACCTATATATGGGGACTTGGCTTCACCAGAAGCAAGGAGGATCACTGTGTTTATTTAAATTAATTGGTGACCGTGTTATTTATTTGGTCTTGTATGTGGATGATATGTTGTTGATTGGAAATGACAAAGAAATTATCCAAGATTTTAAGACCCAACTGTTCTCCAAATTCGACATGAAGGATCTGGGTGCTGCAAATTATATTTTGGGCATGGAAATTAAGAGAGATCGGGCAAAGAGGAAGCTTTGGTTAAACCAGAGGAAGTATGTCGAGACTATATTGCAGAGGTTCAATATGCAGGATAGTAAACCGGTGAAGGTACCTATTCCTGTAGGTGTAAAGCTGTCTGCTGAACAGTGTCCCAAGACACAAGAAGAAGAGGAGTATATGTTCCGTGTTCCATATGCAAGTGCAGTGGGTAGCCTGATGTATGCAATGGTTTGTACTAGACCATACATTGCACATGCAGTGGGAGTATTGAGCAGGTTTATGTCAAACCCAGGGAAGGAGCATTGGATAGTAGTGAAGCGGGTTTTCAGATATTTACGTGGCACTAGTGATTATGGCTTGTGCTACCAGGGAAGACCAGGATTGGAAAGAATGTTGGACATTCGTGGTTTTGTTGATGCGGACTAGGCTGGAGATCTGGACCAAAGAAGATCTACAAGTGGGTATGTGTTTAGCCTATTTGGAGGCGCAGTCAGTTGGATGAGTAAAAGACAGTTTGTAGTGGCTCTTTCAACTACAGAGGCAGAATACATAGTAGCCACTCATGCAAGCAAGGAAGCAGTTTGGTTGCAGAGATTGTGTTCAAGTATGGAGTTGGTACAACAAGCTATAAGGATAGACTGTGATAGCCAAAGTGCAATTTTCTTGGCTAAGAACCCTGCTTACCATTCAAAGACAAAGCACATTGATGTTCAATATCACTTTGTTAGAGAGATGGTTGAGGCTAAAAGGGTGTTGCTGGTAAAGGTGGACACTTTGAAGAATGTTGCAGATGCATTGACAAAGTCTGTGAGCACTCAGAAGTTCTCTTGGTGTAGAGAAACAATGGGTGTTGAAGAATTGGCCCAATGACTAAGCCCTCCTGTGGCCCCCTATGGAAAGAAAACAACAAGTGGGAGAATGTTGGGTATGTGTTATATTCTTTCCATGACTAAGCACGCGCGGGGGGGCGATAGCCCCCCCTTTTGAGCTGGGTGCAATGGGGGGGTCACAGGGGGGGCGGTAGCCACCCCTGTCGGGGTCTGGGGTAGCGCCCCGGTGAAAATTTTGGTTCCTTAATTTCCGCTGGGTAGTCTGCGTCCATGGTTTTGTGCATGGTTTTGCACATGGTTTTGGGGTTCGATGGTTTTCGGCCCCTGGTATTTTTGTAGATCCGGTCAAGGGAACTACGGTTATGTTCTAATCCGGGGTTAATGGATTGGGGTTTATGTATGCTCCAGCATGTATATATATGTGTTGTAACACTAAAAGGAATATAATGAAAAATCAAGCTGGTCATCCCGATTTGGGATCCAGGGGAAAATCTCTGTGTTTATCTGTTTTATGTTTTATGCTCTCGCAATTGTTTATTTTCTGTTATAAGATTCATGTGTAGATAATTTATGTTCAGGGTTAAAACCTACATGATCACCTTCAGGCTCTTAGATCTAAGCGAAAACTATTCTCACTTCCTAGTAAGATCTTCCTTGATGAAGATCTCACTAAAACACAGGTTGTTGAGCTCAAACAATTGAGGGAGTTGGTTACAGCAACACGCCAGTCAGGGAAATGGTCAGTTATCAAGAACCTCAAAGCAGTGATTCGGGACACTTTTCCACCTGGGTGGAAGCCCCGTTTCGGGTCCTCCAAATGATAGGCTCGTTAGGGAAGGAAACAAGGGGCATCCATTTCCGTCAGTTGCTGGAATGGGAATGGGTCTTTTTGGGCATTGCCAGGTCTATTATATGATGCTCTTCGACTGTTGGGTATTTTATTCATCATCGAGATGCATGAGAGCCCTGTCCGACCTCTCCCAGACATTACAGGTTACCATAAGTTCTCAGCTTGTAGGCAAGAGACGAGGAGTTCTGATGGTATCAGAGGTTCTAGGGGAGTTTCTTGCTTCATCAAAGATTCCTTTTAGAGCAGGATTTCTTTGGTGGTTGCGGATGAGTTTACGAGGTTTATTTGGGTTCAGGTTTGAGGGGTCTCTCCTCTCCCCAGGGACACTTACATTGTTGTTTGTTACTTCCCTCTTGCTTCTCCATCATATGCCATTCATAATGGGCCTGGTGGGAACCACTTTGTCAATTTGTATGTCAGCATAGCCCAGTATTCAGCATTTGGGGAGGTTATTCTTCTAGGTGACTTCAACTCCCGCACTAGAGCCCTCCATATCCCTCTTCACAATCGGTTTTAGGATTTTTATTGCATCTAGGAGATCGACCTAGAGTCAGCGGGATTTCATAGGATTTATGATGATGCATTGGGGCCCCTTACCGCCTATGGTTGACATCTTTTAAACTTGGGCGAATCTCAGGAGCTGTTGATTCTTAATGGCCTCCCGCATTTTCCAAACTCCTAATTTTTCACATGTCGACCTCATGGTGGAGGAGCAAGCGTTGTTGATTATGTCCTCTCTAGCCAAAACCTCCTCCCATTCATTCATCACTTTTTTGTTTCCCCCATCCCCTTAGCTGACCATGATCTTATTTCTTTCTCTCTTCGTGCTGACAACCCCACCTCCCCCCAAGGGCTCACCACGTACTACTTTTCGTTTTGATGAGGGTGACTCAGACATCTTCTCTTCCCACCTTTACTAGATGCTCCCCTCCATGGAAAAATTCTCACTATTTGACTCCACATCGACCAAGTACAACTGTCTCTCATCCATCATTTTGGATGTTGCCCTTAAGTCCTACCCCCACTCTCGTCGTCCCACTTCCACCTCTCATAAACCCTATTTCCATATGAATCGATGGTATGATGAGGAATGCAAAGCTCTCCACCACCAGCTTCGACATGCATTCATCCATACTCACCGCTCCTACCCCAGTATCAAAGCCTCATATCGTTGCCTCCTCTGTCGCAAGAAACATCTCTTTGTCTCCTAGAGAAGATGTGACTTGTGTACCTCTCTTGCTCACTCCCCTAAAAAATTCTGGCATACTGTCCTCCCCCGCCACTCTCCCCTCCCCTCTGACCTTAACCCCCAGCCCATTTTCTCCCATGTGTACACCCTCTATGACATCCTAGGGCAACCCCAAATTCAGGTGACCTCTCCGCCCTCTTCAAGTTTCGTATTCTATGATAGTGACATCAGAGAGGCCATTTGGGTGATGAACAGTAGAAAAGCAGCAAATGAGGATGGTTTCCAGGCAGAGTTCCTTAAACATGGTCTTCATGCTCTGGCTCCCTACTTGGTTGATCTATTCAACCATGTGGTCTGTATAGGTTTCCCATCAACATGGTCTCATCACATCATTCACCCGATACACAAATCGAGGCCCAGCTCAGATCCCAACAATTATAGGACTATCATGGTGGGCCTCACATTCTCCAAACTATATGCTACATCCCTCCACCTCCAAATCTCCAAGGATCTTGAGTGGAAACAACTTAGATCTAGAGGAAAATTTGGATTTCGACCTGAGCACCAGACTATTGACCACATCCTTACACTTAGGGCCATCATTGAGGAGGCACAACATTGCTCTTAGAAAGTCTATTGTTGTTTTGTAGACTTTCGAAAAGCTTTTGACTCAGTGTCTAGAGAAGCATTATTCCAGAGACTCATAGATATTGGCATCTCAGAGACCCTCTTGTCAACCATCATGCGCTTATATGAGCCAGTCCTTGGTCGTCTACGCATAGTACATGGGCTATCAGATTTTATCCGGAGCACTATTGGAGTAAAAGAAGGTTGTCCCTTGTCCCCACACTATTTTGGATCTATGTTGATGAGCTGGAGTCCTTCTTGCATGAACACATCAAGGATGGTGATGGTTGCCTTCTACATCATGTCTTGATTTATATCTTATTGTTTGCAGATGACGTGGTCCTTCTAGCCCCATCCCCTAATGGATTGCAGAGGCAGTTGGATGCCCTGACCCTTTTCAGTGATCTTCAATAGTTGATGGTTAACCTAGGTAAAACCAAGGTTATTATCTTCAAAATGTCGAAGAAGTTCCTTTGTGACCTCCATTTCTTTTTCAGAGGAGAGGAGATTGATATCACCAGCTCATACACCTATCTGGGGATACTATTCACAGGACCTCGCTTTATCTTGCGGCCTGCACTCCAACCTCGAATCAACAAGGGCTATGGATCCTTGGCCCTTCTCTAGAGACAATGTTTTCGGAATCATTTTTAGGACATATCAGCCAAGATGTCACTGATGGAAAGTATTGTTTGACCCACAATTCTATATGGTTCGGAGGTTTGGGGTCCCAGCTTACTAGAGTCTGATTGGCCTACTGCAGAGAGAGTGTAGATCACCCTTCTTCGTCGCATCATTCAATGTAAGCAGACAGTGCCTCATCCCATCATTCTTTCAGAGTTTGGAGCTCACCCCTTTTTCCTTGAGACAGTGTTTGGTATCATCTCTCTTCTTCACCATGTTCAAGGTTTTGCGAATATAGTGAAGGGGTGGGATCGATATCCATACTTGGCCTACCTTTCATCAGAGTCCATTCTAGTAGCGAGTCCTTTGGCTCAATCCTAATGTTGGTATGTTGGAGTCTAAGATCTCCTTGCTTTAGTTGGTATCAAGATAAACCAACTCCCTCCATTCAAGTATTCTTTGTGTGCACTGGGCCACCTCCTACCAACCAAACAGGAGATGAATAAAATCATCCGAGAGGATATTTACAGGAAATATGTACAGGTTATTTGGATAAACCCTTAGGATGGGTTACGTCCGAAGATGGCTTTCTATATTGAGCACTTCATGATGTTGAGAGATGGACTCATTATTCGACCCCATTACATGCTTCGCCATTAGATGCACGCACTTTGGATTCCCTTGGGTCTGATCAAAGTAGGTTCTCATAAACTGCGACTTGAGGCTGACCATCAGATTGCATGGTTAGACATGATTTTCCAATTGTGTCACCTCCGAGAGACTAAGTCGGAGGAACACTTCATCTTTCGCTGCCCCATTTACTATGATTCGTGGGAGATTCCATTGCTTGTTCAGAGGGATACAGACCTTATCTAGCTTCTTTCGATACACGGACCAGAGATGTCTAGCCTTGTACATACAGGATGCCATGAGACTTCACACACAAATTCTACAGCCTCCTAGAGCAGATCTCGTACAACTGATTACGTCATTTTTTACAGTGCTCTCGTCAACAAGAGGAACGAAGCAACAAGTTAATAACATTGTTTCCTCAGACTCTAGATCAGTGTGGACTAGAGGGGCCATCCCCCTAGCACAAGGACCCCTGAGTCATTACCAAACCATATCTCTTACTAGCATGTAGTTGATATCGCGCAGTCATCAGCGACATATCACTTCTTCTCGGCAACAGCGTTATAGAGGTTCCAAATCCTCCCCTAGCCTTCCCTTGAGACAACACTCCATCTTGAGTTTTTTGCATTCGACCTCAAGTATTAGGAGAAAGATTTAGTGGACCATTATCTTGTGCCCTTTGCACTTGGAGTCCAGGACTTTCTTCATTTTGGTTTTCAGGCATTATGTATTTCTTGCTTTATTTCTTATTTATTGCTCTTTATATAGGAGACCTTTTGGTACTCCTCCTTGTATCGACATCATTGTACTCTACAGTCCCATTGACCTACTTTTGTGGTCATTCATTGGACATTAATATAGTTATCTTATCTTATCTCATCTTATCTACTTATACTTAATATTGGTTGATTTAATTCATTCTTTCAGAAATAAGAAAGCTTTTAGCACTTCTTAGTTGTTGTTGCTATTTTTAATCCCTATATATTCTTCCCATCATTCAGAGACAATGAATTTACAGTCTTCTATTTGTTGGTAGGGAAGAATTCTATTTATTATTATATTTTGTTTAGATTGTTTTTAATTCTTATGTTTTGTTTAGATTATTTTAGAAGTTTACTCGCTTTCTGTTCTTTTCTAATTCTATACCAAATATTGTTTAATTCTCAAATTATTCAACATAGGTATGGGTTTTAAACGTGTTATTACCCATGACCTTGTCTATAACTCATATAGAGTTGGCTTGAAAGCTCCCTTGACTATCCCAATCTTCAATTAGAAGCTAGATGGAAGTCTTAGTAAAGGAGTTGGATTGTCTCTTGACTCTTCTTGTTGAGAAGAAGCGTAAGATGGAACAAGAGGATTAATATGGAGATACTCTTGGGCTTCTTGCAACAATTGAGGTAGTGGAAACATGCAGTGTTGAATGAGGTACAAGTTGATCTCCATTATATAAAGGATCATGTATTAGCAAACAAAGACTGGAATTGTCTAGAGCTAAAGAACAATATTATAGGAACCTACATATGCTTTTAGATGAGCCAATAGACACTACATTAGGTCATGCTGCAATTGATGATGGAAATTATGTTCGTACGGCTTTTGTATGTGGTGGCCAAGGTGATGTTATGCCAGGCAAATTTCAACAGAAAAAATGTTGAAATCAAAGCACAAGCTAGATCTTAAGGGATGCAAAAGAGAGCTAATTTTTGTCATTTTGATTCCCAGGTTTTGACTACTTTGTTAACACTAAAAATGCAAGGAAAAGAAGGAGTTTGCAAAAAAGGCAACGCTGCAATTACGAAAACAATGTGATCACGGTTTGTGAAAATAAAGGAATGGGAATAGTATTAGTAAAGAAGGCTATCGTGGAGGCCTCAAGGAATTTCAATCTATTATCACAACATATACTACCATTTGTGACCCAGTTTCCATTAAATCCAATTTTTTCTTGAATATAAAATATAAAATGAGTCAAATATCATGTAAATGTTGTTGGGTTTTTAAGCAAGTGAATAAAGAAAGAGGCGGTCTCACCTTAGCAATTTCTTCAGTACCCACGAGGGTTTCAATAGCTCGAGAAATGGAAGAAGGATAACGGGGGAAATTTACAACAAAATATGTGGCGTCTAGTATTTCTTCCGACATGATTTTGACCTCAATTACTCCCATCTCTGTACCATTCACAAACCGTTGTGACACTTAGAACCCCACATAAACCCTCTTCAAACCCTCTTCAAGAAACACTAGCCTTGGATTTAGCTTGCAGTTCGATCTTTTTCAAATTCCTTTTACTTGCATGGCCTCTAGAATTCCTGCGTTTTGCATATGACTATCAAACATCCACAAAATAGTGCTTAAATCGATGTTAGGGTGCTTTTTTTTCGTTTTGCATATGACTATCAAGCATCCACAAAATAGCACTTAAATCGATGTTAGGGTTCTTTTTTATTTTTTTATTAAGGTCCCATTTTTTTTAATGTTGGACTGTGGTCTTATTCCTTTAGCGTCATCACAACAAGCTTAACATGTTATTATAGGGAATCAAACACAAGTAGTGAGGGAATTAATAGCCTGCCTCAACCATCCAGTCTACTCTTATTTGAGGTTGATGTTATGGTGCTTTTACATGAATGTTAGATTGTTTTGCCAAGTGCAATCACATTATCGTTAATGGGCTCTTCCTTTGTTCAAAATTTGTGGATGTTTTTGTATTTAATTTTGTTATAACGTAAGGGATAACCCTTCCAATTTCATTTGCATTGGATTTTCAAAGCTTTTTCATCAATGAATCTTTCGTCGATTTAAAATAAGTATGACATTAATTATTTATAATAATTAGTTGTAATTTTTTATCATCGATATCCACAATATTTACACTACTAAAAGCCTAGATAAATGAGATTCAGCCTTGTTAAAATATTTTGGAAATATATCGTGTATATGTTTACCCTATTCAACATTCCGGGTGAACACGCCACCCATCGTAAGGAACTAGAAAGTAAACATATGATACTTTATCTTGTCCATACTTTATCGATTTTAATTCATGGCATGCTTCCTTTTTGTATGTCCATTTGAGGAATGAAATATTGAATGACAATAGCTTAGTAAATATTTACCTTCACATTTTTACTAGGCAGAAATCATGATATTGGCCAGAAAAAAATTAACATTTTCAAGGGAATGATTAATTCTCAATGGTTTTTCAATCACCTGATTTCTCTCTCTCATCACCCCCTACCTTATTAAGAATATTGAATTAGTCGAGTGGCAACCTAATATTCATAGAAGCAAAAAATATCAATGAGGCATTGAGACTCTAAATCATGCCCATGAGATTCAACGTATAATAGAGTAGTTTCTTAGTTTTGAAAACTCATATTTTCTTTGAGTGTTTCATTTAAATTTCTTGTTTTCTTTAAGGAAGAGGGATTTATTTTGGGAGAGGTCTATTTCACATGTGTTCATGAGGTGGGTCAATCCATGTCAAATTCCTCTCCAAAGGCGTGTTAAACACCTTACCTTCTAAATAAGTCTCATCTCATGTGCCCTTAAAAGAATTGCAAGAGGTCTCTCCCTATCTCTTTCTTTCCAGTTTAAAGTGAATAATTCCATTGAAGCTCCTTAATTATCTCTCATTATAGCATAACACAAAAAGTCAAATAATTCAATTGGGTTTATCTCAGGTGGTTGGGAAGAAAGGTTGTTATCTCCCACACCCAAATTCAATTCCTTGCAAGTGACATGATGATGAGAAATATTGATGTAATGGCTAGGTGTCTGTGAATATTGTTGCATTGACCCTCACACTCACCCTCGGACTAAGAAAGAGGATAATTTCCCTTGAAAAATAAATAAGTCAAATGAAGGGAAAGAAACATGGAAAATTGAGTTGATGGGTAGGAATGAATGAAGTTTTGTTTATTGTGAGAGAGATATTTGGTAGACCAAAGAGAGAAGACACAATTCTATTCTGTTGACTGACCATGTCAAGAGGGGGGAGGAACCATATAGGATCTATGTTTCAACTTCGTGAATTGGCGTGCACTTTTCTTTCTTTCTAGATGATGGCCATTCTCTAGTAATTATGTGCATTGGGATAATTAGAGTATCATAATATCATAAATAAATAAAATAAATCATTCAATTTATGTTTTCCTTTTTTCAATAACACTTGACTTGTTCATTACCACACTAACACATTAATGCAAAAAAGAAAGGAAGAGAAGGACCAAAAGAGTAAAAAGTAGCTTTATTGTGAATGTGAATCAAAACCAAGCAAAAAAGGCATGCAATAAAGTAATCCATCTCTTTCTTCAAAGGTTAGCTATCTTTTCTCGTGCCTTTGGAATGGAAAATAAGGCTTCATTACTTCTTTTTTCATTTGAGAGAGATACTTTACCTCTACATGCACATGAACATAAGTTGAGTTGGCGAGGTCAGATTTAACTAATATCCTTGTAAAGGTCAATGGGTGTTGATCCCAGATTTGTGCTACATGGCTATGAAAATTTTAGAGTCGTTATCGAGGAGATTACATAAAATCATGATTACATATATAAATATCATATAAGTCACTAACAAACCCTGAGGTAAATGAGTTGTTTGTCCAAGCCTTTATAAGTATTCTGACTAAGTAATGGCATTACCTTAGTTAGAAGGTAAGGTTCTCCTTATTTCTTCACACACAAAACCCTTTCCCCACACTTAATGTTAGACCAAATAAGAAAGCATCGACACCCTTATTCTTGTGAAAATGAGAAGAATGTATACTTGACTAGATTGACCTCCCCAAATCCTTACTTCTTAAATCATTCACTCACCTTAGTGAAATGGTTAGATGATAGTTTAGTTTCACCTTTCATCATACTCACACTCTCGTGAGGGTGGAGAGGACCTCCATGTTTGTTTCATCATACTCACCTTTGTTGTTGTTGTTGCTACTACTGTTGCTATTGCTGTTGTTGTTGTTGTTGCTGTTGTTGTTGGTGTTGCTACTGTTGCTGCTGCTTGCTGTTGTTTTACGTTGAATTTTCTGGGCAGCATTGACTTTTCTAGGGTTGACTTTGAGTTGACCGTGTGGCTATTTTGAGGGTTGTTGTGACACATGCTGGGTTGGCTGACCAGGGAGACTTTGTTGGTTGAAGCATCCTGTTGACCACTGTAACGCACCAACAAATTTATTTGTTTCTGGTTTGTCTTCTGTTGATCTACTGGTATGTTCTATCAGCACTTTACTTGATTGTCTGATTGTTGTAGTGAAAGTAAAGTTGCATCAAGCATAGAACATCTACATAAATTTACAGGTTCAAATATGAAGATGGCTTAAAGTTCTGAAGGAAGAAGTTGATCTACTGAAGACGAATTCATGAAATTCTCTCTGTGTTGATGATATATTTCTCACAAAGGATGAGAACCTCTTTAGTGTAAGAGGGAGTTGATTGAAAGTGTTACATGAACCTGATAAAATACTTGTTGAGAATGTGGCATGATGGATTGTGAGCCCATGGCTACTTCCTTGATGAAGAAAAAGTTGCAAGAATATGTTGTTGAGCAAATAAATAACATTGATAGGTTGTTGGTGTTCGCTTTTGTTCAAAGCTTTGGTTAAAGCTGGACGAATAGCTAGATGTTACTAATAAAACAAGTATTGAAATCCACCATGGCTACCTTTCTTCTTTTGAGTAGGTTGAATATTATGTAAGAAGCCTAGAATGGCTAAGGATCCCTTTGAGAGGGAGCATTGGTTTGATAGCATCATTGGGTTACCGTAAGACCTATGTGGTCAAGGAATTTGGTTCTGAGGCTTGCAATCATGAGGTACAAATTTCATCTCTCCTTGAGAGGATATTGAAGGTGTACAAATTTCATCTCTCCCTAAGGTTAATGGTGTACAAATTTCATCTCTCCCTAAGAGGAGATTGATGGTGTACTATTTTCATATCTCTTCAGAGGAGATTGATGGTGCACTATGTTAATCTCTCCTGAGAGGAGATTGATGGTGCATTGTTTTCATCTCTTCTGAGAGTAGATTGATGGTGTATTATTTTTTTTTCATCTTTCCTCTTGTGAGCCCTATGGTGTATGGTGTAATGGTGTAATGGAGATGGTGCATCGAAAGCTCCTCATCTACTACCTTTATATGCTCCATACATAATGGTTCTATTGGAAATATTATATCAGACATTTGCTCATCAAGTGACATGTACTCTTAATAGGGAAAAGTGGTCCATATGGCCTAAGTTTCCTATCAGGATCAGATACTATGTATTTGATCGCACCAGCCAAGCCATGAAAGAGGCCAGTGAAATTGAATCATATAATTTTGGAGAGATAAGATTCAGGAAACATGATCCTGAAGCTTTTGTTATTAATCATTGTGTTGCTGTCAACCAGATGTGGTCTTATACCCATGAGAGGGATCCTAATGAGGAAATATTCAAGAGACTTATTTATCCATTGAGGTTAAAGAAAAGCTAAATCAAGGACCTCAGAAGAAGGCCGAATAGACCCATGCTTCACCTATTGTCAACCTCCAAGAAGAAGTTGAAAAGCTCCAGAGGGTGTTGGAACAGGTGAAGGAGATGAAGGAAGCATTGGAGAAAGAAGCAGACAGAATCAAGAGGAGGATTGAAGAAGAGCAAGGAGCGAAGGAGGCAGAAGAACCGATAAGGAAAGAAAAACAAGATGATCTGGTGAAATAATTGGCTTTGGAAAATGAACAAAGAATCAAGTAGCAAGAAAAACAAAGGAAAAGAGATGAATATCTTTGGAGGAAAATAGATGAGGAACTCCAAAAGAAGAAGGAATAAGCTATGTGGAAAGATAATTGGATTGAACACCTTGGCATTCCATCATCTCCGAAGATAAACCCCGCTCCTAAGTCTCTAGTTGAACCATGTAAGATTGAAGAAATGGAGAATGAGCAATTTTTCCCCATGACCATGGCTAACCCAGTGGTAGTATTGAAAACATTCAATTATGAATACAAGAAGAACAAAGTCAGTAGGAGAGTTTCCAAAATGATAAGGTTGGGGGAGCAATTGTCACTGAGGAGGTTCTCATTCATGAAACAACAGTTGATTCAGAGATGACTTCAGCTGCCAGTATTACCATGGCCCAAGCAACAGGTGATAATGTTGCCATGTTGAAGAGAAAGGTCTATGTTTCTCAGTTGGAACTCACTGCTGCTAAGCAAAGAATTGCAGAGCTAGAATTCCAGCAGCAAGGTGAACTAGACTCAGTTAAAGAGTTCAAAGGTAAATCACTTGAGATCCAAGAGGAACTGAGTACGGTTCAGAAATAATTCTACAGGAGCATTCAAGGCATCAAAGATAAAACTCCTTAGTTTGATGATTATAAAAAGAGGATGGTGCCTGTCAAGGAAGAATTGGAGAATATTATAAATATGCTAGATGACATCATTCAATGGCAAATACAGTATCCTGATGAGGGGGTAGACATTCCTCAGCTCCGTGACTTGGAGAAAATAATCTTTTTTTCTAAAGCTTGTAAATCTCTCGACAGGGCTAGAGCCTTAGAGCAAAAGGCTGAGGAACCTTTGAAAATTTGCTTCAAGTTTGGAGGAGAGGTTGATGCAGTCTTAAATAAATTCAAGTTTCCAATGTTCCAGTCAACCTTTGGACCTGTATATGTGGAGCAGTGCATAGATTAAAAGGAGAGAGTGATAGACAGCTGCAAGCAGGAGATCCAGGCATTAAAAGTTATCACCAGGGACAACACAATTTATATGAAGATTTTCAGAATAAAATGCTAATCCAAATCAAAAGGAAGGTGTCTCTGTTTCTAACAAGGATTGCATAGGTACGAGGCTATGGTAGTAAGCGAAGAATGTTGAGTAGTTAATCTAGGACCTGGGTTAATCTAACAATTTTTTTCCCTTTATCTGATGTAATTTTATAAAAAAATTGGACAGATGAGAAGTTTATATTTCACTCAAAGCCTAAAAGATATTAAATTTTTGGCACTGTGCTCAAATGGGTTTAAAATTCATAAGGTCACAAATCCACTAACATTTACAAGCAACCTCATAACATAAATAAGCAAAGAGAGATAGAATCAAAGAAAACAATCATATACATACTTAAGTGTCTTGTCCCAGCTTCCAGTTGCAAGCAAGTTCATTGCTGGAATCCATGCAATTTCCTTAATAGGTGCATCATGCATAGCCACAGTCACTGGCTGGCCCCTAGTCAGCAATGGCCACATTTTAGCTTGTTTATCACAACCAACAGATAAAATAGCAGATCCATCGTCCTTCCATGTCGAGCAGAGAACCTGCATACAAAGCATTACATAACAAAAAAACTTAGAAGCACACTTCGAAACTTCAGTAATGTTTCTTGCCATACGTAATATAACCCTGGTTCCTGCAAGCATATTACAACTTCTGGATAAAATTCACAAGAAAAAAGAATAGGTACTAGAATTCCAACCACAATCTGAAGCACCTCACCGGTTGGTCATGTTACATTGCTTCTTGTGGCATGCTAGCCCCAATTTGAAGGACCTTCCAGCATCTAACATGGAAATATACATTCCAAAATATAACAGAATATCAAAACAAAACACCAGTCAAAATCATTACAATGATATCACTATCCCCAAAATCTCAGATGAACGAGTCCGCATTTCAGTAAATGGAGATAGTTGAGAACACGATGAAGCACAGTAGAATGCCTAAATTCGCACTTACGGTAGCCTAAAATCCTCCTTTATGCCTATTTAAAGTTCCCCGGAAACCATCACTGCACAGAATCTCTGAAAGCTTTGTTTTCGCAAAAAATTTTAACAGCCAAAACTGCTGAACCCTCAAATCTCCAGTAACCCTGTGCTCGTGCCTTGGCTTTCCCTCCAATTGATAAGCCACCAAAGTTCAAATGGTTAACACACCCGCCAAAGTTCAAATGTTATAATTTTTTGACATATGTTTTGTCATATTAAAAATAAATAAAACAAGTTGTAAAATTTTATTATTTAAAAATGTGAGAGCATTACTCTATATTTTTTTAACATATGTTTTTTTCTCGTTAAAAAATATAGCTATCGAGGTTAATCTAGGGTAAATAGAGATAATATTTTTAATATAGTAGTAATAATATATTTTTAAGGTCTTAGTGAGACCTTATTGTGATCTCATTGTTTGTAGGATTTTTATTGTGATCTTACCTTATTGTGATCTCATTGTTTGTAGGACAAAGGACTTGAGTCCGCTAAACTCTACAAAGGTGTACATACTCTACCCCTTTAGATTTGAACCTATGACATCTTATGACGAAGCACATGTTCTTAACCATTGTAAAGATATAAAAAAGTTGACATTTTTCTCCAATATTCAAATATTATGACCCATGGTCATCCAAAGGTAGAAGCTTCTACTAAAAAAAGAATCCATAGGTAGACTTGAGGTTTGAAGGGGATTTTATTATGAAAAAACATAAATGGAAACACAGAAAAGATATTCCAAAGAGTACAATAGTAGAAAAAAATCCAAATTCTATTAATGGATGAAATAGAAAATAACTATAAATTGCAAAGTGATACAAACTAAGTGGAATGGAGGTAGCTTCTTTATGAAGAGAGATGTGTCAACTACTCTTAATCAAAAGAAAATATTACAAGATGTCAAAACTGATTTTGAACATAAAGTATGATGTCCTAAGATCCAAAAACTCTAAAATCCAAAACCCTAGCCCTAGGAAATGGCATGCCAAAAATAACGTGGGCCCAAAGAGGCTAATCGATATATCAACTTCTTGGGGCTACAATGTTTGCATGCAAACTCCATTTAGGAAATTTCTTGGACCAATACAATCCATACTATGTGTCTTTAGCCTATGACAAATGCCAAAAATGCAAGGGAAATGCCCAAAAAAGGCACCAGAAGTTTGAGACCTAAAACACTATAATATAACTACCAAGACGTGGAATAATGTTGAATCAATGTAACAAGTGGGTGGTCACTAGTATTCTATTGAATCAATTGTCCCCCCTTATGAATAAGTGGTCCATTTTGTGTCAAGTTCCTTCGTCGAGTGGGGAAATTTTTGTTGAATATGACTCCTAGCGAGACATGTGCGCAAAAGTAGGAACATGAGGTGCCTATGAGAGGTGGAAAATATGGTTCAAGTAGCTCCACATTAATTATAAGGTTCAATCCAAAGAAAAGGGAATTTTTTATTTAGAAGCATCTTCACCCACAACCTTTGTGTTGGTGTAAGGCCTATATCGGAATGGAGAGTCGGGGGGAACTTCCAATGGGATCTTAAGAGGTGTTCTTTATACAAATGCAACCATACCTTATCTCCCACCCTAAAATTGTGTGGCACTCTAATCCAGGTGGATATTTGGTGGCCACCCACATCTTCCACTAACTCAATGGTTCTTTATCTTCTGATCAATTTTTCTATGGTTTTTTGGGTCTTGAACTTCTACGGTTATGTGTGGGCCCTAAATGATTTTTTTTGGCCATTTATGGGTCCAGAGGTTTTTATTTCATTCCCTAGCGTTAACAAAAATTTGTAATCCTAAATATAGTTCTTTCAGATGGACTAATTGTGTTCCCCATACAGAGATTTTAAGCAAAAGTTGCACCACTATGAAGTTGATTCTAGGGTTACGGTTTTAAACCTTTGGGGTTCTTTATTTTATGTTAAAACATATGATGAAACTAACATAAACAATGAACAAAATATGCATTCATAACCTACAAGAATCTTGATCACGACATGTTTATAGAACTGAACAACCTGTATCGGGAAAGCTTGAGCAAGATTAGAGCTTAGAAACAAAGCATGAAGAATGAGGAACCATGTTTTCGTCTTCAGGGAAAATGTAGATGCGGGCAGGGAGGGAACCCTTGCTCTCTCTGCGGGAAAAGGTAAATGTTAGTGTTGGATTTTTGTTAAAGCAATCTTAGCCTTTGCCTCTCATTCCATGGAAGGGACTCTGCTATTTCAAGTGTATAATTTTTATTAATATTGTATCACCATATTTTATGGAAAGTTATTTGAAAAAGGTCATTTTTTAGTAATCATTTTTATTGTATTCTATAATCAAAATAGAGTGAGAGCTAATTCATTAATTTTATTTAAGTAAAATTAAATTATTTGAAATGATTCATTCGCAGGCCATTAAGGGGTGGACTTTCACTATTGCAAGATTTTTTTTTTTATTGCTTAGTTAACTTATTTCCTTGTGTGTAAGGAAAACAAGCTTTTAGTCAATCAGAAACAATTCTAAATTTTATTATATGACCAAATTCAATTCTTTATTGCCAAAACATGTTCTCGATGAGTTTTCAATATGGTTATGCTTAATGTCAATTCAATTTATCTATTTTAAAGACAACCCACACTATCACCAAATTTAATTCTTTAATGCCAAAACATGTTCTTGATGAGGTTTCAATATGGTTATGCTTAATGTCAATTCGATTTATCTATTTTAAAGACAACCAACGCTATCCAAATTTAAATGGAGCTCGAGGTATAAGTTTTTATAAATAGAAAAAAAATACTCATTTCAATTTCATATATATGAAGCATTAGAAATGGATAAAAAGGAAATTAGGAAGTCAATTAGGTTTAGCTTGGGTGGTTAAGAGGAGTTGTTATCATCATTGTCTAAGGTCAATATTACTTGTGATGTGTTTATTCCTTATGTAGGTTTTGCATTATCTTTTGAATTTCGAACTCAACCTTTTGAATTCATCCATTCTACCATGACTCATTTCCATTTAGTTTGCATTCAAATCATTCTTATGTTATTATCAATTTTAACTTAAGCAAAGTATGGAATGTGTTGGTTGCATATTGGTGCTACAAAAGATGGTCTTATGAGTGTATTTATTATATGGTGAACAATATATTATATGTGTTGTGTATGGAAATAATTTTGTTTCTTACAGTTCTTAGTATGTTGAACTATGTTTGGCTATTCTTAGGTGTGATAAAAATGAATTTAGACACCACCTCTATTTTAGAATACGAGTTTTCAAATATACAAAATCCATCAATTCTCCAACATGGTATTAAAGATAATGGTTTGAGATCTAGCATGTTGCCTACAAGTCTCATGCAAGTTGTAGATGCTCTTAAAAAGTCAGATTTGTTTAGTGCATTGGTTCAAGGTTTCTAATTGCAAACTAAATCTAGGATCAAATCAGTGGGTCAAAATAACGATTTTCAAGCTAGATCTTATAAATTTTAATGGACACAATTATGGAATTTTGGCACAAGATATGGGAACATTTTTGAAGAGTGAAGAGCTATAGGACTTTACGAAAATGGTGGTTCTTATCCAAGGGATAACTAATAAAAAAATTTCATCACTAGGAAAAAGGATGAGGCTCTAGGAGTCATATTGTGGAAGAATGTAACTAGGTTCGGTCTTCATTAATAATTTATTTGTCAAAATAACTTATTATTATTCAACTTGTTAAAGCATGGGTTTCATGCTTCGGTCATATTTATATTAAGGTCCCAATTGTGGACATCTAGGTTAGTTGTTACAAATTTAAATTGATCCAATTTTTAGGCTTTTAAATCATGTAACATTAGGTTGTCAAAAGGATCCTCCATCAAGTCATCTTCTTCAAGGTCATCATCCTCGAAATCTACTTCAAAGACAACCCTCATGTCAAGTGATACAAGTCATCAAAGTTGCATCCTTAAGTCGACTTCAATCAATCTTCAAGTCAGCTCAAATCAAGACACAACACTTCACACTGTCATGTCAACTCAATAACTATGGAAAACAACTATATATACAGGGGTATAGTTTTCATTTCTACCACAAAAGTTTGGAAATCTCTGAAGTTTCGGACCACAGATATAGTTCGGATCATGATCACAAGTTCGGTGTTGGAGGATAAGGTCTCGAACATATTACAGAATTTTGGTAACCATTTATGCTATGAATCAGGTAACTTCCATGATATGATGTTGCAGCAAAAAAGTGCCTCGGTTTCAACAGAGATCTACCACAGAATCAGTGCTATGTTATGATACTTTATTCAATGAATATGCTCGATTATCTCAGTTATGGTTCTCAATGCTATGATGATGCTCGGTGATCTCAGTAATGATGCTCGGTGCTATGTTGTTATCTCAAACTCGATCAAGGTAATGAGGATGGAGTTTAGGTGCAAGCAAAGGATATATCAGTGTCATGGAGATCTTGGTTCTAACACAGTGAAGGGATGACTTGATGTAGGAAGTCTATAGCCTAAGGTCTTGGTCATCTCATCTTAAATCTAATGAAGGAAGAATTTTGACTGGGTTTTCCCCAAAAGGTGGGGGTTTTACCTAACATGTGCCTACATCTTGTGTCTTCTTCTATTTGTTCATTGGAATTACTCTTGATGATAAGAAAAGATAAATTGAAAGAAGAAATAATAATAACAAAACATATAAGATAATTTCATGATAAGAGAAATTGTTTAACTCCCATCTCCTTAATTTCTCTAACACATAACAACCTCCATCTCAAGGTTGATTCAATGTCATATAAACCATATAAACTAATCATATAATATGTACTCTTTGGTATATCAAAGAGCTAGAAGTTGATGCTTATTTTCCCCTAAGACCCTACAAACGTTAGTGGAGATCGTGTAGGCTCAGAGGGAGTTGTCAAATTTTGAATTATATGGTTTGATTTGCACAAGAAGAGTCTAGGTGGGCTTGAAGTTAATAAGCCATGTGACAACTTGTCAAACCCATGTGGATGCCCAAATGAAGCCCTTATGTTGCATATAAATAGAAGGTGAGGTTGGAGGCTAAGATAACATCCAAGAGAAATAATTTAGGAGTAAAACACCTTCTGATGTAAGCCACAACTTGAAGAAGCGAAGGTTGAAGCCTGAAATGACTATTTTGAGGTTAGATTAGGAGATATAACAAAGTTGAGGAGTAGCTGCGTAAATAATTTGGTAAGAGGGTTGTTTTGGTACCAAAAGGAGTGGCATATTTGTTTTTTAAGAGAGTCTTAGGCACTGTAGTTATTACAGGGATAACGCATGTCTGTATTAGGTTTGTTGGAGGGGTAGTAAGGCCTAATTCCTACAACATAACTAAGGGACAATCAGCGTACGAGAGAAACTCTAGGGTGAAGCAAGCCACATTGATAGAAGGAATTGTTGGCAAGTGTTGAGAGGGCTGACATGGACTGTGGATAAGCCCTAACCAGATTGCAGAATACAACAGGGTACTAACACATTAGAAGGTATGTTTTTGTGTTAAATTATTGGTCCTCGTTTGGATAGTTGGATCATTTTAGTACAACCTGTTGAAGCAAAGAAGGGAGGGATAATGTGTTGGTTAGAAGCCCTAACCAGTGTAATGACTGGTGATTGGATCAAATTCATATGCAACCTATGGAAGCTATGTGTTGGGGTTCTCTTGGGTGTTAAGAAACCCCAACTAGGAGCAAATCTCGCAATGAAGTAAGGGGTGTCCTAGGATAGGGCTGTTAGAGAAGTATCTTGGTAGCCAAGAGGAGGATTTACTAAGTGTGAGGATGCCCTAGCCAGAGGTAGATGCTACAAAAAGTATTGGTCACTCGTGGTCTACTGGAGGGCAGCGTGAGAGTGGGCCAAGTGTGAACGTGGATTGTGCATTTATGGTCTGATGGAGGATAGTGTGATAGTACCCATGTTGGGGCCCGGTGTGCATCATCTTCATGGACCTCGATGGTTGCTAGAGGTCAAGGGTCTGATCAAATAGGAGCAGTTTTGTGTAGCCCTAGACTCATGTGTGGAGAAGGACTTATACAACAAATGATGGGAAGTCCTCCTAGCCCGTGTTCATTATGGGATATAGACATAGAGGCATTTTTCTTGCTATATCCAGTGGCAGAGAAAGAAGCAGTGGAGATTGCAGTGCTTTTCATGGAGGATGAAAGCCTCTATTTGGTGGTTCAAACCCTTGGTCCATTCAAGGGTGAATTATTTTGCAGAATTTGCTCAAAGGTTGATCCAAATCTTTGATGGAGAGAGGACAAGGAAAGAGGAAGCCATTCCACCATGGGAGGAGAATTGCACCAACATTGTCACAGCTTTGAGAGGGCAGCCTTTTACATCTATGGAGGAGGCAGCCATTGCATTGGAGGAGACAACTAATGCCGCCATACAAGAAGAAAACCCCAAGTTCCACCAAGGTATGATTGAATTTCCACTTTTCATTTTAGCAAATAAATTAAGGGAATGTGGAAACTCACATGTAGAGGTCCAGGAATCTACATACTTTGCTATTCTAGAGCACCTTGATTGCACTACGTTGTGCAAAGGGTTCAAGGAGGAGATGAACCCTCATCCTCATACATCTTGGTTGAGTTGCATTCAGCCATTGAGGTTGGAGTGTGAACTTTTGGAGGATGGAACAAACCATGGTACCTTCATGATAAACAAGGAAACATATTTTGAACCAGAGGTTGAAACAGCTGCTACACCATTGGAGGAATTAGCAGCGCTATTAAACACGGGTGGAGAGGAGATATTACCTCCATCGCATTTGGGTCCTTATGGATCCAACATAGTTATGGGTGTGAGATATTTTCTAAGAGGTCTCCAAGGAGCTGCATTTCAAACTCTCATGAAATGCAAAGAGAGAGATTTGGTTCGGGAGGATGGTAGCCCTCATGGGGGGAGTACCAAAGGAGGCAGAAGGAGAAAATATCCACAAGGAGCTGAGTGGGTGTGGATGAGGAGCAAGGGGCTGATTTTCCACTTGCAAATATATGATACCGGGCAGCAGGAGGCTTGGCTACATTGGCTCCTCTTGAAGGAGTTTTGCCATCACTTAGTGCAACCTCTTTTCAGGAGGATGGGAATGAAGAAGAGGTGGCAGGATGGTTACATCATTGAGAATCAGGGAGTAGGGATACATGGAGCTGATATGGTATATATATCAGTCATGATACCTTCATCACATGAGTTACATGATGTGAACATGAGGAGGTAGCAAACCCTTGGATTGCTGAAACTATCTTGGAGAGAGCACAAGCAGATTTTCTCTTATATGATGTATGGTGTTGCAGGAGTAGAGGAGGGCACTCTCATAGTGAAAATGGATTACTCCTTAGCTTGGAATAATCGGGAGGCATTTCCATCTTGGGAAAAGCTTCACAATTGCAGCAGCATCACCAGAGGTGTTCTTGACAAGAGCATGTCAAGGAACAAAGATTGTCATGGGCAAGAGCCTTTTTGCATGAGCTCACAACGCTGACACTGGGGAGCAGGATCATATACATGGATCCATCTATAATCTTAATTCCAGCCTATGGTAAAATCATTGTGTTTACATTTGCTGATTTACATACTCTTATCATTATGTTGCAGTGCATGGCTCCTCAAAGGGGCAGATTTTCCATGTTGCTCCATGAGCAAAGTTGGGCCAATCCATGTGATAGAGACAGCCATCTTTTATGTGGCCTTGGGAAAAGGTTTTTTCACTACATGTATTTTCAGCCAACTCATATACTTGACCATGTATTAAGGAACATTTTTCCATGTAAAATTTTGAAGCAGCAATTTGAAAAACTGCATTGTTGCTGCTTGGGAGACTGTTGGTGCCATCAAGCATCATGTAAAACCATCAGTACTTCCTCTATTTTTATGATGATCATGTTTCCATTTGTTCATATTGTCCATATTATTATTGGAAGCATGATGGGTGAATTGAAACATGAGTTGAATATGTCTATTAGGGGAGATGATTCCCACAATTTATGCATGGCATGTTCTAATGGGAACATGAGGAGAGACATGGTCACCACAACCACTTATTTTGTTTCCTTTGGAGGTGGACCATGAGGCTGATGAAGATATCCATACATTGTATGTATATGGGCATGTATTTGATTTTTTATTGCTAATTCACTCATCTATTTACTATTCAGTAGTAGAGGTGATATTTTCTGTACAATGCTTGCCATGTTATTTTTTGCAGCTGCAATGGATGAATTTTCATTATAGCCCTATAAGAAATTGTTTGTACCTTGCTGCACATGGCATAACCTACAACAAACATTTCATTGGGATATTCTATGATGATCATTTCCTACTCATCATGGATGAAATGTCTTGGGTCAGCCAGATTATCATTCATGGAGAAGAGATCTTTGGAGGATTTCTCTTCATTTTGCCACTTGAGGGAGATACTTTTGTAGCCCATGATCAGCACACACTCTACACTTATCATAAGTGGAGAGAAGGATAGCATGGGGCAAGCTATGAGGCTTTCTATATTCATATTTGCAACCCACCATTTCCGGAGGTCAAGGTGGAGGGAGATTTCTGTGAGTTGCCATGTTGGGAGGAAACTTATGTTGTATGGATGATTGCTTGGGGATGGGAGATTAATATGGGGATGATGAGTCCCATTATATATCAGATATCATGCCTCAAGGATTCCCTTAGACAGCCCATTTTTTCCTTCATGGATATTTGTTTCTACATGACAGCTATTTTGGGATGTTCACCAAAAGTTGGATTGCATATGTTGGAGGGACAACTTGGACACTTTATTGATGATATGGCATCCTTTTCTCATAGGAGTTAATCATGCATGGATGCTACAAGGAGAGTAAGGGAAAATGTATCAGTCTATCCTTGCACTTGCTTGAGGATAAGCAATCTTTGAGAGGGGAGGACTGTAATGTTCCAAATTTTTATGGAACATTAATTTTTTCCATTTTCACTTAGGAGATGAATAAAATGGGTAGGTGACCCATTCATTTTACCTATAGGGAATATAATTCCTCTTAGCATGAAGGGGGATCACTTATAGAGCTGGATTTCACACCTCCATGTGTGAAAAGGGGCTTTTGTAGGATGACTAGGTCAATTTTGACCAAGTCAAACAACGAAGTGGCATGAGTTGGAGAGCACATTGTGGGCCAACGCAGTGGGATAAGGAGGGAAGCTTCTAGAGGAAGGAAACCCTAATGAGTGGGGTTCCTTGAGAGGGATCTCACATTGTTTAAAATGAGGGCAAGGTAGCCATTACAAATCATCTTGAGTATTATTCATCTTTGGTCCTTTGGACTTGCTGCATGCTCTTGTTGTTTAGCAAGAATTTCCAGGGGGAATTCCTGTTTAGGATCTCTTCTCCTTCTTGAGTAGCTCTTGGAGGATTGCACTCCATTCCCCATATTTATACATTGAGGTTAAGCCTCATCCTTCATCATCAGCGTAGTTTCAGTTGGAGATTGTGCAGTGTTATTGAGTGTTGCTGGGGAGGTTTTCTACAACACCATCCTTGGCTAGTTTTTCAGAGGAGGGAGCTTCCATCTCTTTGGGAGATCAGAAAAGGAGGTTCAGGAGCTTATTCCATCATCTTTTGCACCAGGCCAACCACTTACCATCATATGTAGTGTAGTCCCTCTCTTAGATAATGTTATTCTTGGAGAGCATTTGCTGTGAGGGAATAGCAGACACATTGGAGGGTGAGATCTTTGGTGAAGGGATTAGCCTTCACTTTAGATTTCCATTGGAGGAGGGTTCTTTATTTGATGTAGCCATTTCATCCTTCTCCATCTATTTCCAGTTCTTGAGTTGCTGCTGCTACCCAGCAACTCCGACATTTCTGCAGGAATGCCATTTTGTATGTATTTCAGCCAATCCTTCTAAGGATTGTGTATTGTATGTTTTCAGGGGTTGAGATCTTGCTCCCCCTTCTTATTTGAGATTTCTATTGCCATATCTACATGTTATTGACATTTTGCAGCAATTCTCCTTCAAGGATTGCGCAGTCATAGCCTAGGGCTTCATTCATGTAGCAGTGTTCTTCATTTTCTCATGTACATTTCTCTTGAGGATTAGAGTGCCTTGTTTGAGTGATCATTTCCTCAAGGGTTTGTCTATATTATGTTGCTATGATATAATATGATGGCTGTTTGGATTCTCTGGTATTTTATGTGTTAATGTATTCATTGCTGCTCCATAGGAGGTGTTTTACATATTGCTGGAGCTCTAACTTTAGAATATCTTGAGATATTCTCATGGTTGTAGCAATTTCCTGGAAAAGGAATATTGCATGCTAACTCTGATTTGTGCTCCAGTATTTGACATCTATCACTCTGATTTATGTCTTGCTGACATCTGATTACATCAATCTAACTGATCCTTCCTACTACTATTGTACTGTGGGCTCCTTGTAGCCAGGTTCGATCCATGAGACATGCCATCTCAATGGACCTTGCCCAAATTTCTTATCTTGGGATTATGTCTACACATCACCCCACCTTACACCTCGAGGTATGGCTTCTCCCTCTTCCCATATGGCTCGAAATTTCCCCCTCATGGAGGTCTTTGCTTGAGTGGACGCTTCCACTCGGTCTCCTCTCTGCTTCTCCAATTGTGGCAGCTACTCCACAACCTTCTAAGACTGCTTCTCATGAGGATGCATGTTGAGAGGTAATTTATGCTCCCTCTAAACCACCAAGTATCTAACTTCTGCCTTTCTCCTCAAAGCTTTGCATGCATATATTACCTCAAGTGCATATAGGTTCTTGACTCGTGCACAGTGTAATTGTCTCGATGTTACAAAAAGTTTCTAAAAAATAGTTGATTTTAAATCGATGATATCTCCCTCATCTGAGCTCTGATTCAACTGATTTTTTTTTTCTTTTTCCATTTGGGTAGATTTTCGCAAGGAATCCAAATATTATATTGTTTATTGAAAATTTTACACCAAAATATTTAGATATTCTCTGCAAACTTGTCACCCAAAAAATTCCTGCTCTGATACCATGTGGAAAATCTAACCAATGAGATTCAGTCTGATCTTGTAATCTACTAAAACAAGACACTGAATCCTTCCTACAATTTGCGGAAACAAAACACGATCGCACAATCACATATAAGTAAGAGAAATAAATTATCAATCGCACAACAACATGATGTATTTGGGGAAAGAAACTACTCAAAACCCCTCTATCTCTATTGTGTATTAAGTTAACGAATCATGAAACAATATAATGCTTAATCTCTCATGAGATTCTCCAGCACTATGTCAATTAGCTCTCGTTGATCTAGGAAAACTCGGTCTAGTACTTAGCCAATTCTCATCCTTACTTCAGCCTGCCTTGCTCATGCAATTCCTAGGGAATTAAATCCTTATTAATTAGGAAAATTAGTCTTCCTTGATTGTGCAATCCATCATGGCATCCCAATGACTTTATAATTTCACATGGGAAATTTTATCTGAATACAACTGATAGTTATGTTCCCATTAACCTCTATCTCAACTGGGTATTCCTTGAAACTGACATGCATGCGACTGTTAATAGTGAATTACCAGTTATCTGATTGATCACTCATTGTGAATTAAATCTAATTTAATTCACTGGACCTCTCAATAACTCATCACTCAGTTAGAACTAGTTAAACTGATTTTAACTCATTTAATTGAGTTAATTACACTTGAACCCCACTAATGCATCAACTTCAACTAGACCACAAAAATATTAGAATCCCTCTAGATGCTTCATCTTAGACCCTCAACTCTAATTTCTTGAGCTAAATCGGTCATCATGACTTAATTAACCGACACAAGTTGTTATGAGATGAAATTACAATTTATTGTCCAATTTATTTAAGGGAAAAATAAATTAGACGCCCCACATTCCTCACTCCTGATGCATCAAAATTCCTCACCAGTGTGGGTGCAATTTTTTTTGTCCTTTCTGGTTTCCAATCTCACTGTTTCTTGTTGCAAATATTAAACATTTCATAATTTGATGTGGACTTCACACAAAGACATAATTGAAATCACATGCCCAGATTCTCGTGAGAAACCTCTCTTAAGCTCGATCTGCCATAAGAGAACCAAGAATATGCCATCCTACTTCCTAGTGCAAACCGATCATTAAGGTATGCAACATTTTTCTGAACCCGCACATGATGATCTTTCTCTTTGAGGATGATCATGACCTCCCTTTAGCAACCCCTACTCAGCCCTCGTACTCGACCTACTTTAGGACTACATCTCCCTTCACCCCCTTGATGTGCCAGATAGTGGGAATACATGTCAAACATGCTAAGATGTGCCAAGTGATAAGGAATGCCAAGATGTGAAAGGGTGTGTCAATGCATGTCAGGGACTATCAAGACAACAAAAGGGAGAAAAAAGTTAAACTACAAGGAAATGAACACATAAGAGGGTTAATAAGTCATCAATTTACCTTTTCCAAGAGAGGCATGCTAGGCACACCAACACTAGGCGGCAATAGATGCCAAGTGCAAAGTCTTAGTGAATTCTAAGTGCCAAGTATTCCTTTGTTGCTTCTCATCTACTTTCCAACAATTGATCATCATAAATAAATTTAATATTAAACCATGCCAAATCATACCAAGGCATCTCAACGTATTCCATACATGCCAAGACTTTCCAAGCGCCAACACGTGCCAAGCGCCAATATGTGTCAGGGACTAGTGTTATGCATGTTATGAAGTGGGAGGGAATGTTGAAGAGTGCTAAGGTGTGCTAGAGAGTGATAATGCATGTTGATGAGTGTTAAGGAGTACTAGGAAAAAACATTAAGGGAGCACTAGGTAAAAATTCATGGAAGTTAATGAATATGAGGAACGTATGCCAAAGACTAGTGTTAATGAGTGTTAGTTGTCATGCCAAGGAGGGAGTGACAATGTATGCTAAGCATTGGTAAGGCATGCTAGGGAATATCAAGGCATTTCAAGAATTCCCAAAGTGTGCTTGGGAGTTCCAGGGTGTGCTCATTATATCATGTGCCAATTAATAGTGCCAAGATATGCCAATACATGCTAGGTGTTAGCCACCTATAATATTTTGTTATACCAAAAGGTGGCTAAGATATTTTTTGAGCCTCCAAGGAACAAATTTTATCACTAAAAATTTTTTGGCTCTTGAAGTCTCTTTAAGGCCTCATGCCTTTGTCCCAAATCCTCATTTGCTGTCCCATTTTTTATACTCAGGAATTTCTGCTGACTCCAACTGAAAGACTGTTGAAAGATCGCCATTTCTCCTCTTCTCAAAACCTTTCATCTACTCCCCTTTTTCTCCATAAAAAATACCTTGTTTTCATAAGTCCTCTTCTTTCCATTTATGAAAGTTTCACCTTTCATAGTTAAAAACTCACTTTTTAACTATTTCGGAACCCCCAAATCCATTAAAATCCTTGAAAATTTCTCATAAAAAATCAAAGTTTTATTGCTATGGACCTAAGCCCCTTGGGCTAAGTCCTAAACCACTTCCCCCCACATGCCGATCATATTATTTCCTCATATAACCATAGAGCCCGCAATCGGGCCATAAACCATTGAAAAATCCCTCTCCGATCAATATTTTCCTTTGTAAACCCAAAAACCCACTTTCCGAAAGTTTTAAGTTAAAAACTTAAAACCACGTGCTGAATATAAATGGGTTGATTAAAAAGAGTCGATCGCGCAATCGCAATCGTAAAAAACACAATGGGTTGATCGGAAAGACCAACCTCAACGGACCGATTGCGATTGGCCCTTGTCTGTATACGCCCCGGGCATATTACATTCCATATATCCAAAGGCCCCGCAGTCGGGCGCCTGTCCGCTTTATATATATATTCTTCCACCCGATCCATAAAAACCTTTGATTATTCCAAAAGTTTGGGTTTCATAAAAATATACAAGGGTTTCTCCCCTGATCCATTCTCCACCATTGATCTCGTTCTTAGATCGACGACCTGTGCTCAATCGCATGCGTTTTTTTTCGCCCCCGATCGTGACTCCCCCGATTGGTTCTCCACCGTTTATCTCATTCTTGAATCAATGGTTATCACTAAATCGCATCGCAATGTTTCAATCACAATCGCAATGTCTCACTCCTGATTTCCGATCCCCGATTCAATCCTGACCATTGATCTTGTTCTCATATCGATGGCCTGCGCTCAATCGCAAAGTTTCCTCCGATCGCAATCGCAGACCTTCCCGTCTCACTCCCGATTGCGATCCGTCGATTCCATCACAGCCGTCCATCTGTTTCGCGATCCAACGGCCATCGCACACCCTTGCGATCCCTCCGATTCATTCCCTGCCGTTGATCTGATCCTCAGATCGACGACCAGTGCCCAATCACAAAGGACTCAATCGCAAAGTTTCAATCACATATTGTTGTGTGACCTCCCCGATTGCGATCCTCTGATTAAATCTGGGCTGTCCATTTCCTGCCTATCCAACAGTCCTTATTCCCTACGATCGCAGGTCTTACCGCCATTTCAAAACCCTCTGATTCACTTTCTGTCGTTGATCTGATCTGCAGATCAACGGCCAACACTTAATCGCATCGATGCATTTCAATCGCACGCACTTACCTGCCGCCCCCGATTGAGGTCCTCCGATTAGATCTGGACCGTCCACGTGTCCAGACCAGACGGTCCAAAACCACCCCACCTTATTTCTTCTCCCCGCTCTCCTTCGCCTGTTCTGCGCCGATCTCCACCGTTAGATATTTTTTATCCGACGGATACGCTCCTCCCCTGCCATCTGAAGCAATTTAAACCTATTTCCGCAGGATTTCTTAACTGTTTTTTGTGTTTTGCAGGTGTTTTAATGATTTTCCATTATAGAATGAAGGAGAGGCTAGGGTTGGGAAAGACGTTTCCTGTGCCTTCGGGATTTCTAAAAAGAACCATTCACGGGCTCTGTATCAAATAATTTATCGATGTTTCATGAGAATTGATAACCTAAAGATCCCCGCGCGGCCCTGCACATCGACAAGACACTGTTTTAATTCAAATGCAGTTAAAGAGTATCAGTTTTGAAGACAGAGCACAGTAGATGAATATTGAAGATAGTTTTTATGGGGATTACGGCTAAGACAGTTATCAAAAGCCTAATCCCCAATCTAAAACACAGTTTAAGGAAAACCTAAAGTGTTTTATCTGACAGAAAGGTTTCCACCGCTTCAACTGAGGCGAATTGATTCCTCAGCTACTACAAAGAGCCACCTGTCTCCTCAAACCATTCAGAACAGAGGCCGAAGTTATTGCTCGAAGGAATATCTGCCTCTAGCATTGCCAAGAAGTTATTTCTGCAAGAAAACCAATGCATAAATATTTGCAGAGTTACTCCAAAACATACACAGAGCATCAAAGTCAAATAAAGCTCCCACCGAGCTTTGATATTTATTGTAAACAGTTAATACAGTGTTCCACCTGTGAATTTCTTCATCGAGCCCCTCAAAAGGCCACGAAGTCTTGAAACTATATTAATTATCCTGAGAGATCTTTTCTCAGATCACCTCCTCATCCTTCTATAAATACCTCAGAAGAAGATGAGAAATTATTGGTTGCATAACTTTGAAATACACTTGAGCTCGAGACTTCTATTTGTACATAGTGTTCACTGGCCCTTGAAGCTCTGTTTGTGCTAGAGTAGTTAGGTTGAATAGTGAAGATGATTGCTGAACTGAAACATTGGACTTGAAGATTGTAATTGGTTTGACATCAATATAAAAGCTGTTTCTTGGGATCCTGGTCTTTATCACTGGTGAAGTGCTTCTTTCTTTGTTAATCGTTTTCCTTCTATGTATGCCATATTGTTCATTTTCCCTCTGTAAAGAACAGTTTAAACGGGGTTAGGATTTTCTGTATAGCAGTAACCTTCTCTGGCTGAGAAATCTTTATCTTAATGTTTTCTTCAGATTTGTTTATTTAAGAATGATTCAATACAGTTTAAACAGTTAGGAATGTTAGCGTTCCCTCGTCCTTCTGTTTGCTCAAACATTGTTCTCGAATGTTATTTCCATTATTTGCTATTAAAGTTAGACTAGAGAAGATATGGTTTGCCCTGATTCCTAAATTCTTTTCTCCAAAGGCAGATTCTGAAAGTTTCCCTTGGTGTTGACTGAAAGCAGACTAGGTTTAAAAGTACTTTATCTGATCTTAAGTTACACTCTGTTTTTCTTATGTGTTTTCATAATTTCTGAAGGTAATTATGTGGATTACTGGATTGTTTGTCAATTAAGCTGATTTAATAAGAACTTGCCCAAGAAGTCTATGGTTAGCCCTGTCCTTGGTTGGTTTTAAAACAGTTACTTAAGAGGCTTTTCTTGTTTGGACTGACTATAAATCCTCTGAGAAATTATTATCATTTTCCACCCCTCCAACATTTTAATGTTTCCATTTCATCATTTTAATCTCAAGAATCTTGTGGTATAGATGACTTGCCCCTTGGATCACACTTGATGTTGTTGTTCAATTAAAGCCCAGATATGACTCCATAGCCCAATGGACTAAAAACCAGCGTTATATCTATCTATCTGCCAAAACTGTTCTATTTTCTTGCAACTTCTCACTTTTGAAACTTTTCACTTAGGACTTTCCCCTCAAGTAACATTTCATGCTCGACCATCCAAAACAAAACAAAACCCTTGGCCTTCATAACTAGCCTAATATCATTACCTTAAGCTTTTCAAAGACAATATCCATCTTTGTGCATATTGGAGAGATCCCTCTCCGGATTCAGGAGGGCTAGATCCTAGAATCCCAAAGTTTGGTTGAAATGATGTTAACTCTGTGATTGGACTCTCCCAATCTTGCTAATAAATTATAGAGACCTAACATTTCTGGCGACTCCGCTGGGGAACAAAACTAAGAGTCTTTTACATTCAAATATTTTCACAAAGAAGCTTGCGTTTGGGTTCATAGAGCACTTGCTTTATTAACCAGCTGAAGCCACCAGAACCTAACATTTCTGGCAACTCCACTGGGGAACTGAGTGTTTCTAATACCTCAAAAAACCCTTTATTCAAGAACACTTTGAGAGTAAAAAGCAGCCTTTTCAAGCACTGCCTAATATAGGTAATTATGATGAAACTTGTTTGAATCAGTGACAAACTAGGTAAACCCTAGGTTTCTCTTAAGACTTCATCTAACCTTGAAAAATTAGCTGGCTTAGCCATAAGAGTAGACTGCCTTTGTCTCGCAACCTTAGCTAAGTTCTGAAACAAAGTTAGGATATTCTTAACAACCACAAAACTGAAAAATGACTTAGAAAAACCTAAAAATATTTCAGATTGGAATTAAATAAACATGGTGGTGGACCATAAGACCTTTTACCTCTGAAAGGAGCTAAAAATTTCCACTTGGCGACTCCACAATCCTAGCAGACCTTAAGACTCCACTGGGAAGAACTTTTATCATTATAAAATCATTCAAACTTAGTTAGAGGACTGTAGGATTAAGATTTGTGTAAACAGTTTAGTTGACCTTTCAAAGATTATCATATCTGGTTGAACTTTTCTTGTTTACTTGGGTCTAAAAACTTAGCATAGTGGCTCCTAAAAAGATTCACACTAGAGCCCATCCTGACCCTGATCCACCTGAGATAGTTGACAACCCGGAAAGAATCCTTAGGAAGTCTCCTAAGATAGAATCTTCAACTGTTTTCAGAACACCCCTAAGAGCTAGTTCAGTCCTTGAAAACCTTTCAGCTCTTCAGAAATCACAAACGGACTTCTTAAACCCCTTTAGGACTAGGTCATTTGGTGATTTAGATCAGTTAGATTCTGAGTCTTCACATTCATCCCTGGAAAAAGGTGAACCTCTTGGGGATAGGGAATCAACACCTCCTGATTTACATTTTCTACATAATCTAGGTGTCTCTCATCCAAGATCAGCTCAACAATCTGTTGTTGTTCCATCCACTTCTGTTCATCTTTCATCCATTGTTCAAACCACTCCACTTCAACCCACACCTCCTCTTGTAAATCCACCACCTATCATGGCAGCATGGTATACTCCCTTAGTCCTTCCTGTACCATTAGTCAATCTTCCACAGGACTATCAGTCCAAAATTCCATTATATGATGCCAGTAATACTATAACAGCATCTCAACATGTGGACAAGATGAATGACTACTTTGACAGAAACGAAATTGATGATGATTCTGTCAAGTTGATACTATTTGCTCAAAGTTTGGGGGGAGAAGCAAGAAAATGGTTTAAAGGTTTAACCCCCCATAGTATTAACGATCTCCAAGCCTTCCATCAAACATTCTTAAAAAAATGGGAAGTGAGAAAGAATCCTCTCCAAGTCCTTGCTGACTATAAAAATCTCCATAGGAACCCTGGGGAAAGTGTACAATCTTATTGTACCAAATTTAACAGCGTCTATAATGCACTTTCCCCTGAACTAAAACCTCCTCAGGGCTCAGCTTTAAACAAATTTCCTGAAGGGTTTGATCCAGACATGACCTATTCACTAAGAGAGAGAGATTTTGAAACTCTTGAAGACATGAAAAGGGGTGCTCTTTCTGTGGAAGTGAACTTGATGGAGAAAAGAGAAAGAATGAAGAGCGAGAAGAGAGTATATTTTAGAGAGGAATCCACACCTTCTAGTTCCAACTCAAAAATGGAGAGAATGATGGAAGAAATGATGAAAGAGATGAGCATAATTAAGAGAGCATAAGCAAATCAAAATCAAACTGCTCCTCAAAATAGAAACCAGAATCAGAATGTTAGAAGGAACCAACCCCCAAACAGAACTAGGGAAGATGATCAACAGATCACCCCTCCCTTTCATCAAAACTATGTAAGTGAGGTTGAATAAACAGAAGACATAACAGAGGAAGAGGATATCAACATGTTTGGGGAAGAAGATGATGACTTGGAAGTTCATTATGATAGAAAACAAGGTCTTTACACTCCTTATGATGACAAAAGAAATGGTAATGAAAATGATTATCAAGACATGGAAAATGTCGTCATAGAACCTCAAAGAGAATATGACCTTAGAAGCAAGACCAATCAACTAGCCCCCAACACCAAAACCTCTGACAAATCCTCTCAAAGCAGCACCGCAGCCAAACCCAAAACAACCAAACAAAAAGGCAAAACAGTGATAAGGATAAGGAGAAAAACACTCAAAATTCTGAAAAACAGAGTGAAGACATCAGCAGTACTAACACTTCAGCTAGTACTCCTTCTACAACAGTTGTGTCAAATAAAACAAATCAGCAAGTTGTAATTGTTGATAGAGTGACAGCTAATAAGGTTGAAACAAGTGCTTCAAAGAATCAAACCCCTTTCAGCCTGGAACAGGAAATCTTAAAGATCAAAATCTATGTTCCATTAACTAAGTTAGCTACCCAACATGTATATAGGAACCAAATTTTGAAGGCTTTAAATATAGAGGAAAATGGAGATACAGTTAATCTTAGTGACGACCTACCAGAGTTGATTTTTGGCCCTAAGATTGAAGGGAAGTTTCAACAAGGACCAGTTCCTCCCTTTTATGTGAGTTTGAACATTCATGACAAAATTCTACACAATGCTATGCATGATTCCGGGGCTTCTCATAATTTAATGCCTAAAGCTGTGATGGAGAGCCTTGGTTTAGAAATTACCAGACCCTACAAAGACCTATACTCCTTTGACTCAAATAGAGTAAAATGTCTAGGATTGATTAAAGACCTCTGTGTTAACCTAGCCCAGATTCTAGCCAAATGTTTACTCATGGACATTGTTGTGGCTGATGTCCCCCCAAAGTATGGAATGCTATTATCAAGATCCTGGGGAGCTAAGTTACAGGGGACTATGCAGATGGACATGACATATGCGACCATCCTGGTTTTCAATCAGACCAGAAGACTTTACAGGGAGTCTCATATGCAATACACGGTTACAAGTCAAGACAGACCACGAAACTCTCCTATATATTCTGTCAATACAGGCCTTGATTCTTTTATCATGTTTAACAATGAAACTCCTAGTGAGCAGGTCACTTTAACAGAATTAAAGGCCGACAGGGAAGAAGTGTATAATAACGTAGAAGTGTCCAAACAGTTTGGCACATGTGAAAACATTAGTAAACAAAGCATAGGTCTTGATTTACCAGTTATGAGTCCATTGTTTTTAGGACTTAACAACCCAGAAAATACCCCTAACATTTCTGGCATCATCCCTCAATCTATTGAAGAATTTGAGGAGTCAAAACAAATTCAATTGGGTGCTGCTAATCATGAACAGTCATAAGGCACCATAGTTAAAAAGGACAATCGCCAAACAGACGAAACCGAAGACAATCCTTTATGGAGTATGTATTTTGATGGGTCATGCACTAGAAATAATGCTGGTGCAGGGGTTTGGATCATTAACACTGAAAACAACCACACAGAATGCATCTCATGCAAATTAAACTTTCAGTGTTCCAACAACATAGTAGAATATGAATCCCTTCTCTTAGGCTTGCATCTCTTGAAGAAATTAGGAGCCAGAAGAATTAATGTGTACGGGGATTCTGAGTTAATCATTAGGCAAGTCAATGGGGAGTATACTGCGAATCATCCCAGACTTAGAGCCTATCGGAATGATGTCATGGATCTTTTGACAACATTTGAGGAGTCAAACCTGAGTTTCATCCCAAGGAAAAAGAACATTGCGGCCCACAATTTAGCTTTTGTGGCCAGGACATGTCTAACGCCATATGATACTGGAAACAACACAACTCCGATAAAATTTAGACCAGCAGTTCCTGATAACGAAAAATATTGGCAAGTGTTTGACAATGACAAACAAATAGAAGACTTCATGCAATTCAGAAATGAGTTCGAACTGCACAGTTCAGATTCAGATTATGATACAGACTGCAGTGAAGAAAACTTTCTTGGTGAAGAAGAATCGTCTCCTCAACCTGCCAATATTCACCTATTGTCTAGCAAACTTAGGAACGAAACAGAATTAAGTGCAGAGTTAGAAACGGAAGAATTACAAACTCTGCACTCTAAAGATGAAAATTTGCCGAGTGGTCTAACGCCTTTAGAGGAGTTGTTCGATTTTAACGATGTGGCCAATAAACCAAAACTGGAACCTGTAGAGACTGAAGTAGAGGAGTGCAATATAGGCAGTGAGGAAAAACCGAAAATGATCAAACTGTCCAAAACTTTTCCAGCTCACATTAAACGCAAATACATAGAGTTGTTCAAAGAATTTTCTGATGTTTTTGCATGGAGTTACGAAGATCTTAAATCCTATGACACTGAAATAATACAGCACAAAATCCCTCTTAAAGAAAACCAAAAACCATTTAAACAGAAACTGCGCAGAATAAACCCTGTCCAGTTGCCATTGGTTCAGAAGGAGATCATGAAAATGTATGAGGTTGGCATTATTGTCCCTATTAGATATTCTGAGTGGGTATCTAATCTGGTGTCCGTTAGGAAGAAGACTGGAGAAATCAGGCTTTGTATAGACTTTAGAGACTTAAAAAAAGCTTCGTTAAAAGACAACTACCCTTTACCAAAAATGGATCACATTTTACAAAGGGTGGTGGGGTCTAAAAGGATTTCGTTGCTTGATGGCTATTCAGGGTATAATCAGATTTTAGTTCACCCTGCTGATCAATTAAAGACAATTTTCACTACTCCATGGGGCACTTTCATGTATGTGAAGATGCCTTTTGGTCTAATGAACGCTGGAGCAACCTTTCAGAGAGCCATGGACATAGCATTCTCGAAAGAATTGGGCTTCTTCATCATTATCTATCTAGATGATGTCACTGTGTTTTCAAAAATAGATGAAGAACATTTAGAACATTTGAGAAAAGTTTTCGAGAAGTGAAAAAGGTTTGGAATATCTTTAAACCCTAAGAAGACACTATTTGGTCTCCAAGAAGGTAAGCTTCTTGGACACATTATTTCAGAAGAGGGTATAAAGATAGATCCAAAGAGGATTGAGGCTATATTGCAAATCTCTCATCCTCGAAATATCAAAGAGTTGTAGTCTTTCATTGGAAATATTAACTTTTTGAGAAGGTTCATCCCTAACTTGGCATAGCTCCTTAGAAATATCACAAACATGTTGAAGAAGGAGCAAGGGATAAAATGGACCTTGGAAGCAAAGACATCCTTTGAGCTGGTGAAACAAGCATTAACCAAAACACCGGTTCTCATAAGCCCCGATTTTTCAAAAGATTTTTATATCTTCTCGTTTGCATCAGAACATACCATTGCTGCTGTCCTTTTACAGAAAAATCCACAAGGACAAGAGCAGCCTATTGCATTCTTTAGCAAGGCATTGAAGGATGCCCCTTTGAAGTATAATATTATGGAAAAGCGAGCTTTTGCTTTGGTTAAAGCATTGAAAGACTTCAGAGTATACATCCTTCACTCACACATCATTGCCTTTGTCCCTAATTCGGTTGTTAAAGACATTCTAACACAGGACCCAGATGGTAAGAGAGGTAAGTGGATTTCTGTTATTCTCGAATATGATTTAGAGATAAAACCCACTAAACTCATCAAAGGCCAAGGTCTAGCTATATTAATGGTTGAATCCAATTTTCAAGTTCTTGATATTAATATGATTAATGCTTTGGACAGCCAAGAAGAATTCTCAACTCCCATTATTGAAAACCATTTTATGAATTCTCCTTGGTATGCTGATATCGTTTATGTTTTGCTTAATTTAAATACACCTCCTAGTTTATCGAAAACAAAGGCAAGGTTCTTAAAACTGAAAGCCGTAAACTATTGCATTGTATATAGGTGTCTTTATTGGAAAAATGCTAGTGGTATATTGCTTAAATGTTTGCCTGAGTTTGATGCAGAGAAGGTTAAGCAGGAATTTCATGAAGGAGAGTGTGGGGGTCATTTATATTGGAAGTCAACAACCAACAAAATTTTGAGGGCTGGTTTCTATTGGCCTACTCTTTTTCCTGATGTACACAAGATGACCACTACTTGCCATAAATGCCAACTATTCGAAGGCAAAATAAAATTGTTACCCCTTCCTCTGCATCCAATCATTGTTGAAGCCCCATTTCAACAGTGGAGACTTGACTTCATAGGTGAAATCCATCCCTCATCTTTTGCCCAACATAGATGGATCCTTACTGCCACAGACTATTTCACTAAGTGGATAGAAGCCATTCCTTGTAGGCAAGCCAATGATTCAGTTATTATAAAGTTCATAGAAACCAATATCCTTTCCAGATTTGGCTGTCCTACCAAGATCATCACAGATAATGCAGCAGCATTTAGAAGCAAGAAAATGGTCGACTTTTGTCATAAATACCAGATAACACTAGAGCATTCCACAGCCTATTACCCTCAAGGTAATGGAATTGCAGAATCTTCCAATAAAAGCTTAGTGAACATAATCAAGAAACTGTTGGAGGACAACAAGAAGTCTTGGCACACAAAGCTAGTCCATGCACTTTGGGCTGACAGATTAACTTTGAAGAAATCTATTGGGATGTCACCTTTTCAGCTTGTGTATGGTGCAGATGCAATCTTTCCTAATAGCCTTGGTGTACCAGTTATGAAGTTTATCCAAGAATTGCAGACTGAAGATAATGACATGATCAGAAGAATAAATCAAACCATTCATCTTCAGCAAATCAGAGAGGAAGTGTACAACAAAACATTGCAGAAACAGGACAGCATTAAGAAGCTTTTTGACAGAAGAACAAAGGCTAGCAATTTCAAGATTGGGGACAAAGTTTTAAAGTGGGACTCAAAGAGAGAAGACAAGGGAAAGCATGGTAAATTTGACAATCTATGGCTTGGCCCTTACTCTATTCATTCAGTTGCTAGAAAAAATGCATTCTTCTTACAAGAGCTAGATGGAACAGATTTGTTTGGGGGTCATGTCAATGGAAGGATGCTCAAGCATTACTTCTCTTGATTCATGATATGTTTTTAAGCCTTCTTTTTTCTTTTTCATTATGAATATTTCATCCACCATTGCATTCAAAGTTATGAAAAATCAAAAAATACAAAGAAAGAAAGAAAAGAGGGCAGAAATGAAGAACAAGAAAGGCACAGCCCCATGCCAAAAAGAGAAATAAATCTGAAAGTGTGCAAGCTTAAACTGCCACTCCTGCAAAACACACTTCTAGTTAGTCAAACTGTTTAATCTTGACTAATTAGATTTCAATTTTCTGCTGATAGGGTAGTGAATTTGATTTGCCAAACTGTTTAATCTTGGCTTATCGGTAGATAGATTAGGATAGAAATTAAAGGTTCAAACATGTTCAAAATCTGAACCAAAGTTTCCAAAGAGAGATGACTCAAAACTGCTTTATTTTTCTGAGTCATAAAAGAGAAAAACTGGTTCTTATTTTCCCAAAATCTGAATCAGATATCAAGAAAGAGACAGCTCAAAACAAAATTAAAAACAGAGCTGTAAAGAAAAAGAAGGCCATAATGAGAAACTTTCAGATCTTAAGCCTTCCATTTTGATTTAATTTTCTGCAAATAATAATCTATGTGCGGCTTGTTTTTATGCCATAGATCATAGCAAGTCGAACAGCTCAATCTTGACTTGACTATTTTTAAATTTCTGTTGTAGAATTTAGAGAATGAAAGTTTGTTGGACTGTTTAATCCCAACAGACAGTAGACTAGGTAGAAAAATATCTGAGCTCAACTGTTTAATCTGAGTTCAGGGAGAAATAAGGAGTAGAAGTAGATTATATTTCCTGCTTTCAAAAGAATAAAATGTTGTGAATAGAGTTTTCCAATCCAAGTGCACTCTGATGAAGAAAAAATGCTAGATCTGTAGGATTGGGTAGGTAGCAAGCTGGTTGATAAAGGTCCATTGTTTTCATGGCTGCCAAATATGTTTTTAGAGAAGATCATTCAATCATAGAAGGACAGCCCAATGGATGAGGCAACTAGTCAGCCTCCCAGAGAAATCAAGTCTGAATTCTTGATGCCTTCAAGAAGGCACCATCCCCAAGTGGAGCCACTGTTAGCCACCTATAATATTTTGTTATACCAAAAGGTGGCTAAGATCTTTTTTGAGCCTCCAAGGAACAAATTTTATCACTAAAAATTTTTTGGCTCTTGAAGTCTCTTTAAGGCCTCATGCCTTTGCCCCAAATCCTCATTTGCTGTCCCATTTTTTATACTCAGGAATTTCTGCTGACTCCAACTGAAAGACTGCTGAAAGATCGTCATTTCTCCTCTTCTCAAAACCTTTCATCTGCTCCCCTTTTTTCTACATTAAAACTACCTTGTTTTCATAAGTCCTCTTCTTTCCATTTATGAAAATTTCCCCTTTCATAGTTAAAAACTCACTTTTTAACTATTTCAGAACCCCCAAATCCATTAAAATCCTTGAAAATTTCTCATAAAAAATCAAAGTTTTATTTGCTATGGACCTAAGCCCCTTGGGCTAGGTCCTAAACCACTTCCCCCCACATGCCCATGTGTTAAAACCAAACGCCAAAGCTTTTCGGCGCTAATCGCATCGCAAATATCCAAGGGTGCATGACTTTGAACCATTACAAAGCTCCGATTGCGATTAGCATATCATATAAAACCCTCCGATCAATATTTTCCTTTGTAAACCCAAAAACCCACTTTCCGAAAGTTTTAAAGTTAAAAACTTAAAACCACGTGCTGAATATAAATGGGTTGATTGAAAAGAGCCGATCGCGCAATCGCAATCGGAAACAACACAAATGGGTTGATCAGAAAGACCAGGCTTAATGGCCCGATTGCGATTGGCCCTTGTCTCTATACTCCCAGGCATATTACATTCCATATATCCGAAGGCCCCGCAGTCGGGTGCCTGTCCGCTTTATATATATATTCTTCCGCCCGGTCCATAAAAACCTTTGATTATTCCAAAAGTTTGGGTTTCATGAAAATATGCAAGGTTTTCTCCCCCGAATGGTTCTCCACCATTGATCTCGTTCTTGAATCAACGGTTATCGCTAAGTCGCATTGCAATGTTTCAATCGCAATCGCAATGTTTCACCTCCCGATTGCCGATCCCCGATTCAATCCTGACCGTTGATCTTGTTCTCAGATCGACGGCCTGCGCTCAATCGCAAAGTTTCCTCCGATCGCAATCGCAAACCTTCCCGTCTCACTCCCGATTGCGATCCGCCGATTCCATCACAGCTGTCCATCTATTTTGCGATCCGACGGCCATCGCACACCCTTGCGATCCCTACGATTCATTCCCTGTCGTCGATCTGGTCCTTAGATCAACGGCCAGCGCTCAATCGCAAAGGGCTCAATCGCAAAGTTTCAATCGCATATTGTTGTGTGACCTCCCCGATTGCGATCCTCCGATTAAATCTGGGCCTTCCATTTCTCGCCTATCCAACGGTCCTTATTCCCTCTGATCGCAAGTCTTACCGCCATTTCAAAACCCTCCGATTCACTTTCTGCCGTTGATCTGATCTGCAGATCAACGGCCAACGCTTAATCGCATCGTTGCGTTTCAATCGCATCCCCTTTTCTGCCACCCCCGATTGAGATCCTCTGATTAGATCTGGACCGTCCACGTGTCTAGATCGGACGGTCCAAAACCACCCCGCCTTATTTCTTCTCCCTGCTCTCATCTTTCTGTTTTGCACCGATCTCCACCGTTAGATGTTTTTATCCGACGGCTACGCTCCTCCCCCGCCATCCGAAGCAGTTTAAACCTATTTTCTGCAGGATTTCTTAATTGTTTTGTGTTTGATGCAGGTGTTCTAAATGGTTTTCCATTGTATAACGAAGAAATGCCAAGGGCTGGGAATGACGATTCTCATACCCTCGTTTCATTACAGAGAAGCCATTCACGGGGCTCTATTCCATGTTTCGTCAATACTCTATGAGTATTGATGCCGTAAAGCCCAGTGCGGGTCTTCACATCGACAAGACACTGTTTTAATTCAAACATAGTTAAAGAGTATCAGTTTTGAAGACAGAGCACAGCAGATGAAGATTGAAGACAGTTTTTATGGGGATTATGGCTAAGACAGTTATCAAAAGCCTAATCCCCAATCTAAAACACAGTTTAAAGGAAAACCTAAAGTGTTTTATCAGACAGAAAGCCTCCACCGCCACATCTGAGGCAAATTAATTCCTCAGCTACCACCGAGCCACCTGTTGCCTCAAGGCTTTCAAACAGAGGCCGAAGTTATTGATTCAGGAAATATCTGCCTCCAGCACAGCCAAGAAATTACTCCACAATGCGTATAGAGCATCAAAGTCAAATAAAGCTCCCACCGAGCTTTGATATTTATTGTAAACAGTTAATACATTGTTCCACCTGTGAGTTTCTTCATCGAGCCCCTCAAAAGGCCACGAAGTCTTGAAACTGTATTAATTATCCTGAGAGATATTTTCTCAGATCACCTCCTCATTCTTCTATAAATACCTCAGAAGAATATGAGAAATTGTTGGTTGCAGAACTTTGAAATACACTTGAGCTCGAGACTTCTATTTGTGCATAGTGTTCACTGGCCCTTGAAGCTCTGTTTGTGCTAGAGTAGTTAGGTTGAATAGTGAAGATGATTGCTGAACTGAAACATTGGACTTGAAGATTGTAACTGGTTTGACATCAATATAAAATTTGTTTCTTGGGATCTTGGTCTTTATCACTGGTGAAGTGCTTCTTTCTTTGTTAATCGTTTTCCTTCTATGTATGCCATATTGTTCATTTTCCCTCTGTAAAGAACAGTTTAAACAGGGTTAGGATTTTCTGTGTAGCAGTAACCTTCTCTGGCTGAGAAATCTTTATCTTAATGTTTTCTTCAGATTTTTTTATTTAAGAATGATTCAATACAGTTTAAACAGTTAGGAATGTTGGAGTCCCCTCGTCCTTCTGTTTGCTCAAACATTGTTCTCGAATGTTATTTCCATTATTTGCTATTAAAGTTAGACTAGAGAAGATATGGTTTGCCCTGATTCCTAGACTCTTTTCTCCAAAGGCAGATTCTGAAAGTTTCCCTTGGTGTTGACTGAAAGCAGACTAGGTTTAAAAGTACTTTATCTGATCTTAAGTTACACTCTATTTTTCTTATGTGTTTTCATACTTTCTGAAGGTAATTATGTGGATTACTGGATTGTTTGTCAATTAAGTTGCTTTAATAAGAACTTGCCCAAGAAGTCTATGGTTAGCCCTGTCCTTGGTTGGTTTTAAAACAATTACTTAAGAGGCTTTTCTTGTTTGGACTGACTATAAATCCTCTGAGAAATTATTATCAGTTTCCACCCCTCCAACATTTTAATGTTTCCATTTCATCATTTTAATCTCAATAATCGTGTGGTATAGATGAATTGCCCCTTGGATCACACTTGATGTTGTTGTTCAATTAAAGTCCAGATATGACTCCATAGCCCAATGGACTAAAAACCAGCGTTATATCTATCTATCTGCCAAAACTGTTCTATTTGCTTGCAACTTCTCACTTTTGAAACTTTTGCACTTAGGACTTTCCCCTCAAGTAAAATTTCATGCTCAACCATCCAAAACAAAACAAAACCTTTGGCCTTCATAACTAGCCTAATATCATTACCTTAAGCTTTTCAAAGACAATATCCATATTTGTACATATTGGAGAGATCCCTCTCCGGATTCAGGAGGGCTAGATCCTAGAATCCCAAAGTTTGGTTGAAATGATGTTAACTCTGTGATTGGACTCTCCCAATCTTGCTAATAAATTACAGAGACCTAACACTAGGTGCAAAGGATGTGGCGCAAGGTGCCAGGTTATGTCAATATAATCTGGATTTTATGCAGGAGCGCAACAGAATATAGAAATAACCATGAACATAGAGATGCAGCGGAAATAATGCTTCATTTCATTAATATCAAATAACAGAAATATGCTTACAAGCATAATGGAAATAAAATAGCTAGGGTGCTGGTAGCAAATCTCTGAGAAGAGATGTGATGGCTACAGACCTCTCAACTATGTTACAATGAGGATCGAGGGCCTATTTATTGTTGAGAAACAATGTAGAATCTGAAACGTCCAAAAACCTAGCCGTAGGAGATGAGGCGCCAAAACTGTGGGCGCCCGTTTGGGTAAATTGGTGGTTCAACTTCCCGGGGGCATAACTTTGGCATCCGATCTCCGTTTGACGCGCTCAATAGCTCGTTAGAAATATATATCCGAGGAGTAAAACTTTTGAATGAGAAACATCGGTCCATGGACCCATGTTGCTCTCCGTTTTCCCAAAAAACGTCATTTAGGGCCTCAAAACGACTTCAGAAGTTGAGGACCCAAAAAACTACTAAAAATAGTAAGTTTTGTTGCAACTTGAAAATTGAAAGAACTGATGGTGGGGGTTCAAATGGACTCGGTCAGTGGCCACCAATATGAATTTGGATTACTAATGCCCCAAAACGGCTCCGGGAGTGGAGGACCCGAAAACCTGCTAAAAATAGTAAGTTGTGCTGAATGTGAAGAGCTGCAAGAGTTGATGGTGCTAGTCCAAATGGAATAGGTGGGTGGCCACCGATATCCACCTGGATCATTCCTCCCTCCTTAGGAAGAAATGGTCCCCATTGCGTTGAGATCCTCCATGAGATGAGGAAAATTCTATTGAACTGAGTATTAGATGTGTTGAAGATGTCAAGGACCTGCGGGTGGACATGCTGGATGCATTTAGTAAATTTGGTTTCTTTATCAGCCTCAGACAGTACATGTTTGGATTCTGTATGTGTAGTTGCAGGATATATGGCAACATCAGGCAGTAGTGCTTTGGGACTCAGATCAATGGAGTTATTTTCCTGACAGTGTAGAGGAACCTCTATGAGTGAGGGGAAAACTTCCTCGTATTCCTCCATGAATTTGTCCATCTGCTGCAGTCGTGCAAGGGAGCCCTGTTTCGAGGTTGTGGCCACAATATTTTTCTTTCCCTGTGAGTGAGTTGTAAGGAAAATGAATTTCCTGGTTTGGGAAACAATCTTACTGTGTTGTTTTTGTAGTAGTTAAAGAGATGACAGGAGGCGGTGCTACCTCCGGTATCCTGTACAAGTTATTTCCCAAAGTAATAACAACAGCACAAGGCCTAGAATCATACACAACATGTCGCCTCCACAAGTATGGTTGGCCCAATAATACATCAGCTACATCAAGAGGAGCAACATCACACAATACCTCATCCGTGAATGGCTTGAACTCTATGGAAGGCAGCACTGCTGGCAGATGCGGAGATCTCTCCCTGGGTGGAGCCACCCGTTGGTATATGGCTGCGGGTGTGCTATGGTTGGTAGGCCAAGCCACTTCATGACCTCTACTAAGATGAGGTTCTTTTGGCTTCCGCTATCGACGAGAAATTGCAGTGGAGAACCCTTCACCCACATCTGCGACTGGAAGAGGCGCTCCCCTTCCTCTGGATCCTCTGGACCCTCCCTATGGATCTTGGTGGTGGAAACAATGGCACTGGGATCCGCATCAATGATCTACTTTTTTGAAAATGCAGCAAGATGATGGAGCTTAGTGAAATGAAGTCGCCTTCACTAAGTGGGCCCGCAGGCAAATTCTGGCGCAAAGTCTATTTTTAGACTATGTCTATTTTTAGACATATGGAGCATGGTCTAGGGGTTGCAGTATGTTATTCTTGGAGTATTGGTCATGTTGGTAAAAATAGATGGACCTCTATTTTTTGACCTATAGGTCGATGTCTATATTTAGACTACCTATCCTAAAAATAGGGAAGTCAAATATTATTTACCCTTAATAATATTTGGACTATAAACTTTAGTTTACTCTCTTGGAGCACTTCAGTTCGAGCCTTGGAAGTGGCTCATGCATCTGACAGAGGAATTACGCTATTCCTAAGCGTTTGGCGAGCTCATGCATGGTTGACTTCAGTTAGGACTTCAGTGGCAGAAGTTTGGTGGAGTTAATGAGACAGATAGTGGAGTTGTGTTCGGTTTAACTTAGTTGAACTAGTTGAGATTAGTTTAACTAGCTAATCAACTAGTAATGAGTGGAGTGAATTAAATATTATTTAATTCATTAATTAGTAACTCATTATTCAGCTCAAGAACACATCAGTTCACTACAGTGCATGGACAGTTCAGTGGAGACCAGTGAAAGAGGTAGATGAAAGGGTGGAGTTAGCTATCAGTGGCGACATCAGTTGTGCATGAGATTTGCACCACACTTGGAGGAATTGCCCATGATGATTGCGCTGTCAAGCCAAGGAGATTCGAACCTTGGATATCTATTTAGACAGGCCATGATTGCGCAATAGAGGCAAGGAAATTAGTGGTGAGTTTTGAACCAGTAATTTGTTCAAAACCAAGCGAGTTTGTGTGTGACTTCATGAGATAGTACTGAGTACTTGTGAGGAGTATTGTACTTATTTTGTTACATGATTTCTCCATTATAGTATACACAATAGCTGTGGGGTTTTCAGCTATAAGCTTTCCCCATACATACTGTCTTAATGTGTATGATGAATTGATGTGCTATCGCTTGTTTTATTTCCGCATGTGTGATGATCTGAGTGGAAGAGATTATGTGTTGCATATAAATTCGAATTGTATGTGATCAGGATAGTCTCGGAGGATAATTAATCATTATTCAGCAAATTTCTACATGGTATCAGAGCTATTGAAGCAGAGATTGATCATCACAGTGATTACAAACTTATTTCGGTAGACAGAGTCTGCATGCGGGCCAGGTAGCCTCTGGATCCATCCTTTCTTTGAAAGGTGATATATCTAGTAAACGCCCCTTGTAGTCAATCTCTGTGCTAGAAATAATTTTTTCTCACAGATCTAGAGCGGTTGAGCTTTGAGGTGGAATTCGAATTTTGCAGCAGTTTTGTTTTCTTGGTGCCAGTGTTGAAAATGTCTTTCAATGGTTTGCGACTCGAATATGCTCTTGAAGGCAATTCGAATTATGTTGCATGGAAGGATCGCATGGAGGCAGTATTAGAAGATAATGGTCTGAAGGAGTTCGTAGATACGGATGTCCAAAAGCCCACTGATCCTGCTGAAGTCGATGCATGGCAAAAGAAGATGGCGAAATTTCGAAGGATCCTGTTGGAGGGCGTCAAGGATCATATTGTATCCAGCCTGCATGGAAAGGCTTCTCCATATTTAATGTGGAAAGCTTTGACGGATCTATTCCAGAGTAAGAGCGACCAAAGGAAGCTGGCGCTCAAAGATAAGCTCGGGAACATCAAGATGGAGAAAGGCGACAGTATCGCCAAATACCTCACGAAGTTCACTCAATGCAGAGATGAGCTGGGAAGTGTGGGGGTGACTGTCGAAGACGAGGACATGGTCGACCTGGCTCTCCTTGGTCTTTCGAAGACTTGGCACTCATATCAAGATAGTGTCAATGGTCGGGAGAAGCTGCCGGGATGGGAGCGCCTTTGGGCGGATCTCATGCAGGAGGAGATAAGGAGGACTACTCGGGATGGATCTTCATCAAAGGGAGCTGATGATGAAAATTGCGCTTTGGTTGCCAAATAAAAGAAAGGGAAGGGTAAGAAAAATTCTCATTCCGGTGCAAAGGGCAAGAAGTGGGATATGGCGAAAGTGAAGTGTTTTCACTGCCATGATCACGGACATTATGCTACCAATTTTCCAAAGAAGAAGAAAAACAAGCAAGCGGGAAGATCTGCAGATGGAGAAGCTTTGGCTTCACAGTTCAAGCTTGAATTTTCACTGATCGCAAGCTTGGTTTCAAGTGTGATGGGATCGGTGTGGTTCTTGGACAGCGGTGCGTCATTTCATATGAAGGGAGATCGGGAGTTGTTCTCAGATCTGGAGGACAAAGATCTGGGTGTGCACATCGAGATGGGCGATGATGGTAAATACAGTGCGACTGGTATCGGTACCATATCCTTTCAGAGGGAGTCTGGTAAACCCTTTGTATTGAAGGATGTCATGCATGTACCTGGATTGAAGAAGAACTTGATCTCTATGGCGATGTTGGAGGATAAGGGGTATGATGTGGTCTTCAGCGAAGGAAAAGCCTTCTTGCGCAGTAAGACTACTGGAGAGACCCAGAAGATAGGGGTTCGAACCAAGAACCTTTATCAGTTGCAGGTAGATGGCTGCGCAGCTATGGCATGCAAGGCGGGAGAAGTGGTGAGCCGGGATGATGAGGGCGAACTGTGGCACGGGAGATTGGGCCACCTTCACCATGGAGCTTTGAAGATTCTGCAGCAGATTTCTACTGGGCTTCCTAGGGGCACTCTTGCGCAGTCAGATCAGTGCAAGGGGTGTACTTTAGGGAAGTATGTGAAAGCCACCTTTCACGAGAAGGATAGTCGCGCCACGACGATCCTTGAGAGAGTTCACACAGACGTGTCTGGTCCTTTCTCAGTTGCTTCGACAGCAAAGCACAAGTATTATGTGATCTTTGTTGATGATTTCTCTCAAAAGTGTTGGATCTTCTTCATGCAGAAGAAGAGCGATACATTCGCGAAGTTCTGTGAGTTTAAAGCACTAGTCGAGAAGGAGTCGGGGAAGAAGGTGATTGCTCTAAGGAGTGATAACGGTGGTGAATTCATCTCGGCTGAATTCAAGGAGTTCTGCAGCGCAGAAGGGATTCGGAGAGAACTCATCGCACCCCATAACCCATAGCAAAACGGGGTGGCTGAGCGGAAGAACAGAACGATCGTGGGTGCTGCATGGGCGATGTTGCATGATCGGGGCCTACCCCTTCACTTGTGGGCTGAGGCATGCAATACAGCAGTGTATGTGCAGAACCGTTGTCCTCACAAGGTTCTTGGCATGAGTACACCGGAGGAGGCTTATTCTGGCAAGAGGCCTGATATTTCCCATTTGCGGATCTTTGGTTCTTCTGTCTACATGCATGTGACAAAGGATGCAAGAAGGAAGCTAGATCCAACCGCTGAGGTTGGAATATTTATGGGGTACACTGATACACCTCACAACTATCGAGTGTATTTGTCGGACAGTCGCAAGACTGTTGTGCGACGGGATATAAAATTTCAGGAGGAGAAAGCCATGCAGTGTTCGCTTGAGAGGGAGCTACACTTGCATGCAGATGAGGAGCTGTTAGTTCCTAAGGAAAAGCTTCCGGATGTGGATCAACCACAAGAGGAAGTTCAGGAGGTGGAAGAAACCACCCATGCAGCGCCAACCATCAGAGGGCGCATGCGCACTACAGAAGCTGAGCGACTGGCTCGAGATGCAGAGAAGGTTGTAGGACCACCTACGGCACAGCGCAGACAGAGGCAGTCACCGGATCGGTACACTGGATACATGGCTCTTGTGAGTCAATGTGTCGTGACGGAGCCATCCTCTTTTGAGGAAGCTGTGGAGGAACTCGCATGGGTTGATGCCATGATCAAAGAATATGATTCGATCGTCAGGAACAGTGCATGGGAGATTGTCCCAAGACCGGTGGGGAAATCAGTGGTGGGTTCGCGATGGATCTACAAAGTGAAGCAGGCAGCTGACGGGAGTGTGGAGAAGTACAAGGCGAGATTTGTCGCCCATGGCTTTTCACAGATCGAGGGGATTGACTATGAGGAGACTTTTGCACCTGTCGCAAGGTACTCTTCCATACGGACGATCCTTGCTCTCTCAGCGCAGATGGGGTGGCACATTCATCGGATGGATGTGAAGACTGCGTTCCTCAATGGAGTTATTGAGGAAGAAGTGTACATAGAGCAGCCTGAAGGTTTTGAGATCTTCAGCAGTGAGTCGCATGTGTGCCGACTCAAGAGAGCACTGTATGGGCTGAAGCAAGCACCTCGTGCTTGGTACACTCGGATAGACAGCTACTTCACCGGGCTTGGATTCTCCAAAAGTGAGGCGGATCCAAACCTGTACCAGATTGTGGTGGAGGGGAAGCTGTTGATCATCGTACTGTATGTAGATGATCTGATTTTGACTGGCGATGAGCAGTTGATACTTTCATGCAAGGAGGATCTTGCACGAGAGTTTGAGATGAAGGACTTAGGCATCCTTCATTATTTCCTGGGATTGGAGATTTGGCAGCGCAGCGGAGGACTGTTTGTTTCTCAGGGCAAGTATGCCCGGGAGATTCTAGAGAGGTTCAACATGCAGGGCTGCAAGCCTGTTGATACCCCTCTTCCTGGAGGTTGGAGGAAGGGAGATGCTACTTCGGAGGAGGTAGTGGATGCCACTGTCTATCGACAGTTGGTGGGGTCGCTTATGTATCTGGTCAATACACGACCCGATATATGCTATGCAGTTAACCAGCTTTCGCAAGCTATGGTTAAGCCTACCAAGCTTTTTTGGAAGGCAGGCAAGCATGTATTGCGCTATATCAGAGGCACATCGGGATATGGTCTATGGTACAGACAGGAGGATGGAGCGAAGCTTTCTGGCTTCACTGATGCAGATTGGGCAAGGAGCCCAACGGACCGGAAGAGCACTTCTGGAGGAGTTTTCAGCATTGGGTCGACAACAGTTTCCTGGTACAGCAGGAAGCAGAGATCCGTGGCACTCAGTTCAGCAGAGGCCGAGTACATGGCAGCTAGCTTGGCTGCATGCGAGGCTATTTGGATGAGGAAAATCCTCGCAGGATTGTTCAGGTTGCATTTGGAGCCTACAGTGATCTACTGTGATAACCAGAGTTGCATTAAACTCTCGGCTAATCCATTATTTCATGATAGATCCAAACACATCGACATCAGGTACCATCATATCAGAGATTGTGTGCAGCGGAGAATCATGTTACTTTCATATGTTCCCACGGAGGATCAGGATGCTGACATCTTGACGAAGGCGCTCACCAGGAGCAAGTTCGAATTCCACGGAGGCAGGATAGGGGTTGCAGATAATCCATATCTTGTTGAGAGGGAGTGTTGAAAATGCAACAAGATGATGGAGCTTAGTGAAATGAAATCGCCTTCACTAAGTGGGCCCGCAGGCTATTTTTGGCGCAAAGTCTATTTTTAGACTATGTCTATTTTTAGACATATGGAGCATGGTCCAAGGGTTGCAGTATGTTATTCTTGGAGTATTGGTCATGTTGGTAAAAATAGATGGACCTCTATTTTTTGACCTATAGGTCGATGTCTATATTTAGACTGCCTATCCTAAAAATAGGGAAGTCAAATATTATTTACCCTTAATAATATTTGGACTATAAACTTCAGTTTACTCTCTTGGAGCACTTCAGTTCGAGCCTTGGAAGTGGCTCATGCATCTGACAGAGGAATTACGCTATTCCTAAGGGTTTGGTGAGCTCATACATGGTTGACTTCAGTTAGGACTTCAGTGGCAGAAGTTTGGTGGAGTTAATGAGACAGCTAGTGGAGTTGTGTTCGGTTTAACTTAGTTGAACTGGTTGAGATTAGTTTAACTATCTAATCAACTAGTAATGAGTGGAGTGAATTAAATATTATTTAATTCATTAATTAGTAACTCATTATTCAACTCAAGAACACATCAGTTCACTACAGTGCATGGACAGTTCAGTGGAGACCAATGAAAGAGGTAGATGAAAGGGTGGAGTTAGCTATCAGTGGCGACATCAGTTGTGCATGAGATTTGCACCACACTTGGAGGAATTGCCCATGATGATTGCATTGTCAAGCCAAGGAGATTCGAACCTTGGATCTCTATTTAGACAGGCCATGATTGCGCAATAGAGGCAAGGCAATTAGTGGTGAGTTTTGAACCAGTAACCTGTTCAAAACCAAGCTAGTTTGTGTGTAACTTCATGAGATAGTACTGAGTACTTGTGAGGAGTATTGTACTGATTTTGTTACATGATTTCTCCATTGTAATATACAAAATAGCTGCGGGGTTTTCAGCTATAAGCTTTCCCCATACATAATTTGTTAATGTGTATGATGAATTGATGTGCTATCGCTTGTTTTATTTCCGCATGTGTGATGATCTGAGTGGAAGAGATTATGTGTTGCATATAAATTCGAATTGTCTGTGATCAGGATAGTCTCGGTGGATAATTAATCATTATTCAGCAAATTTCTACATAATTCCCTTTGTAATTTCATTTTTCTGGTTCTAACTCAGGATCAGAAAATGCATCTGATTCGGGTGCCTTTAGTTCGGCCACCAAAGACTGTTTGGCCCGACACTCGTTTGTGCTGTGAGTGGGGCTGTTATGAAATTCACACCACTTCCGTGTGTCCTTCTTTGGATTTGTGGTGTTTTTCTGAGTCGTATTGCTTTGGCCTTGCCCCTTGTTCTTTGGTTCGGGGGCACCTTTCGGATTCACAAATCTAAAGTCTCTCTTCTTCTGCTTAAATTTGTGCTCGATCTTGGCGGCATAGCGATATGCCGTGCCAAGCGATGTAATGTCGAGGAACTCCATTTCCTCTTGAATGTGTTTGTGTAGACAGCCGCGGTACTTGAGCACCAAATGTCTCTTTGAATCTTTAATACCCAACTTTGTGCGCAGGGTATGAATGTATTCGTCATCACAATGAGGTCGATCCTTTTGTTACCACAGTTGCGGTCTATTGGTTGTATTTGTCTCATTAGCCCCAATTGCAATATTGTCTCCGATGCCGTTCCCGAAACAAATTTGCTGGTGGCCGAACAAAGAGAGGGTTCCCTCGCCCTCTTGCTCGCTGTGAGGGTTTCCACTCGCCTTGACAGAAGGGCCTTTGAGGAGTGCAAAATAATCTTTTCTCGATCGCAGAAGTCATGGACCGAGAAATACCTTCCGGTTAGAATTTAACTATCCTTTACAAGCGTCGCATCTATTTTCTTCTTCAAATATAGGAATGTCAAAGTTTACCGTACCTTGAAGGGAGTGGCGCCCTCCGCAGTGGTTGTTGGATGTAGATGCGATGTAGGTGGGTAGCCATTGAAGGATATAAACAAATTTATCCATCATTGTGTTCCTTTGTTTCTCGAGGGACTCCTCGAGCAATATCTTGATAGGATCTCCTGCTCCCTCGTCTTTCTCTTCTTTCGCCATGGGAGGTCATCGGGGTTTGCGAGGCTGATATAGCAAGGATTCAACCAGATCGAGCCCTAACTCATACCATGACCTCGTTGGGGACATGCAAAGAAAAAAGAAAGAAAGAGCAAACCCGCTCGATACCACTAATCCGGATTTGCGTGTGAACGCAATGTTAATACGTAACAACCATGAACATAGACAGCAGCTGGAAATAATGCTTCATTTCATTAATATCACGTAAATATGCTTACAAGCATACGTGAAATAAAATAGTTGTGGGTGCGGGTAGCGAATCTCCGAGAAGAGATGTGATGGCTACGTACCTCTCAATCGTGTTCAATGAGGCTCAGGGCCTATTTATTGTTGAGAAACAATGTAGAATCTGAAACGTCCAAAGACCTAGCCGTAGGAGATGAGGCGCCAAACTCGTGGGCGCCTGCTTAAATTTAGGTTCAACCTTTATGGCATAACTGGCATCTGAACTCCCTTTGACGCGCTCAATAGCTTTCTCACAGTTTCTATCCGAGGAGTACAACTTTTGAATGAGAAAAATCAGTCCATGGACCCATGTTGCTCTCCGTTTTCCCAAAAAACGTCGTTTAGGGCCTCAAAACGGCTCCGAAAGTTCAGGACCCAAAAAACTGCTAAAAATAGTAAGTTTTGTTGCAACTTGAAAATTGAAAGAACTGATGGTGGGGGTTCAAATGGACTCAGTGGGTGGCCACCAATATGCATCTGGATTACTAATGCCCCAAAACGGCTTCGGGAGTGGAGGACCCGAAAACCTGCTAAAAATAGTAAGTTGTGCTGAATGTGAAGAGCTGCAAGAGTTGATGGTGTTAGTCCAAATGGAATAGGTGGGTGGCCACCGATATCCACCTGGATCACAATATGTGTCAAGGCAACAAAAGGAAGAACCAATAAGAGGGTTAATAAGTCAAGACTTTATCTTTTTGAAAAGGGGCATGCTAGGCACACTAATAATAGTTCCCAATACATTCCAAGTGCTAATGTATGTCAATGCATTCAACCAAGGTGTTCCAGAGCATGCTAGGGACTATATGTAGCATGCCAACACATGCCAGGAGAGTTCCATGTTGTGCTAGCGCATGCGACCATGTTCTTGGGCGTCAGTGTCATCGCAATATGTTCTAGGTACAAAGATGTTCCAAGACATGTGGGGTGATAAGTAATGTTAGTGTGTGCCAAAGCATTAATTTAAGGTGTGCCCAGATTTTTGAGGAGTGTTAGGTCTTTCTCATTAATATAATTGTCAGAGCTTGATTATGTATTAAATATATATTTCCTACACACAATAGTGGAACTTTATCTGAAGGGAATTTTCTAGATAATAAACTTAATAGATATGAATCATGTGTTGACTCATAGGAAATCTCTATTCGACTAGTCATTACTTTAGGGAAATGATACACACTAATTACTTCTTAAAAAATTGACTGACCCTAACCACTATGGCCTTGGAAATATTATAAAAAATACTCCACAATAATGGTATTAAATCATTATCTTTTGACAAAAAATATATTAACAGGCACATAGCATCATCAAAAACTCATTGGAATGATCAATGATGATGGACATTTTTTGACCGTCACCAAAAGTAACAAAAAGAGCATTGGTGAGGGTCATTAAAAGTTCGTCACTAGAAGTATCACCAAAGAGAGAATTAGTGATGGGCCTTTAACGACCCTCACCAAAAGTGTCATTGAAAATGCCTTTGGTGACGTACCATAAAGGACCATCACTGTATACACTTACAGTAACGGTTTTTTAATGATCAATGATGACATACATTTTTTGACCGTCACCAAAAGTAACAAAAAGAGCATTGGTGAGGGTTATTAAAAGTTCGTCACTAGAAGTGTCACCAAAGAGAGAATTAGTGATGGGGCTTTAATGACCCTCACCAAAAGTGTCATTGAAAATGTCTTTGGTGACGGACCATAAAGGACCATCACTATATACACTTACAGTGACAGTTTTTTAAGGACCGTCACCATATGTGACATTGGTGACGGACCTTTAAGGTCCGTCACAAGCATGACCCTCACCAATGTGATTTTTTCTTGTAGTGGCACTTAGTCCATCTAATTGTAAAAGATTATATGTCCAAAAAATTTTGTAACAAATTTCCCCCCAGCGTGCAAGCGTTAGGAGCTAATCGTATGACTGAAGTACGTTGTAAGAGCTCAATCACTAGACACCGAAGGGGAGTCAGAGAGAGAGAAATATAAGGCGGGCTTAAGTGAGAGAGGACAATACCCTCAGGAGATGATACTTATAGGTGCAAAAAGTCTCTTTTTTGAGTGAGTACCTGTTCTACATGAGGTGGGGGAGGCATACCTATGCTCGTCGAGATAACAAAGCACAAAGAATAATGATGCGTCCAACAAACAAGGAACTGAACGATATAGTACATGTTGGCACAAACATGGGTGAGATAAAAACATGATAATGGATCCCACATACATATTGTGACTTGGACAACAACCAGGACTTATACAATAATATCTGAGTACATGAGATATAAGTACAACCAAAGAGGCCCTATAAAACAGGAGAGGGCTCTGAAAATATGAATGATACATGAAAACTAAAGAGGGGATGAAAATGGCTGAGGCCAAAACCGTCAAATCTATGGATTTTCATCCAAGTCTGTAGTAGAGAAGTCATCCGGGTATGTGGGGGCTATTCGAAGGGCCACCCCCTCAAGAGGTATGAAACATCTCACACACACCCGGGAATCACTAGTACAATTTGTTGCATCACTAAACCATCAAGTATATGGATCTCGACCATGCCATAAGGAGCTGGAACTGAGAAAAAATCAAGTCAAAGGGAAATAAAGGGTCCCTTTTCCTGATCTGAGGCACCGAAAAAGAGTGGAAGCTGGAACCAACTTACACCACCCTATAGACCTGTCTTCTAGAATGAATAAGCTAATGCCAACAGAAGGGCATCTTCCATAGGTGAGGAAATAAGGGATCCTCAACTAAGGCACAGGGGATAATAATAGAGCAACTAATAGACTGACACCAAGGGTGATGATGGAATGCGGGGTACTAAGTAGTGGGCTAACGACTTCCCTTGTTAGAGCATAAAGGGCATGGATGACCTGGTAGCTATTGACTCGACTCCGGAGGGGATAGGGGATAGTATGATTGAAGGAAAAAAAGTGTGACACGAGAGAGGAACAAAGCAATGGAGGATGGCAGATTGCGACAGGATATAAAGGGACTCAGGACAGACTCTGTGGATGCGATGATGACTCAACTCGGATGCTCTAAACAAGGGCGACTCGATGATGTTGCCACACATAACAAGCCCGGTGGGGACCATAAAAACATGAGTATAAGATGGTTACTCATGATGAAAATCAACACGAGCATGGAAATATATGAAGGAAAAGTGGTTCCCAAAGTACAAGTGTTGCAAGTGAATAAATTCGATTTTTAGGAGTGGTGAAGTGACCCTTCTTGGAAAAAATGTGTCTGGGTGAAGTATCAAATCACAAAAAATGAAAGGATACAATTTGAAAGCTCACTGAAAGATTTAAAACGGTGCTAATGGTACCGAGATATGGTTTGGTCACAGCTGGCAAAAGAAAATCTGAGGTTTCTCTTTTAATAAGGCATTTTCCCTCCAATTTGATTCATTTTCAAGTGTAGTTGTTGTGAATGTAGAGAGGAGAAAAGACCTTGAATATTGTGGTGATCGTAGCGAAGAAACCGACCATTGGAATCGATATCCATTAGTTGCAGGTAAGAGGCCTAACCCTACTCTTTCAATTCAGTGGATCAAAAATTCAGTTTAGGCATCCAAAGCTCAGGAAAAAACCAGGTTGAAATTTTTGGGGTCTCTTCTATGACCAGGGTAGTAGGTACTGGGCAGAAAACTACAACTTGTCCGAGGAAATGACCTGAAAAAGTGCGACCTTGTCAGAGAAAGGGGGTTTCAGTGTTGTTTTTAGCTGAGAGCTGGGATTTTTATGGTTGAGGGGCATAGGTTCCCCCAAGCATGTTATGGTCGTGCCAAATTTATTTAGACAAGTGGAATGTAAACACATTTTTATGATGTGGTTCGCCATTTGTTTATGTTATGGTTATCTTTTGTGGGAAGAATGGAGGATTACCAATCTCTTTTGGTACTGCATATATGAAGCAAATGGACTAAATTTCTAGGTTCGCATACATGGTGTCATTATCCCAAAGAGTGGATTTGGATATAATGATCTTGTGCTCACCTAGAAAACACATAGGTTGGTCAACAACAATGTGTAGGGGAATGGGTTGTTGATGTAAGAGGAAGGAATGATGAGGGGGATCATCCCTAAAGTGATCTGAAGTGATATGAGACTCTATAAGTTCTTCTAAATGGGGAAGCATAATGGTACTAGATTCAACACGACCAGATGCACTAGGAGGGTTGCGGAGAATTTCTTCTCCCGGACTCTCAAATATGGGTGCCCCCTTACCAAAACATTGGGTGTCAATGTAATGACCACAAGGTGTATGTGGTTTGAATGCATGGTTTCGATGTAAAGGGGGGAAGATAAAGTCAGGGGTGGAAAATGCTTCCATAATGTCATCATCGCAATAGAATATGGGGTGATTGGTGGAAGAAAGACCACGTGGTGCGATGAAGCTACATGACTCATCATCATGAGTAAGTGAGGTTCACATGCGCATCGTCACAAAGGGTGACCGGAAAATAAGTAGATGAAGGATCTACCAATGTTGAGCCCAAGGCGATCGCCTGATGTACCAGAGGGGTCTTCCACCGTGGATCTCATAGATGATGACATGTAGAGGATGGTGATCAAAGGCTCTTTCATCTCTACATCAGGAGGGGGAATGTCAATGGGAGCAGATGTATCCTCATATTTGGCCGAAGCATACTGCACAAGTATGGGAGAGGCAGACTCATTCTGTTCGAACTCGTATTCTTGAACTACTTCCAAAGAGGCGCGATAATGCTTGAGGTGGGTGCAGAGGTGGGGGCAGAGGTGGGTATAGTGGCCATGGAGCTCACACAAAGCACAAGGGTGGTTGGTGTGTATGGTCTTGGGTTTCTTGGTTGTAGTCGGTAAAGGTATAAAGACCTTAAACTCAGGAAACGCGACATGGACCATGGGCTTGATACAAGGCAATTCAGGACAGTTATGGGTGGCATGACCGACAACATCACAAAAATCACACAGGGGGGGGTATGATTTGGAGGCTGAGGAGGAGCAGGGGTTGCCTCAGAAACCTTGTCCTTAGGTGCCTTCTTGCATGCTTTCCCCCCCTCACCTGAGGCTTTCACAAAAGGAGTACATTCTTGTTGAGGTGGTTGGGGCACAGAAGCAAAGGGAGGGGTCATGGAAACCAGTTGGACCGAAGTAAAAGCAGTATAAGGTTTGGGATGACCAGGCAGGATAGTGGCTGGGGGATAAATTTACTAGACTGGGATCCCCAGGGTCACTTTAGGAAGAGACAAGGTAGCCATAACAGGTACCAAAAATAATCTAGGAGGGGAAGCAAGAAACAATATTTGACCAGAGGGGTAATGGCCAGGCGAGAAATCTTAGAGATGGTTGAGGTTAGGGGGAATCATTCCAGGAGGATAGATAGGATCATGGTCACCATATACAGATGAGGGGCCTTGAGGAGGGGGTCCTAAAGGCTGATTTGAAGGAAAAGGAGAAGGTTGTGGAGGGCGGGGTTGCTGGCTAGTTGAACCAGTCCGTTTGAGGTCGGACCGAGATGATTGCATCATGCAAACATTGGATGAGCTAGGGTCAGAGATGGGAGGAGGGAGACCAGGGAATGAACCAAGAAAAGAGGAATATTTATAGACTCTGGGTGAGACACTGGTCAGAGGTTAGAATATTTTTTTATTGGCCACCAATGAGATAATGGACTCCGGGGAGGTCTGAGACTTCAATTTGTAATATGTCAACTGATTGATGGTGATGATCTTTCCATTATGAGGAAATAACATGTTACGGTGAACCGCAAATGGGACAACAGACATCACATAAGTGTAGCTACGAACCAATAGAATTTTTTAGTCTAAGGGGGCCTCAATGACTTCAATGTCAACAAAAATAGTCTTGCCCACAAGAGTAATATGACAATTGCAGAACATGCTAATGGGCTAGGAAGAGTGGCCATCCCACGTACGGAGGGTGATAGTGGAAGGGGATAACTCAGGAGATCCAAGTTTCTTCCAAACTGAAGCGGACATCACACAAGTGGATGCCCCCTCGTCAATGATACAATAAGAGACGATGGCATTCCGGATCTTGAAATGGATTTGGAAGAAGACGGATGCAGGAAGGCGTGGATGCTCTGAATAGTCAATATCGAAGACAATCAAACAATCATCTGAAGGATCCATAGTGCCAATGGTAGTTAGTAGAGATTTTTTTGTGAAGGGCAGGACTGGAGGACTTCCAGCATTGACATGGTGGTCGGGGATTGCGCCAAGTCATCTACTATACTATAGGAGTGGGCATCTTTACCAAAAGCATCGTTTCAACATAATGGTCCCTTGAGGATCTTGGTATGAACCTCTGCCTTAGGCTAAGGTATTTGTAAAGGACCATTGGGTGTCGAAAGAGGTTCTAGGGGACTTGAAGATGGGGGCTTGGTAGTAGACATAGAGATGGGCTTATTTTACTGATGGGACCGAGTCTAAAGGTTGAGGTTAGCGGTATTGGGTTGGTCAGATTTCATCGTGAGGATTAGGTGATGAGAGGTACCAGATGGAGGAGGTTGAGTGACCACCTAACTTTCAGGGGGTTGGGGAGCCACATATCCTTGATGGGGGAAAGGATTGGTAAACACAGTCAGTTGGATAGGGGCAACATTGGGAGGAACCGAAGGGGAGGCTTGTTTTTCTTGGGATGCTACTTGAGCTTCCCACATCTGATGCATCTGAGGTAAAAGAGGACAATCATGGGTATAGTGACCATAGACATCGCAACAAGAACAAGTTTTATTCTTGTGAATGGGCTTGTCCTACTTGGGCTGAGTGCCCTGTTGTTGGGTTGCAGTGCTAGGTGCATTCCCTTGGGGATTGATTCCTGGATTACCTGGGGCAGATTGGTCTTGGTTTCCTTTCCTCTTCTTTTTTGAAGTAGGAGGATTAGTCGCACTCTGTTGTGCTGCTGTTGCAGAGCTTGAGAAGGCAAGGAAGGCTGAGGTGCTAATGCTAGAGGAGCTGGAGAACTAGGCTATGGATACAGATAATAAGGTGATTGGGAAACATTGGGGTAAACAGGTTGGGAAAAAGGAGGAGGCATGCCGTATCCAGGATACATGATACTGGGAGGGGGGAAAGTGTTGGACGAGCTGGCCCTTCCCTGATGGAAACCATAACCCATGGGAGGATGGGTGTATGGATGTGAAAGGGATCCAACAATAGTGTCAGCAGCATGGGATGCCCCCAGCGTTGGCACCACCGGGTCTAGGGAGATCAGGTAAGACGATATAACATAACCAAACTGTGTGTAGATCAAGTCATATTTTAACGCAATCTGAAGGGAAGCTTCCTTGGTCCGAGGGAAGTGAGATGTGACATCTTTTACAATAGCATGAAAAATGGATCTGAGAAACAAGTCCATGTAGACACGGTCTTAAAAGGTAGGGGCTCGACATAGGCTCTTTCTTCTGTACCATTCTTGGACATGGTCAGATAGGTGGGTAGCAAAAGTTTGACGAAAAGAGGTCAAGAGTTTGGTACCAGCGTCATAGCGAAGGGGAGGTTGGAATTAAGACAGAAAATTCCTAGCAAGGGTTGCAACATTAGTATGTGAAGAGGAGGCCTGTTCGACATACCACTTGGAAGCTTCTCCAGTAAGCATACACTGGAATAACCAAAGACGGATAGAGTCATCGGTGATGGACTTAGACAAACACCACATGTGGAAAGAAAGAACATGGTTGGTAGGATCCTCTCCAGCAATTCCTTCAAACTTGGGGATGTCTGAAGGGAGCTGTAACAGCTCCACTTCCATCAAATATATATATATATATATATATATCTATATCTATGTCTATATCTATATATGGAATTCATACTATTCAAATACCATAGACTTACTGTGATTTTTCACACTCTAATGAATATTATCTCACAACATTTTAGTTGTTATACTTTTAATCTATTTCTTGGCCAGATTCTCATTCAATGATTATTGTCACTTATATTTTTCTTCTTGAATCCTTTGATCATGATTTAGATATGGATGCATCTATCATGATGAGTTTTTCATGTCAATTAACTACCCCATTCTATTCCAAAGGAAAATGGTAAATTATTAGTTAAGGTACCACCCTTAACACTTACACTATAATTTCTTCTCTCGCTTACCTCTTTCCTAACATGATCCACAATTTATTAAGTTACCACTCCATTCATTATGTTATTTATATTCCACAACATAGATAAGGTATTACCATACACCTATCTATATCATATTGCCTCCACCCCTTTATATATATATATATATATATATAATTCTTCATAAACAAACTTACCTTTTTATTGGGCATCGTCCTAAGTTATATTTATTACCTCATATTTATTACTACCACAATTTTCAACTTTATGAATCAACCTTACCTTTATTAAGGTTCTACGTTACCTTCTATGTAGAGTTCGTTTACACCTTTTGACACATAGTTATAATTACATATGAACTTTGGTTCGATTTGACCTTTTTGTTGTTCACATGTCCATGTTGTAAGGTTTCCGCCCACGCTGTCTTAATGGACATATCAAATTATATTGAAATCTCATAATGCAGTAACATTTTAATTATTCTTACGCATTCTATTTTTCATTAACTATAGTCAAGTCACTAGATATGCAAGATTTAGAAATTAATAGGTTTAAATGCGACCTCGTCTCGATATGGATGTATACCAACTATCTAGATCTGATTTTCCTTGGGATCTTAGTTCATTGAATTAACTATACACAAATCACATGGCTCGTTCGTTGGTGATGGAACCCTCCAGCTACATGGGAAATTCTCCAGCGTCAGATTTCCTCCACTTGGACGATGAGGATCTCATTGTAGTTGGGGTTTAGGGTTTCATTTTAACATTTCATTTTTTGGTGGCTATCTTTCAACCCCTTTGTCTTTGTTACTCATTTTCCTCTCTTCTCTGCAACTATTTTTGTTTCATGACAACGCGAGAGCTCAGTCTACCACGCAGAGGGTAAGCCCGTGAGTCTCATCAATCTGCTCAGGTAATACTAATTTGTCAGTACTTATTAATTGATACGTTATTAACTTTATTTACAGCTCTTTATTTTCTCTGTTCAATTTTTTTTCGTTTAAATTATATTCATAATTTTTTTCTCTCTTATCTCTGGGTCCATAGTTGATTTATCTTGTTAATTTACAGAGAGGTTTCATCCCCGAAGATCTGCGTTCATACCCAAGACTTCCTTGTGCAAGGTATAAGCAGTTGGGTCAACATCCGTGGTAAAACCTTCTCCGACATTTGTTTTTTGTGACTCTCCTGGCATCATATTTCTCCATTACGTTTCTTCATTGAAAGTCTTGCCTGTTAGTTGGGAATTTCCATTTCGTTTCACAACTCTTTTTCATTTCTAGTTCGATTTTTTATTACAGTTCAGTTTCAGTTCTTCAAGGTGACTTTCTGACGGGTTTTTGGTGCAACGCAGGTGAACGAAAGTCATGGAATTCCTCACATCCCTTTGTTGAAGCTCTAAGGGTTTTCTCCTTACGAAAATCACCATATCCTACATGTTATTTTCCTCACGTTATTCCTCTTCAGTATTACACTTGGTTAATTTCTGGGCGAGCTTCATTAGCTTCAGGCCTTTCTTCGCCACCTCCAGGGTTATGAAATAATTAATTTCCCTTCACATTTTTTGGTTCAATGTTTAACGTGTTATTTGTAATACACATTTAATTTGTAGTGATAAGAATTTGCATCTTATTATTAACTAAGAAATTCAATTTCTCCTCCAGAATTCTCATAGATCTCAGGTTGACCTTTAGTTAATAATCATATAGATTGGGTAATTTCAATTGATTTGTACACTAATTCTCATCGTTCAGAACTCTTTGTCCGTAGGTATTTTAATTGGTTGGTTTTAAATTATTATCACAGATAGGACTAATAATTCATTTCTCTTAATTGGTACAGGAATTCTACAATTCCCCATGCCTCCAATTTTATTCGTTAAGACGTCAAGGACTTAAGGTAAATGAGGTCATTTCTTGCTTCTTTTTTTGTGCAGGTAACCCCTACAGACCTATTTGGCTTGACCATTTCTACTAGAAATTTTCATGTCCAATCCTAACTTTGGACTTTTCCTTTTCAGGTTGGTCAAGTAACCCATTTGGAGATTTATGTTCGGATACCTCTGCATAATTTTTAGAGAGATTATACACTTGTTATTTATGGGACAAAGTTCCCCAATTTTGTATAATTAATTTGACAGAGTTTGAATTTAACATTATATGTATATTTATTTAAATCCTTTGAAATTATATAACTCAGTAATATTTTAATATACTCTTTCCTCCAGTATCGAAGTTATGTTTCCATTCCATTTGTGGTACATTTTCTAGAATCCGTGTTTTAATTCTAGTAATTTATTTCTGAGTTCCTCCTTGAAATTATTACAGAGTCTTATGTCTTAGTTAGAGTGTTCTGATATTCAGTTGCTACCATAGTAGAAGATTTGTTTTAATATTCTAAGTTCACATTAACTATCAGACATACTTGTTTCATTATTATGTGGTTGTTGTAGAATTTCTACCTTTGATTAGTAAATAATGCTAAGGCATATGTATATAGTTAATTCTGATAATTCACCTAACCTCGGATTTTAACCTACATCAAAGTTTATACATTCTGAGAGTTGGTCCTCTTCATATCATTATCTGTGCAACACTACAAATCTATGTTATATTTATTATAGACTATTTTGTTAAATGCACAGATCTAACAGTTCACAACAACTTAGAAATTTTCACATTATTTACATACTCAAAATATAATCGTGAACAAATCTAGCTAATTCTTCACCACTAACTAACTTCACTATAATAACACAAATACAAGTCAAAATGAATTAAATTGTTCATATAATATAATGGTTCTTCCACCAACCTGATCTTTCTCCCAGCTCCCCGAGCAGAGATCAAATCCTCCAGCAATAGACAACCTCTTGTCTATCCTGAATCTACTTATTTAAGCCTGCTTTCCCATCAACTTGTTTCCTTAACTGCATCCAATTAAATCGGGATGTTGTTTTCCTTTTTGCCTAGGCTTTTCTTTTGTTTCTTCCACAAAAGTACTTTAAAACTAGCTTTTCCTCTTTCTAGTTTTATTCCACCTCTTCCTAGTAACTTTCCTCTTTAATGTGGTAGATTTTTAGATTTTTATTTCCAATCTATTTTTTTTTTTTTAATTTATTTCCTCCAAGGATTTTTGGGGAACTGGGAAAGTATTATGAACCTTATCCATCCTCATGGATTTGGTTTCCAGATCTCTAATCATAATCTAGTCTCTGCACAATTAATTTCCATTTTATTGCATTAAATTAAAATAATAAAATAAATCCACAACAATTATTTTCCTTTGGGGTCCACTTTACCCTTTAGGATTGTTCAAATTTCTAATAAAAGCATAGAAACTGGGGACATTACATATTCCTCTTCTAAAAAAAAACACCATTCTCGGTGTTGTAAAGACAAAAATATAAAATTCAATTTTCAAACAGTGATGGATATTTGTCCTTCATATCTTCCTCTCACTCCCAAGTAGCCTCTTCGAGTGCAAAGTGCCTCCACTGCACTTTCACCCTGGCCACTGTTCTATTTTGGAGCTCAATTTCTTCTCGTGCCAAGATGCGAAGTGGCTCTGGACAGAATTCCCCTTCTGGTTCCACCTGTATCACATTCCAGCCAATAACATGAGTAGGATCATGCACATACTTTTTTAATAATGAAACATGAAAAACATTGTGAACCTTAATGTGACTAGATAAAGTCTGGCCATGTGCCTCTTTACAGTGGTTCTCTTCTGAAGTACTTCAAAAGGTCCACAATAGCGTGGTGCAAATTTTGCACAGCTACCCGTGTACATAGTACTCTTTTTGGGCTTAATCCTAAAATATACATGATCACCCACATTGAATTCTCTATGAATCCTCTTTTTATTTGCATAGTTTTTCTGCCTGTATTGTGCTGTCTTCATATTTTGCTGATTTTTCCTTACAGTCCTTTCCATTTCTTGCAATGCATCAGGTCCAAGTATTAACTTATCATCTGGTTGACTCCAACTTAGAGGTGTATGGCACTTTATGCCATATAACGCTTCAAAATGACTCATCTTGATTGAGGCTTGGTAACTATTATTGTAGGAAAAATCTTCCAAACGCAGAAATTCTTCCCACTTTGTTGGTCTGTCCATCACATACATTCTCAACATGTCTTCTAAAATCTGGTTTTTCTTTTAGTTTTCCCATCAGTTTGGAGATGGTATGCAGTACTAAAGTTCAATTTGGTACCCATTCCCCCAAATAGAGTCTTCCAAAAAGCTGAAGTAAACTTTGCATCTCTGTCTGATACGATCATTTTAGGAATACCATGCAACTTTATAATCTCTTTCATGAATACATTAGCTACTTGAGCTATACCTAATGTAGATTTTACTGGTAAGAAGTGTGCAGTTTTTGTCTGTGTCAACAACTACCATGATAGAATCATGTTGGTATTTAGTTCTTGGCAATCTAGTTATAAAGTCTATGGAAACTGCCTCCCACTTCCATTCTGGGATGGGTAAAGGATTCAAAAATCCTGCTGGATGCTGATGCTCTACCTTTACCTGCTGACATTCCAAACATCTAGCTAAATAATTAGCTACATCATTTTTCATACCTGGCCAGAACATATTCTTTCTTAGGGCTGAAATTAGTTTCTAATACCCTGGATGTCCTACATAGGGTCTTTTATGATACTCATCTATAATTTCACTTTTTAATGAGTTCAAATTGGGGATGTATAATATGTTTTTGTAACAAATTAGTCCTTTTTGGTTTTGAGTATACCCCAATATCTCATTTTTCTGTAATTTTTCTTAGATTTTTTCATAGTTTGGGTCTTGTCTCATTACTTCTTAGCCAATCCTTGAATATCAAAGTTTTCACTACTCCCAACACTGTTCAAATTTTTGTAGGCATTCCTACTTAAAGCATCTGCAATCTTATTTTCCTTCCCTTTGATATATTTGAGGTCCATGTCAAATTCATTAAGGAAGGACATCAATCTAGCTTTCCTAGCATTTAAATCACGTTGTGTGAAAAAATACTTCAAATTGATGTGATCTGTCATTAATACAAACTTTTTTCCTAACAGATAATGTCTCCACATCTTCAAAGCATGTATTACAGTAGCTAACTCTAATTCATACACACTGTAATTTAGTTCATGTTTCTTTAATTTCCTTGACTCATATGCTATGACTGAGTTTACTTGTAGTAACACTCCTCTTAATCCATCTTCACAAGCATATGTACATACTACAAAATTTTGATTTGGATCAGCAATATTTAGAATTGGAGCAATTGTGAGTTTAAGTATTAACTGTTCAAAACTATGTTGACATTATTCTATCCACTCAAACTTCACTGCCTTCTTCTGTAGAGATGTGATAGGATATGCTAAGGCTAAAAATATTTCTACAAATATCCTATAATACCCTGCAATTCCCATGAAATATCTTATAGAGGAAACATCAGTAGGTACAGGCCAATCCATGATAGCTTGTATATTTTTTGGGTCCACTGCTAATCCTTTTTCTGATTATATGGCCCAAGTACTGAATTTTATCTTTATAAAATTCACATTTGCTAAGTTTGGCATACAACTTATGTTCTCTAAGAGTTTGTAAGACAATTATGAGATGTTCTTTATGTTCAGCTTCATTCTTAGAATATATTTGAATGTCATCAATCAATACTAGAACAAATTTGTCCAGATATTTACCTGAGACATTGTTCATTAGGCGCATAAAGGTAGCAGGTGCATTAGACAACCCAAAAGGTAGAACTACAAACTCATAGTGTCTATATCTAGTTCTGAATCTAGTTTTATTTATATCTTCATCTTTAATTCTCAGTTGATGATAACCTGTCCTTGAATCAATTTTTGAAAAGATTGTGGCTCCTCTCATTTTCAAATAAATCATCTATCCTGGGTAGAGGATATCTATTTTTGATTGTTAGTTTATTCAGTTGTTGGTAATCTATACACAAATTGAATGTGCCATTTTTCTTTTTGACAAACAGTACTGGTGCACCCCATGGGGATACACTTGGTCTTATATAGCCTCTATCCAACAACTCTTGTAGCTGCAGTTTTAACTCTAACAATTCTAGGGTACTCATTCTGTATGGGGCTCTAGAGACTGGTTTAGCTCCTGGTATTAACTCAATTGAAAAATCAATTTCTCTTTAGGGGGTAATTGAGGAATTTCATTCGGAAATACATCCTTAAACTATCTTATGAATGGTAAGTTTCCTACAAATTCTTTCTTAGTTTGTTGTCCCCATTCTTCCACATGTACAACATACACTTGACAGCCTTTTCTTGTTGTCCTTTTCAACTGAAGTGCTGAAAATTTTCTCACTGATACAGGTTTGGGTTTCCCTTTCCCTATCATTGTTTTTCCCTCACCATCTATAAAGTGTATTGTTTTATCTAAACAATTTAGTATGGATTTATATTTTTTCTAACTAGTCCATTCCTACCAACACATCATAGGAACCTAGAGGAAAAATATGAAAATTTAGTTTGGTTTCATACCCATTTAAATTTACAGCAATATTTGGTAATTTATGGGTCACTTTTCTTTTTGTTCTTGTAGCTAACTAAACTAACCATGCTTGCTGAAATTTCTCTGACTTCAATTTGCACTTTTCCACAATATGAGGACTTATATAGCTTAAATTTGCACCTGGATTCTATCAAAAAAGAACCAGGTTGTTCAACAATCACACCTTCTATTTCGACCATGGTTGATTGGTGTTCAGCTTGTCGATCTTCCAGTGCAACACTGATTTTGGGAATTTTACTTGCCATGTCATTTACAATAGTTTCCTCTCTCAACACTTGTATGTTATGAATGGTTCAGTGAGGAAAATCTCGTAGCAAATGCGGTTCTCCACAACCCCAACACTTTAGTGGCTCCCTCATTTTTACACTGCCATCTCTTTTATTGTTTCCATCTATTTGTTTAGATCCTGTTCGTGATTGGGCTAGTAGATTTTCTCCAGTTTTGATAAACTTCTTCCTTTGGTGATTTTTCCCAAAGTTCTTTAAGTATGCTGGATTTTCTCTTTTTCCACTAGAGTCACCCTTTTCTTTGTTCATCCAGTTTTTTTCTTACTCATTTCTGCCTTTGAATTGCTGATAACACAGTCTTGCCTTATGCACAACTTCATCCATTTTCTTTCGATTATCGAATTCTATCCTCTCCTTGTAGATAGTAGGTAGGCAGTTTAAAAATCATTGTACCTTTGCCTTCTCTTACCTTATATAGGGTACATAGCGAAGCAGGTTGGTAAATTTAGTAACAAACTCATCAATGGTAAGATGTCCCAACCTAAGATCATGAAAATCTTTGGCTTTATCATCATAGTATTGTTCATTCAGATAACTATTTTTAAATTTAATTTGTAAATCTTCCCAAGTGACAGTTTTCTCATCTACCACATGCACCATTTTTATTTCCTCCCACCACAAGGTGGTCTTTCCTTTTAATTGGTAAATAGCCAACCTGGCTTTCAAGTTATTTCCATACTCATAAAATTGGAAGTATTTTACCATGTTTAGAAGCCAAGCTTCTGCATCTTCCTCCTTCTCTCCATCATAAGAGGGAGGTTTCATTTTTCGGAATTCTCCTTGCAATTCCTTTTTCCTTTTAGACTGTTGTCTAGAGTCTTAATCATCCTCAGACTCTTCTGAGTGGTTTTCAGTTCCCTTTCTATTTTTCCCAAAACCTTCACCTTCGTGACTTTTCCTGGAGGTCAATTCTCTGATTAACCTTTCTTGCTCTTCGCTTGCTAGCGATAATCTTTCATTGTGGTTTTTCAGTTGCATCATTTCTCTTTGCATATAATGTATCATGGCTAAAAATGGAACATTAGGATCTGGTGGATTTTTTGCACCACCCAGATCCACATACAGCTCATCCCCTTCACTCATGGTTTCAGCTGTATGGTTCTGCACTAATTCATTGTACACAGAAGTAAACATTAGTGTATAATTATTTTAAACAAAATAATTTACAGCAACACAATTTTTCTTTGGTGTGAGTACACATTTAGGACTAGAATTTTAACATGGGCTCTGATACCATCTGTAACAACTTCACTTCCATAAAAAAATTAAAAAATAAATAAATAATTTATGAAATTCATATTGTTCACATACCATAGAATTACTTTGATTCATCACACTCTGACGAATATTATGTGACAACATTTTAGTTGTTGTACTTTTAATCTATTTCTTGGTCAGATTCTCATTCAATAATTATTGTCGCTTATATTTTTCTTCTTGAATCCTTTGATCATGATTTAGATATGGATGCATCTGTCATGATGAGTTTTTCATGTCAATTAACTACCCCATTCTATTCCAAAGGAAAATGGTAAATTATTAGTTAAGGTCCCACCCTTAACACTTACACTATAATTTCTTCTCTCGCTTACCTCTTCCCTAACTTGGTCCAAAATTTATTAAGTTACCACTCCATCCATTATGTTATTTATATTCCACACCATAGATAAGGTATTACCATACACCTATCTATATCATATTGCCCCTAACCCTTTATATATATATATATATATAAACGAACTTACCTTTTTATTGGGCATCGTCCTAAGTTATATTTATCACCACATATTTATTACTAACACAATTTTCAACTTTATGAATCAACCTTACCTTTATGAAGGTTCTACGTTACCTTCTATGTAGATTTTGTTTACACCTTTTGGCATATAGTTATAGTTACATATGAGCTTTGGTTTGATTTGACCTTTTTGTTGTTCACATGACCACGTGGTAAGGTTTCCGTCCACGCTGTCTTAATGGAAATATCAAATTATATTGAAATCCAATAATGCACTAACATTTTAATTATTCTTACGCATTCTATATTTCATTAACTATATCCAGGTCACTAGATATGCAAGATTTGGAAATTAAGAGGTTTAAATGCGACCTCGTCTCCGTATGGATGTACCCAAACTATCTGGATCCAATTTTCCTTGGGATCTTAATTCATTGAATTAACTGTACACAAATCACATGGCTCGTCCGTTGGTGATGGAACCCTAAAACTATGCGGGAAATTCTCCAGCATCGAATTTCCTCCACTTGGACGATTAGGATTTCGTCATAATTGGGGTTTAGGGTTTCATTTTACCATTTCATTTTACGATGGCTATCTTTTGACCCCTTGGTCTCTGTTATTCATTTTCCTCTCTCCTATGCAACTATTTTCGTTTCATGATGAGGTGAGAGCTCAGTCTACCACACCGAGAGTAAGCCTGTGAGTCTCATCAATATGCTCAGGTAATACTAATTTGTCATTGCTTGTTAATTGATACGTTCTTAACTTAATTTATAGCTCTTTGTTTTCTCTGTTCAATTTGTTTTCGTTTAAATTAAATTGATAAAAAAAATTCTCTCTTATCTCTGGGTCCATAGTTGATTTATCTTGTTAATTTATAGAGAGGTTTCATCCCCAAAGATCTGTGTTCATACTTGAGACTTCCTTGTGCAAGGTATTATGCAGTTGGGCCAACATCCATGGTAAAACCTTCTCCAACATCTGCTATCTGTGACTCTCCTGGCATCGTATTTCTCCATTACGATTCTTCATTGAATGTCTCGCCTGTTGGTTGGGAATTTTCATTTCGTTTTCACAACCATTTTTCATGTCTAGTTCGATTTTTTATTACAGTTCAGTTTCAGTTCTTTAAGGTGACTGTCTGACAGGGTTTTAGTTTAACGCAGGTGAATGAAAGTCGTGGAATTCCTCACATCCCTTCATTGAAGCTCTAAGGGTTTTCTACTTACGGAAATCACCATATCCTACAGGTAGTTTTCCCCACGTTCTTGCACTTTAGTATTACGTTTTGTTAATTTCTGGGCGAGATCCATTAGCTTTGGGCCTTTCTTCGCCGACTCCAGGGTTATGAAATAATTAATTTCCCTTCACAATTTTTGGCTCAACGTTTAACGTATTATTTGTAATACGCATTTAATTTGTAGTGATAAGAATTTGCATCTTATTCTTAACTGAGAAATTCGATTTCTCCTCCAGAATTCTCATAGATCTCTATTGTGTCCTTTAGTTAATAATCATATATATTAGGTAATTTCAATTGATTTGTACACTAATTCTAATCATTTAGAACTTTTTTTCCATACGTATTTTATTTGGTTGGTTTTCAATTATTATCATAGATAGGACTAATAATTCGTTTATCTTAATTGGTACAGGAATTCTACAATTCCCCATGCCTCCAATTTTATTCGTTGAGCCATCAAGGACTTAAGGTAAGAATTGGCTTGAATTTAATGAAATTCATATTGATTATTTGACTCTGCATATTCCTCCCTGTAATAACTTAACTTTCTGGTTTTATTACAGATTGGATTCTCCCTAGCTGTTAGTAAGGTAATTATCCTTTACCCCTTTTGATTTGTACACTTTCGCCTTATTTTATTGTTTGTAATCCATGCCAGAATTAATTTCTTGCTTCTTGTTTTGTGCAGGTAACCCTTACAGACCTATTTGGCTTGACCACTTCTGCTAGCAATTTTCATTCGAGTCCTAACTTTGGACTTTTATTTTTCAGGTTGGCCGAGTAACCCATTTGGGGATTTCTATTCTGATACCTCTGCATAATTTCCAGAGAGATTATACACTTATTATTTATGGGACAAAGTTCCCCAATTTTGTATAATTAATTGGACATAGTTTGAATTGGACATTATATGTATATGGATTTAAATCTCTTGAAATTATATAACTTAGTAATATTTTAATATACTCTTTCCTCCTGTATTGAAGTTATGTTTCCATTCCATCTGTGATACATTTTCTAGAATCTTTGTTTCAATTCTAGTAATAAATTTCTAAGTTCCTCCTTGAAATTATTACAGAGTATTATGTCTTAGTTAGAGTGTTATGATATTTAGTTGCTACCACAATAGAAGATTTGTTTGAATATTCTAAATTCACATTAACTAACAGACATACTTGTTTTTCATTATGTACTAGTTTATTTACATAATTTCATGGTTAGTAAAATAATTCTAAGGCCCTTATATTATGCATAATTAATTCTGATAATTCACCTAACCTCATATTTAAACCTACATCAGGGTTTAGACACTCTGAGAGTTGGTGCTCTTTAGATAATTATTTGTGCAACAATACAGATTTATGCTATATTTATTATAGACTATTATGTTAAATGCACAGATCTACCAGTTCACAGCAACTTAGAATTTTTAACATTATTTTCATATACAAAATATACTCTTGAACAGATCTACCTAATTCTTCACCACTAATTAACTTCACTATAATAATAAAATTATAAGTCAAAATGAATTAAATTTTGCATACCAATTATGGTAGACTAATTTCCACCCAATCTATGGAAGCAGAAAAAGATCCCAGAAAGCGAAGAGATCTTGGCTTCGGCCGATGAACAACTGCCCATCACGATTTTCTTATTGATCTTCTTTCCCATAAGATTTTCTCCATTACCAAATCGATTAAATGGATGTTGTTTTACTTTTTACCTAGGCTTTCCTTTTGTTTCTTCCACAAAAGTACTTGAAAACTAGATTTTTCTTCTTTCTAGTTTTATTCCACCTCTTCCCAACAAATTTCCTCTTTACAGGGGTATCTTTTTAGATTTTTATCTCCAATCTAAAATTTAAATATTTAATTTATTTTCTCATCCTCATGGATTTGGATTCATGATCTCTAATTATACTCTAGTCTTTGCACAATTAATTCTATTTTCATTTTATTAATTTAAAGTAATAAAATATGTCCACAATAAATGTTTTCCTTTGGGTCCACTTTACCCTTTAGGACTGTTCAACTATCTAATAAAAGCAGAGAAACTAGGAAGGATCATGGTGTATGGGGTCATTAATAAACTAGCTGAAATCGGGAAGGCTTAGGGTTGCCATATAAGGGAGCAAGGGAGCAACCGGGATAGTTCTTGTTGTGGCACCACTAGTAGCATTCCCAACATTAGGGTCAGGGCTACCACAAGTGTTAGGTCCTGAACCAGACATGGTGAAGGTGAAAGGTGGAGGAGAGCTAGGGATAGAACCAGAAGGGGAACTCGATGAACCAGAAGCAGATTTAGAATGGGGAATTGGTGGAGGACGAACTCGAACCCTATTCGGAGGATTAATTATTCCTAACGGAAACTGAGGATGAAGGCCTTGGAGTCTCCAGGATAAGCGCCTTGGGGACGAAATGATGGAAAATAGACATGAAACACAAAAAATAAGAGAGGTAAACAAGGGCAGAGAGGTGCAAGATCAATTGATTACAATGTTTAAGTATTGGCCTGGTGGTGTAAACCAGGCGCTCTTCACTTAGGGTGTGTGTGTATGTGATAAGTGTGTTAATTTTAATTAAGCCCAAACGTGTGTAGGGAAAAAATAAAAAATATGGTGTATAACTATAAATAAATCTGAAAATGACAACAAAGGAAACTGAATACGACATAAAATAAATAGCTAAAGCTGCATCAATTTAAACCCAAGGATAAGGGATTCCCAACAAATAGTCTATGAGTGGGCAAAATCTAGTCAAAACACACAAAATGGCCAATGGATCTAATTTTAGGAGGGACAGTGATATAAAGGTTAGATATGTTGGAAATAGGTGCAAAAAATAGCAAAAAACCAGAGGGAAAAATGTTGCAAAAGGGGTGGCGAAAGGCTACAACCTGAAGGGAAACAGAGGGGACCCTAAAGGAGGACCAAAAAAAACCTGAAAAGAGGTGTTTTGGATGGATGAATAACCAATATGAAATGGATCTGAAAGAGTAGGTTCAGATCTGAAAAATGGCTAAAAACACTGAAATATCACAGGACCTGCTTCAGCTAAACTCCTCCTAAAAAGGTGGAAGTGTACTGAAGCCCTAGGGCGCTTGGTTTCTACTTCAACGAGTAAAAATAAGCAATTACAAGTCCAATATGGGTGGAGAGGGAGGTCAGAAAAACCTAAACGGTGGCCCAGAAAAAACCCAAAAAAATCATACAAAAAATCCCAGGAAAAGGACAGGTCGCAGGTTCTGACCTGTTTTCCAATGAGGTCATTTCGGCGCTCACTACATAAGAGTCGAGGTTTCGTAAAACGTTGTCGTCTCTACTACGACTGATACATGTTACCTACGCAATAGGCCCAAAAACACATGGAAGTAATAATTTTTACTATTTTAGGGTTTTAAAGGTTAAAAACAACATCAAGAAATGAAAAATAAGAAGCTAAAGAAAAACCCTAGGGGTTGAAGTAGCTGGTCATGCAGGGATCCAAATAACGACAACGGTCGTAATTAGAAACCCTTGTGGATTCGCCAGTTGTTAGTGTGAATTCTAATCGCAAACGTACGAAAAAAACTCACTTTAGCTGTGCATAACAAACAACCTTAAAATCAAAGAATAAATGATGTTAGTGATCAGAATAAATGTTATAGAAATCCATATCTATGCAGTTAAAGACATTAAACAACAAATAATAAGAGTTGCTCCATGCATCCAATGAACAAGACAAGAATTTTTAAAGAATATTTTGTGTTATGACACCTGGGAAGGGAACATAGAAAGATGTTACCAGTCCCCCTCAATGGGATGGGTTCTTGTATGTCCTCAATGCTTCATATCTAAGATCTCTCTCTCTTGATGGTGCAGAAAACCAAGACAAAAATGGAACTCAAATGGAGATCACAAGCAAAAAGGTAAAAAAATATGACAATGATGGAGGATCAAAGTCAGACCAAAAGTAGAGATCCAGAGTGATCTTTAGGCAACAAAAGGTAGTGAATGAATGGAAAAATCCTTCTATTTATAACAAAATATTGAGTTAATCTAGATATTGTTGCATAATTAAAATATTATTAACCAAATCTCGATCCAACTTTTATGGAATATTTTATTATTTTTGTTGGAGGGAAAAAGAATTTGAGTTTGGTCAAATCCCTTTATTTGTAAATAGTAAATAAATAAATGATTTATTTATTATTTTAAGAATGTGGTTGAGTAATAATTAAATAAATAGTGATTTATTCAATTATTTATAAATGATTTAGTCAAATTTAACAAGGAATATTATTTAAATAATGTTTTAACTAATTATTCATAGAAAAATGATAAGATAAATAATGATTATCTAATTAATTTTCTTGTTTTGGGTTAAAAATGACTAGGAATATTAATTAAACATTGTTTTAATTTATTATCCTATGAGGAAAATCAAACAAATAAGGATTTATTCAATTATTCCTCATGGGGTTTCCTGTTTAGACCAGAAACAACTTAATAAATTATGGGCTATTAAGTTATTTTTCATAGTGAAAGCAATTTTACTATGGTAAAATTGGTCTTACATGGTGTACTTTAGTCCATATAATAGTAACACGTTAGATGACCAAAATTTGGTGCAACGGTTGTCCACACATTATTTGGGATGTAGATCTCGAGATAATATAGTATCTTGGATCTTACAGTCCTCAGTGGTAGGCTTATTCGTGGTGGGTAGTGGTATTCCTCATTGGCCCATGTTAGACGATTCTAAGAGTGCTCGAAATAAACTCATTCATTTTTTATCGCTAGATTATTCTAAGTACCTTGGGAACCTTTTTTGTCATTGTCAATTTCCCTCACTTCTGTTAATATGATCTGTTAATTCCTAGCAATTATACGATCTCCCTACATGCTCGACATAATCTCATTCATTTGAATGTAGTAGATTCATACCATCCATACAACTAGAATACCTTAGGTCTTGGGGGATACTTCACTCTAGCACATTTCCTCACCCAAGTTACATTGAAGAATGAATTATGCATTTTTAGGGCCACATATGGGCATTCATATTGGTGTCTTCAATCATACTAATATCTATTGTGACAAATATCTACATTGTACTATGATTAGTGCTTGATGACATGAGTTTGTAATATATTGTGTAGGTGGCCATGCTCTATTCCTTTGGTATCAAGTATGTGTATGCTTACCTCAGGGATGTATATCATATCTATTTTATTATAACTTTTGTAGTCTTTTACAGGTTCCACAACCTTGGCTTCCTTCATCTGCTTGGCTCACTAAGATTTTTGAAATGTATTTCTGCCATCATTTCCCTTATGACCTCATACATTAGAAGGCATTTTTTCTAGCTCAAAATGACACCCACTTGGGTCTACTATGGAAGAAACTCAAAATGAAGCTTGGAATGAAAGAGAAACTCCATAGAAACCCTCTAAAAACATCAAATTTTCCTATTCAATTCCCCTAGTACACTAGTAGGGAGAGTTTCAATGCTCTAAATGGTCTAGTAAAGAGAGTTGAAACAATTTGATATCTAAGAAAAAAATAGTTTGAATGGCTAGAACCCGTGGAGTGAATGGATAAGGGTGTAAAAGGTAAAAAATGGTAATGTTTTGAAGATAAGGACGAAATGAACATATCAATCATGGTCAATAAAGTATCTATATGCTTATGATCACTCCTCAAAACCATTTATAAAAGTAATTATGTCCAGGGAGCAAAGGGAGAAAAGAAAGAGATAAGGAAATGTTGTAGGAATGAGAACCTGCCTCTCTTTGCAATAAGCTATAGTGCACAATGAAGCATGATTATGAGTTGTGATGAAGGAGGGGCTAGGGGGAAGGACCGAAAAGGATGTACAACATTGTAAGGTTTTATTGGTATAACAAATATATCATGCTTTCCCCCCCAATTACATATATTTTTCATATAATTATGAATGTACATGTTCTTGATATTGTTTATGATTCTAAGGCTAACATAGTTAATAGGAATATGGATATATTGGTTTCTATTGTTTAGTTGTAGGTTACATGTGCAAGGAGTTCAAGGGCTAAGTTGTCAAGGAGCTCCACCCTTAAAGGCATCGAGCATCCATGTTCCAAGGTAAGTTTCACTCACAATCCTTTTCCAGTTTACTTTTATAATGCATGTGTTGACAAGATAACTAGTGCACTATCTGTCATAGGCCTTGGGTAGGCTTCTTGGTCAAAAATACTATGTTACTACAGAGGAAATTTTTCATAAAAAAATATGGAATGATAATGGGATGGAGTTAGAGAGAGAGAGAGAGAGAGAGAGAGAGAGAGAGAGAGAGAGAGGAGAGAAAAAGATATCAATAGAGAGACAAGGGAGAATAGAGGGAGAGAACAAGATGGCAAGAGTCGAGATGGATGGAAGCAAGGACAAGGGTAGAGAGGAAGGTAGGTATAGGGGGAGCAAGAGAATGAGTGGGAGTGAGAGAGATGGAGAGAGGGAAGTAAAGAGAGAGAGAGAGAGAGAGAGAGAGAGATTGGGGTGGGTGAGGGATAGATGGATTGAGAGGGAGAGAAAGGGGAAGAGGGAAGAGCTAGAAGAGAGCAAGGTGTATGTTTCTGCATGTGTGTGAGGGAGAGAAGGGGGGTATACAGAATGAAAAAGAGAGATATGGGGATAGAGTGAAGGATGGATAGAGAGAGATAGAGAGAATGTGAGTTTTGGGAAGGGGAGTGAGGAAGTGATGGAGGGAGAGAGAGAAGAGAGGAAGGGAAACTAATGAATATGGAGATAGAGGGGGAGAGAGTGAGTGAGGTGGATAGTTATAGATATTGAGGGAGAGAAAGCGGTCAAGAGAAGATGGGGGGAGAGAGAGAGGAAGAGTAGGAGATCACAATTGATTGATTGAGCAAGTAAGTGAGAGACATAGAGAGTAGAATATAGAGGGAGGGATGGAGAGAGGGGTAAGGGAGAGAGAAGGAGGGTGAGCTAGTTATTTCCCAACAGGAACGTAAGTATTCCTGTTGAGAAAAAAAATGGTAATTTTCTGGGTCGATAGAAATGTTTTTTTTGGCAAGTGTGACAACTCTAGAATACATGATTACTAAGTTGTTCGTTTCAAATATAGTTTTTGAATGAGAAACCTAATTGTTTTGGCAACAAACAATGAAAACCTCAATTTTTCAAAAACCTCTTTATATCTCTATTTTTGACATTGGTCCATTAAACTATGAATGTATATAAAGTCTAACTCTTAAGATTCCAAATATATAATTGTCTTAATATATTCATGTATTTTTTCCCTGACATATATCATAATCTTAAAATGTTTTGTGGTATAACTCTTTTCTTCCTTCACCATTTGAAAATAATTATTTAGTGCCCTAGTAGAAAAAAATTGATAATATTAAGCCCGTACTCAAAATTAATAATAAAGAAAAAATATGCATTATATTTCTCAAAATTAATAATCATGAAAGCATATACATTATATTTCTCATTAAAAAAAAACAACGTACCATTGTTAACAAAACTCAAAATACACACACATATAAATTCATTCTATATATTTCATCGTTTGACATCGTAATCAAATTTATTTTTAAATCATCTTTTAAATTAACATATTATTAATTTTTACATGAAATATCATCATTAATTTGCACCCACACTTTATCCACATAAATAAATAAAGTAAGTATACTAGGTCCTCAGAACAGTCTTCCCTTAGAGAAAAGTTATTCCACCTCTCACCAAACAAGCATGCAAACTCGGAACTCGCCTTCCACTCCCAGAGCAAAAAAAACTGCGATTATTTCATGTCAACGAAAGTACAGGACAACCGAAGATATTGAAGCAGTGGATGCATGGAGTACATGCGTACTCTTTAACCATTCGTGGAGTACTAGTACATTTACATTTCTTACTGAATTCTAATTGTAATTAATCTACGTGGTTCTGCACTTACAGAACCAAATTTCAATTTCGATCTCTATCTCTATCTTAATTAGTTGTTGGTATGCCTACAGTTGACACGAATTTCTCCCTGACTGCCAGTCAATACGCCAATATTTCCCATCTTTACCATGGCAGCAGTAAACTTTTGTAGCCAGGCGATGTACTCGAGGCCCGAGTTTTGATTCACAATATTCAGTGTGTTTGGATCTGTGAGCAGAGCTGCATCAGAAGAAAAGAGACCGCGGTGGGCTTTAACTTCATCGTAGTAGAGATTGTCGAGGATTAGGGGTGTTTTACTTTCCATGGGCACGGTCGTCTGGTAGTTGCGGGAGTCCCCCTTGGGACAGCACGCCTTGAGCACAAAATTAGCATAATTAGGATCTAGAGATGGGTCTGTCTCAACAGTGGTATTGAAGTTGTAGAGCCTGTTAGTGAATGAAGAGCAATGTGACACTCCAATTGTGTGAGCCCCTGCATCATGCAAACTTTATTATTGGATCCAGTTTTATATTTTTTTTTCAAACAATATTATAGATAAATATTTTTCGGATTAATTACATTATTTTGAATTGGTAGTTTCGAACCATTAATGTAATTCATTTAGAGACCAAGGTAAAAAAATCTTAATCGAAACTCAAAATAAAAATTAACATTCTGAATATTTATTTTGAATTTAGATTAAGATTTTTTTATTTTGTTCTGAAGATGAACTTCCAAACATCAATCAATTTAAAATAATATGATTAATCCTAAAAATATTTATCTAAATTTATAAATCACAAAAATCTTAAATCTCACACTATTATCAATCATCATCTATAAATATTAATAAATAAATATGATTTTGATTTAATACCAGAGAGTATAACCATGTCTTCTTGGGATAGACCTTTGGCAGAAAAACTCTGTGTGAGCTGGTCTACATTGAAAGTCGGGGAAGGTACATTTGCCTGAACTTCTGACGCTAGTGAAATTCTTCCATCCTTTCGTCCAGCCGGAACAGCGTAATCTTTCAAACTGAGAGGTACTCCAAGTGGAGAGGCCTGCGATCATTTAGACATGTTATTGAACCAATTGTTAGGGTGGTTTTGGTAAATTTGAGTACTTTGGAATTTTGAGCTTATTTTTATCAGAATTTATGATTTTATCTATGCTGTATTCATCTATAATGTAATTTGAAAGCTGAAAATGTCTTTTATTTGAAGTCAGAAAGACTCTATATTACTTGGTGTTGTGACCAGTGAGACTCCATGTTAATTTGTCCTGTGATCAATGTGACTAATGAGATAGCAGCAATTGTGTTTTTGGACACTATATTTCTCTTAGTGAAGGAGTCATCTTGTTATGAGATTCATAGACACTGTTATTTCTCTTAGTGAAGGAGTCATCTTGTTATGAGATTCATAGTGTTGTGTGAACACCATAGTTACCAAGTTTGAGTTCGAGTTCAAATACAATTTGGTACCAAAATAATTTGATTAAAAAAGTTTCAATTCAAAAAAAATTCGACACTATACTAAAACAAATTTCACTTATATGTTTCAAAATCAGCTTATCTACTTCTAATCTGAATAAGAATGTGTCTTGCTAAGGTTGGCCTGGCCTCCTTATAAGTTGTGAGGCAGATAAACAACCATCTTTTAATGTTTAAACAACAATACTTTAAATTTTTTAACTATTTAGATAAGGAGAAGACTTTATAAAATACTTTGAAAGCTCTTGCCTATATAATTATTTTGCCTTAAATTCAAATAATTTGGTAGATTGAAGGAACTGGCTAATATTAGGATTTGTGGCTAATATTAGGATTTGTAGGATTTGTGGCTAATATTAGGATTTGTTTTACCAATTTGGACGAATTTGGTAACTATGGTGAACACCCTAAGGGTTTTGGTCCAAGGCATGAGTATTTACCCACTAAATTGTAAGACCAATTCTTTATGGATACATGTTGTGCAGGAGTACTTGATTCTTGTAAGGCTTTAAGATTTTGACCTGGCATACATGTAGTGTAGTGGCCCATGGAGTCATCAAGTTATGGAATGGATGACCTTGCTAGTATAAGGGAGGCAAGGGCACTAGTATCCTAGCTTGAGGGGGGAATGTGAGATGTTAGGTGAGATGATTGATGAATGATTAGGACCAAGTTAATCTCCCAAAGTCAAGTTTAAGAGAGAGATTATTAGGGTGGTTTAGGTAAACTTAAGTCAATGAGTTACTCTAGATTTTATATTTATGAGAAGCATGATTTTGCCCATGATATTTATCTCTAATATAGCCTATACTAAAAGACTCCATGTTAATTGGTCTTAGTGACTAACCCTATATAGATTGTTGATTTTCCTAATATTTTGCAATGAGACAGCCCTCAAATAATTGAATGGACCATATCCATATGAATACGAAAAATTAACAATTTATATAAATATACCACTTTAAACACTGCCACTTTTCTAAATATTTCATAATAAAATCTCAACAATGATATCTTTAAACACTACCCTTCTCTAAATATTTCATGATCTTAAACACTCAAATTTAGTAAACAGTGATATTATGCTATGCTATGCTATATATATTTGGATCTCTAAATATTTCATGATCTTAACCACTAAAATTTAGTAAACAGTGATATTATGCTATGCTATGCTATATATATTTGGATTAAAAGATGTTGTAAAGGAAGAATACCAGCTTTACGCTATCTCGAGCGGCAAACGCTAGGATATCTGCACAGGAAACCGTTTTCGGGCAAATGGCCTCCAGCTCCGCTTTCGCTATGTCAATCACATCGAATCCTACGAGACTTGGATTGTTAGCAGGCGAGTCTTTCTCCGCGACGATGCCGAGTTTGGGATTGGAGTCGATGAGAACGGAGGCGTCGCATCCCTGAATGTACAAGAGGCTCGCCCGGTCAACACATATACAAAGATTATTATTATTATTTTGATAAGTTCACAAAACACATGAGCTATTGTCAAAGAAATACTCTAAAAATTTGATGATAACGGTGAATAATATATTTATTATTTTATATTTTTGAACTATCTTGATTGTGGGTTTCTAGAATATTTCGAAATCTGATGAATATCAATGAGTTGAGAGTTCAATTGTTGGTCTAATCTAACAATTGTTTGAACTTACCCTTGTCCCAAACTATCAATGATCTAGCTTTTATTCATGAAATTCCAAAATATTTTTAGAATCTTTAATCAAGTTAAAAATGTCCATTTGTGACAATCTTGACAGTTGTTTGATCTCTTGTCAAATTGTTTGTGGAACTGAACCAATCAATCAATGACTTTGATCTTGTTTTTGAAATTCCAAATATATTTAGAATCCACAATCAAAATAAAAATGCTCATTCATGACGACAATCTTGCTAATTATTTGATCTAAAGCTATACACATTAATAGGTCTGGTTGTATATGCCCACTCTTAGATTTAAACTAAATATGCCATGGGCATATACAGCCCTACGGGCATTAATGGACTTATGGCATGTTAAATATTTGTTGCCTTGACCTCACTCTTGTCCAATTGTTTATGGAACCCAAATTATCAATTACCTAGTTCTTGTATATAAGATTTCAAAATATTTTCAAAATCTCCAATCAAGATAAAAATACCCATTTGTGACAATCCTGGCATTTATTTGATCTCTCTTGTCAAATTGTTTGTAGAACTGAACCAATCAATGATTTTGATCTTGTCCTTGAAATTCCAAAATATACTTAGAATCTGCAATCAAAATAAAAATGCTCATTTATGACAATCCTAACAATTGTTTGATCTAAGGCTATACATATTTCCCAATGATACATTAATGGGTCTGGCTATATATGCTCCCCTTAGATTTAAACTAAATATGACATGGACATATACAACCGTAACAACATTAATGGACTTATAGCATGTTAAATATTTGTTATCTTGATCTCATTCTTATCCAATTGTATGTGGAACTAAAACAATCAATTATCTTGCTCACCTTATTTGGGTATATTAGTACATCACATTCCAAAATATTTTCAGAATCTTCATAGTAATGAGATTCCAAAATATTTTGAAAATCCTTGATCAAGATAAAAATACCTTTTTATAACCCAACAAGTAAAAATCATCTAAAATTAAACAAAGCATTATATTTGAATCATAGATTTGGGAGGACCTACCCTAACGAAACAATCATGGAAATGCATCCTTATGAGCCCGGCAGCTGTTCCAGGGAAGCTCGACCATGCACGTTTAACAACCTCAAACACAGTGGATTCTGCTATTGGACAAGTAGCATGGTAGAAGCCCACTTGAAGTTCATCGCTCACAACAGAGCCAACTATGGCACAAAGCAACAGGGCAAAGAGGGCAGACTTACAGCACTCTATCTTCGCCATTTCGCAGCACTAAACAAAGATCAACACATTTCAGCATGCAACCATTCGGATCATTAATTCGCTCCATAAACAGATTTGAAGCCTGAGAACTGTAATGAAGGAAAAATTCGTCATTCTACTGCTTAGCCTATTACCATTGAAATTCTCACCTGAGATGGAGGTAGGTAATTGATGGTTGGGGAAAACCCTGGAAAACAAGTACTAGAGGCTTTGTATTTGTAAAGTTATATGACAGTGTTACTGATCGTAACTGACAGACTTTGGCTATAAACAACAGCAGTTTTGAATCACATGACTTGGTGGCGAGATTAGTTAAATATTATTTTATTAAATACTCCTCCTAAATTATGCCATTATTCAACGTAGGCCTTGTGCAGGTTATGTTCCACTACTATTTATGGACAAGAAAAAAAAAATTGCAGACTCAACTAACAAAATCCAAATGGATCTTTAATTGCACAAAAAATAGCTAAAAGGTTTCCTTAACTATTTAAAAAATTATTAATACAAAAAGTTCCCTTGAGGATTAAAAAATTAATATAAAAAGTTTGCTTGCAACTTCATATTTACACAAAATAGACAAAGCTGGATAAAACAGATAACTGAAGGCAGATTCTCCAAAATATGAGAGCAAGATCCAATCGTTATGCTATAAATGGGTAACATCAATGAAAAGAATTATGTTTTAAAAATATTTATCTGAATTTTTTTTTTAATTTAAGGTGGACGGAGGTTTGTTGATTTTTTTTATTTTTTAATTGATTGTCTATATTGATTTTCAAGGGAATATGTTTAATATATGCTTCATTTGAATGTTTATCAATAGTTGTAGTGTGTTATAGAGTTTGTTAGATTGCATTGGATTTTAATAAATTTAAAAACTTAGATTCCCGCCCACCAATTTTTTATAGATTTGAGATTATTCCAATTCTAATAAGTTCCTTAGCAAAATGGTCCATTTTACAATAAGATATGTAATTATTTTTTTCCTCATATTAAAGTTGATCCATAATTTTTGTATACATAATTAATGAGATAAATATGTACATTGATAAGACATTCTTAGTGTTGCAATAGTTTTTTTAATTATATTTATGAAGTTTTTGATTATATCAACCACATTAATATTTTTTTTAATGTGGTTGTACTAATCACATTAAAAATATTAATGTAATTATACTAATTATAATTATAATGTGTAGAATTTATTTTCAAATTTATTATATACATATTAGTACTTATCCACATTTTTGAACTATCGCATATTATTCATATTTACAATATATAATTAATTTTAATTTAAGTATTTTAGGTTAAGTTAAATACTTATTCTTTGTGATATACAAATAATACAAAATACTCATAATAAAGCTAAAAAAAGATGAAGTCATAGTAAGAGCAGCCTCATATCTAAACCCAATAGATTGTTATCAACTCATGACATACTATAGTAACATATATCTATTTTTCAATCCCATTTGCTGCAAATAATATTATTAAAACTTTAAATATAATGTTTTGAACATTTTAAATAATTATATAGGAGATAGAGTATTAAATTGGTTTTTAATCATTATCATTTTAATATTAATCTATAATAAATATTTATATTAATAAGTTAAGATAACAATTTTTAATTTAAAATTTTTATTTTAAACTTTAAATATAATGTTTTGAACATTTTAAATAATTATATAGGAGATAGAGTATTAAATTGGTTTTTAATCATTATCATTTTAATATTAATCTATAATAAATATTTATATTAATAAGTTAAGATAACAATTTTTAATTTAAAATTTTTATTTTAGTAATTATTATTCAATTTTAAGGTCACAACCAAGTTAGACATTAAATTAGTGTATGAGACTTAATTTTGTGGGTTTAGGAAATCATGTGGGCTTTATTTTGTGTTTCAATCTTCTCTTAAGGATTTGTTATAGCTCCCTCTAGAGGATGGGGAGTGGCCTCTTCTTACATAAATGTGGTAGTTGGAGGAGGCCCATGCCACAATCCTCGAAAATTTAGCAATCATGATGTAGTTAAATAACTAGAGAAGCAACAAATACGATAATTGGATGGAAGATCAAGTTTCTCTTCTAGGGAATTAGATCAATTGATAGTTGAACACGATAAAGGGTCTCAAAGGAAATCAAGCACATGAAAACTTTAGGCAGAAAAAGTCCCAAAATATGAGATAACCTCCACAACAATTGAAGAAAAGATCCAATATATTACTCTAATTGAAATTTATGGGGCTTTGGCCAAGAAAGAAATCCCTAATCTACTGGATTTGGAAAAACTAGCATCCCAAAGGAGATGCAAATCTCAACCTTGGATCCAAGGATTTTTTCCAACAATCTTTAATATTTTGTAATATATAAACAAAGTCTTTCAAAACGGCCCATACTTTTTCAATTTGGTTGGATTATATAAGTGATTTTTGGCAAAAATATTGATCCCTAATAAAGTGGATTGCATTACAATGTTGGTATGAATTTGATTGTACTCTATTCCTAAATAATTCTAGGACCAAGAAATCTTAGAAGGGATTGGAAATGCTCTAGGATTTTTTTCCATGTACTCAAAAGCCAGAAGGCAAGGGAGGTACATGTCGTATGCATGCATCTACATGTACATAAATGTGTCTCAACCACTTCTAACCAACATATTCCTAAGTTATGAGGACAATATGTGGCATCAATTTATAGATTATTATCACATTCCTTCTAAATGTAGGAAATATCATGAGCATGGGAACCTATTTTGAGAATGCCCACTCAATAAGACTCAACAATGCTTGAAACCTTGACTTGAGAAAGATTAAGCCGAGATTGAGAAGGTTACTAATAGGATTAAATTTAATAATAGAAGTAATGGAGGTATACCATGAGAAAAACCAATAGAAATCAATAGATATTAAACTCCATAGAGCCCAAAAACAGATCTGGTCAACAATGAACAAGAACAGAGTGAAGAAGAAAAGAATGCAACACATGATCTAGATAGTCTACAAGAAGACCTAGTAAAATGAAGGAATTTGCATACTCAACTTGAAGACAAAATCTCCAAGGATGTAGACATGACACAAGAACAAGAGGATCCCTTTGAAATAAAGGAGGTTGAGGAAATGGAGCTTGAAAATGTTAATCTCCACTTGATAGTTGAAACAAATAAAAACAAAGACCAATTATCACTCCCAAATAAGGAAGTGGAATTAATTCCAAATACCTACGTCAAGACTCAAAAAAGTATACATCAAAATCATAATAGTAAGTAGAATATTCCTGCATCTTATTTCGGAGTTTATAAAAATCTAACAATAAGGAAATTTTCAAATCTATAAAGGATGAAAAGAAAAGAGGGAGAAAGAGTAATAAGAAACTAATATAGAAAGTGGGAGAATTTTAGGTCATTTTTGGAATGATAACTCTAATGATGTAGCCCTTTCAACTGGTCCCTCAAAATTATCAATGAAATTTATTTCATAGAATATGAGAAGCCTAGATGATAAATGCAAACACGGATTTCTCAAAACCAAAATTGTACAAGAAATGCCAAAAATAGTAATGATTTAGGAAACAAAGTGTGGAGGCATAGGGATGGACATAATAGCAGGTATAGTGTGGAAGAAAGTAGAGCAGTGGAAGTAGATGAATGTGGGGCCTCATGATATTTGGTCATACTTTGGAACCCTGAGTAAATAACTCTATCATATATAATGGCTACTTAAATACTTTTGAAAGAAAATTTCCAGAAGATAGGTTCAATAACATATGGTTATATCAATCATTTTTATGGACCTATCATTCCTAGAGATAGAATTAATTTTCTTCATAATTTACAACAAATAAATATGAAAATTTAGTATGCCCATTGCATAATCAAAGGATATTTAAATATAATACAATCCCTAGCTAAAAATAAAGTAGGGATTTGAACGCTATATGAAGATTTAGGACACTTTCGAAACATAATAGAGCATCTAAATTTGATAGATCATAAAAACAACAAGCAAACCTCTTCATGGAATAAACAAAGAGGAGGACCACTTCATAGTGCTTCAAGACTATACATATTTTTTTTTATCTTAGAAACATTGATGCTTTTAGGAGTGGTCATTCATGTTGCATTCTTTCCTAGTTATGTCTCTAATCATTATCCAACATCTCTACACATGGACTAGAAAGGAAGTCCAAAAAAAACCCTCCATATCTGAAGCATTCTAGATTCAGCATCAATAAATTAAAGAAATATGGGAAAATGGTGGAGAGAGGTTGTCAAAATTGAAAGATATCTTATGTATAAGTTTAATTGCACACTAAAATACATCAAGAGCCATCTAAAACTATGGAATATACATGAATTTGGTAAGATCCATGAGGAAAAAGGGAAAAATTAGAAAGTGATGGAACAGACTCAAAAAATAATAATGAATGAAGGAAGAATCGAGGAATTAGAAAAGAAGGAAACAATAACTCAAGATCAATTGGAAAAACACTAAACCCGTGAATAAATCCTATGGAAGCAGGAATCACATGCCTTATGGTTAAAGGAAGGAGTGAAAAAAATTAAAATTTATTCACAAATCAATTATTCAACATCATCAACACAACATAATCTCATGTATAAGAAATCTTCATTAGGGAAATTAGAGGAACATCATGAAATGGAAGAGGAGTTGCTCTCATATTTCAAGAATATTCTTACCAAGTCCTATCCAAATTGACACCAAACAATAAGGAGAATCATTCACAACATTCCTTTCATTATAAACTTGGATAAAAACAATGTTCTTCTACGTGAAATCACACTCTTGAAAGTTAAACATGTTGTCATGGAGACTCCAAGAGTTAAGTCCCTAGGGTTGGATTGGTAAATACTTATTATTTTTTCCAATATTATTGGTATATAATTGGTAAAGATGTTTTAAATATTGTATAAAACCATAGAATATAACTTTTATCTCCTCTACTTTAGATATTACCTTCATAATTCTTATTTCTGAAGAAACAAAGTTGAATACCCCTAGTATTTTAGACCCATTTCCCTTTGCATTGTTATTTACAAAGTCATTTCTAAGGTCATTGTGAAGAGATTCAAGCCTTTTCTTCCTTGCAACATCTCCTCAAAATAATTTTTTATGTTGATGGAAATAAATTCTTGATGGTATTCGTCTTGCTCATTAAATCATTCACTCAATGAAAACATCGAAAAAATCTATAATTTCATTAAGTTTTATAGTTATAAATAATTCGACAAAATCTATTGGAAGCTACTCTACTGATCTACAGAAGTAAATTCACGATCGAGAACACAAATCATTAGCATGCATTAAGGTTCAACACACACACACAGATATTTATCTAGTGGAAATAAACTGCTCAAAACCCTTTACTATATGTAGTGCATTAACCAAATAATATGAATGAATACAATATGTTGTGCTCAAGCTAGAGCTCTACCTGTACCTGTATCTTCTATCCTCTACTTGACTAAATGAACCTAGCCAATACTTAGCTAAATTTTCAAGCCTCTAAGCTCTCGTTTCCTTGCGTTGTTCCCTTGGGAAATTGCCCCTATTTTTTAGGAATTTCTCACCAAGGAATTGTGCAATTACCATAGGTAAATTCTATCACTTCATGCACCACCTGTACAACTTGGATTAGTTTACAATTAATAGTAGACTTCCCTTGAACTCCAATATCAACTAGGTAACTCTAATTCTCTGCATGCATCAGTTATTTTGGGTTGATTGATCAGTTAAATAGATGACCACTTAGTGTGACTAAAGTTACACTGCAAAACTTGACCCTCGACTAGTTTCTCAAACAGTTGGAACATTTAACAGAAAATAACTAAACTTAACTGAATTAGATTGTTACAAATTATAAATCAATCATGTAGAACTAAACTTAAGTGTCTCCAACTCGAATTAAATGGTTTAATTGAGTGACAAAATCCATGTCCCCTCAATTGAATACCTCCAAGTATTCTGCTGAAATTGAAATTTTAATTTTAATATAGTTTGACCAAGGCAAAGTCAAAACTAGATTTTATTGCTGCATTTTCAATACTCCCTCTTAGCAAGAAAGGGATTATCATATACCAAAATCCTGATTTTACGGAACTTGAGCTTACCTCTTGAAATTTTTTTGTCAAAATGTTTGCATCATGTTCCACTTTTGTAATTTACTGCAACAACATGATCTTCCTCTGCACACAATCTCGTAGATGGTGGTACCTGATATCTATGTGCTTGGATTGATGGTGAAATTTTGGATTTAGAAATAGTTTGATACAACTTTGATTGTCATAGTAAATCATAGTATGATCCATCATCTCACCAAATAACCCAGAAAAAATCTTTCTCATCCAAATAGCCTCACAGGCTTCTTGCCTGACAGCCATGTACTCTGCCTATGTTGAGTTTAGTGCAATAGATCTCTACTTCCCATTGTACCAAGAAACTGTTGTTGACTCAACACTTAAAATTCCTCCTAATGTGCTCTTTTGGTCTGATGGACTTCCCGCCCAATCTGCATCTATGAAACCTTCAGCTTCACTCCCTTTGTCTATATGTACCAAAGTCCAAACTAAGTGGTGCCTTTGAGGTACCGTAGTACATGTTTAGAAGCCCTCCAAAATAATTTGGTCGGTCGAACCATGGCTTGGCTCACGCAACCGTGTTCACAAGGCGATGAGTGAACTCCACCACCTCTCGTATTATGGCATCCACTTCCTCACTTGAAGTGGCATCCTCCTTCCTCCAATTGGTCACTAGAGGAGTCTCCATGGGTTTGCATATGTCCATGTGGAACTTCTGAAGTATCATGTTGGCATACTTTCCCTTAGAGACACACATTTCCCCTTTTCCTTTCCATACTTCCAAACCAAGGAAATAGTGCATAAAACCCATGTCCTTCATTTCGAACTCTCTTGCAAGGTCCTCCTTGTAAGACCTAATAATTTGTTCATCACCAGTCAAAATTAGGTCATCAACATATAAGACTATAATAAACAATTTATCTTCTACCAAAACGTGGTAAAGGTTTGCATTCGCTTCACTTTTAGTGAAGCCCAAACTGGCGAGGTAGCTATCGATCGTAGTGTACCAAGCACATGTTTCTTTCTTCAACCCATACAACGCTCAGTTGAGTATGCACGCATGAAAATCTATGTTGAAGGTCATAATTCCTTCAAGTTATTCAATGTACACCTCCTCCTCAATAACTCCATTGAGGAATGTTGTCTTCAGATCCATCTATTGGACCTTCCACCCCATCTGTGCAACCAGAGCAAGAATTGATATGATGGAAGAGTACCTTGCTACAGGAGAAAAGGTCTCTTCATAGTCAATCCCTTCTACCTAGGAGTACACCTTGACCATGAATTTGGCCTTGTGCTTCTCGGTTCTTCCATCTGTTGCATGATTTACCTTGTAAATCCATCTCGAACCCACAACTAACCTGTCTGCAGGTCTTGGGACCATTTCCCAAACACTTTTTCTGAAAATGGAATCATATTCCTCTACCATAGCATCAAGTCATACATGTTTCTCTACTACTACCTCGAATGAGGTTGGTTTTTTCTCTACTAGCTCACTCATTAGAGCGATGTAGCTAGTGTACTGATTTGGTGACCTTCTCTAGTTACGTTGTGATGTGGGTGTTCCCATATTCTCTCTATCATGCTACAATAATTTTTCATCTTACTTGGTTCACTTCCTTCCTTCCCTAGATATCTCTACTTGAGTGGTTGTCTCCACTCTCTACTCCTCTGCTTGTGACTGCTCCATAACTCCTTGAGGTTCTTCCTTTGGAGTCAAAATATCCAGATATACATGCAACTGAAGCTCCCTCTCAAGAGAACACTTTGTTTCCTTTTCCTCATTTAACTTCACATCTCTACGAACAATTTTCATCCTGAGAGATGGCAATTACACACGATAGTTGTGAGGTGTATTAGTGTACTTCACAAATATTCCCAACTCTACTGTCAAATCTAAATTTTTCCTTTCTTCCTTGGAGACATGGAAATATATTTATGATCCAAAGATCCTGAAGTGTGACACATCTGGTTTCTTAGATGAAAAAGCTTCGCCTGGTGTACTCATCCCAAGAATTTGATGAGGACTCATGTTCTACGAATAGACCGTTTTGTTGCATGCTTCTTCCCACAAGTGTAGAGGTAGGCCCTAGTCATGCAATGTCGCCCTTTCTGCTCCCACAACACATGTTCATACTCTCAGCCACCACATTATGTTTTGGTTTGAGATGTGTTTTCAAATCTCGTCAAATGCCTTCGTTTACACAGAAATTTTTAAACTCATTCGACATGTACTCACCATTATTATCGCTCATGAGAGCCTTCACTTTCATGCCGTTTTATTTCTCCATGAGTGATACAAATTCAACAAACTCAGATAATTTTTTGTCTTTACTCTGCATGAAGAAAATATAGCACTTTCGTGAGAAATCATCTACAAATATAACATAATACTTATGCTTGGTAGTGGAGTTTGTCGAGAAAGTTCCACATACATCAAAGTGGATCCTTTAAAGGATTACATGCACCCTATTATCCTTATCATCGAAGGTGGATTTTATGTACTTCCCCAAAGTACACCCTTTACATGCATTTTTTTCTCTAGTGCTCGTATGGCGAGGCATGTGGTGATTTGGTGCATAATATTCAAAGCTCCATGATGCAAATGGCCAAGTCTTCTATGCCATAATTCATCGACATCTCGACTCTGCACCTTCTCTGCCTTTGTGTTCAAAGGATCACAATCTTCCACATCCAACCTATAAAGGTTATTCACTTGAACCATGCTCTAATTCACTTGTCTTGTGGCAATGTGTACCGAGAATCCATTTCCTTTGTTGAATATCACATCGTAGCCATTGTCTTCCAACACCACAATAGAAACCGGATTCTTCTTTAGACCCGATACAAACATCACATACTTGAGCCTTAGATGGGAGCCTAAATCCCTCTGAAGGTTGATGGTGTCGATCCCGGTCGCATTTTACCCTCCCTCATCTCCCATATCAATGTGCATCTAGAGGTCTTTCTCCTCCAAGTCATTGAAAAAATTTGTGTTCCTCGTCATATGGAACGAGGCACCACTATCAAGATATCATGTGCTTCCCATTAATGTGCTTTCCATGCATGCAATGAGAGTAAAATCAAGCTCAAATTGTGAAGATAGAGCTTCACCTATCGCTCCCTATGAGAACTTCTTTCTTGTCTTCTTGTGCGAAAATTTCATGGCATAGTGCCTGAATTCATGATAGTGAAAGCACTTGATTCTGGAAAAGTATTTGTTCTTTCCCCCTTGACAATATTCTTCTTTATATTGGGATTTCTTCCCTTTCCATTTCTTTTCCTTTCCATCCAAGGCACAATTATCCTCATCCTCAAATTTGGATGAAGTCACGTCTCTGTTTCTCCTCCTTATTTTTTCTTGTACTAGATTGTACCATAAGCACTCCCAACTTGGTAGTTTCTCTCTACTTGGTATTTAATTGATAACTATGTCATCTCTTGGGAAGGCCTAAGAGGACTAGAGCTACCAAGTCTTCTTAAGGTACTTTAACACCGATCCTAACAAGTTCATCATGAAACTATGTAAACATACTCAGGTACTGTGGAATTGTGTCATTCTTTTGCATCTTAATATTTCTAAGCTTTTCCTTGAGTGTTAGCTTCCTGTGGACACTATTTTTCTCAAACAACTCTGTCATTATTTTTCACATCGCGAACGAAGTCTCTTTCTCATGGAGATTCTAGACAATATGATCTTGAACTCCCTACATTATGATTCTCCTTGCTTTAGCCACATATTTATTCCACTGAGAAATATTATGAGCATCAGATGCTTTGGATTTTTCTACATTTGTCTTGATTTATTCTAGCAACCCATTGTCATCTAATATTTCCTCCATTTGGATCTTCCATGCCCCAAAATTTGTTGTTCCTTCCAAAGCATACTTGAGCCTAAGTCCATTGAAATTTATCTTCTTAGTCTTCGAGAAAACCTATAACATTGGTCTTCAAATTTGAACCTCCTACAATGGCAACTTCAAAAAAATTTCTCTATTATGAATCTAGCTTTGATACAATGTAGAAATTAATGTGTAGATTTTAAACTTCTCATGAAATTTTCTAAATCACAAGACTAGAAGCTACTCTATTGATATGTGGAATTAAATTCCCAATTAAGAATACAAATCATTAACATGCATAAACATTCAACACACATACACATAGATTTATCTAGGGGAAAGAAAATCCTCAAAACCCCGTACTATTTTTATTGTATTAATCAAAGAATTTGGATGAATACAATATGTTGTGCTCAAGCTTGAGCTCAACATGCATGAGTATCTTCTATTCTCTTCCTGAATGACTGAACCTGGCCAATACTTAGCCAAATTTTAGAGCCTCCAAGATCCTATTTTATTGTGTTGTTCCCTTGGGAAATTGCCTCTATTTTTTAGGAATTTATCACCAAGGAATTACACAATTACCATAGGTCAATTATCTTACTACATGCACCACCTGTACAACTTGGATTAGTTTTAAATTGATAGTACATCTCCCTTGAACTCCAATCTCAATTGGGTAACTCGAATTCTCTACATGCATCAATTAATTTTGAGTTGATTGATCAGTTAACTGGATGACCACTGAGTGTGACTAAAGTTACATTGCAGAACTTGACCCTCCACTAGTTTCTCCAACAGTTGGAACTAGTTTAACTGACGATAACTCAAATTAACTAAATTGGACTGCTACAAATTAGTGATAAATCATGTACAACTGAACTCAAGTGTATCCAAATCGAATTAACTAAGTTAACTGAGTGGAAAAATCCATGTCACCTAAGTTTAACCATATCAGAGTCAAAACTAGATTTTCTTGCTACATTTTCAACACTCTACTTTTGGTTTTTCTGAAAAATGTATACATTGGGTCATTGCCTCGGTTTCCAAATATTTGTTATCAATTAATAAATTTCCTTCTACTCCATTTTCTCCATCAAGAGGCATCAACCAAGGAGACCCTCTCTCACCCTTCTTATTTCTTCTTATGGCTTAGGGTTTAGGGTGAATCATCAAACTCGCAATGCTCAATAATAGGCTAAGAGGTCTCATTTTTAATAGTTTTGACCATGCTTCCTCTCAGCAACATTTTTTGGATGATACTCTCTTGATGGGTATTCTCATAATGAGAGAAGAAACCACTTTTAAAATGATCCTTGAGAATCCATTCTATGTGTGAAACTGAAATATTTTTTTTTAAATACCAAGTATTCCTTTTTAACACTCCGCGGCCTATGTAAATGCATATCACTTGAATTATTAGTTATCAACAAATTTCACTTCCATACATATATATAGAATATTCTCTGTCAATTTTTCTTGGAGTATTTGGTCCTAAAATTTGAGAAAACAAATTCTATATAGACCTTTTATTCCCTCAACCTTCTTATAAGGTTACCTCTTCAAAAAAAAAATTATAAGCCTTTCTTCTCTATCTATTTTCTACTTTAGCATCCCCTAAGGAAATTATCAAGAAAACTAGATATGTTCCAAAAGCCTTTCATTAGGAGATATGAAACTCCAAAGGAAATGGGATTTGGTAGCTTGGGAAAAAAAATATCATCCCAAAATTATGAAGGAATTGCACTACGAGATCCTAAAACATTAAGTAACATCTAGGTTACCAAAAACTGGAGGCAATGGCTTCACTGTCATTCAAAATCATGGGGGAATATTATGGAGGTTGAAATATACTCCAAATATTGAGGAACAAAATTTAATAATAAATGAAGTTCCAACATCAAAGGCTCCCATATTTGGAATGCAACATGAAAAAAAAATTATTATCCAAAACCACAATCTTTTGGAACTTAAATAAGGAAACAAAGATATTTTGAATAATTCATGGAATAAACTATCAATTTGAAGGATTTAGAAAATATAAAGGGAATTTGTCATAGCATGGAGCAACAAGGGTGGATTATAGTTGGAAAATACTAGGACAAAAAATTTTATCAAGAAAAGTGGAGTCTTGTTGACAGTGTTAGACCCGCCAACATTAAGGGGATCCCCTCAATATGAATTCCTCATTATAACTCACATTTTTTGGTGTAGAGTCCCATATGGAATAAAGGCTTGGTTGTGGAGTTCTTAAATATTTGCATTGGATCTAGTTGTCAGCAAGAGAGAGGAGTGGATATGTACTTTCGAAAAGCATGGCGAGTGTGCCTAGTGAGTGTTCAGTTGTAAGTGTGTCAAGGTTCTTCTACTGAGGGGGAGAGAAAGAATTCTACCTCTCAGAGAGATGTCTTAGTACCACCCAATAAGAGACACACTTAAACCGAAAGGATCCATATAACATACAGCAGAATAGCCCACAAGGGATGTGACAGTCATTACAACCAAAAAATAAGAAATAGATTCCTAATGTCTTGTGGAATAGTCCACAAGGATGGGACATCGATAACAACCATTACTACATATTCTCAATAATATAAGTACTAAAATCATCGAAATAGTTAAACTATATGTTGTAGTCGCTACAACCCCCTCCAAAATTTATCATATACCAAATTTCGGAGCCTTCCTTGGTACTATTCATGGATGTCACAAAATTTGAAGTTCATTCCATTATTTTTCTTAAAGTGTTGTGATCCCTTTTGCAAGATAGGAAAAGTGTCGCATTTTGGCATGTTGTTTGTCGCAGTGAATGTATGGGCTTGTTCCGGTGGTTTCAATAGGTCATATTTGCATGAATAAGTTTTTCTAACCTTGTAAGTATCTTTCGCACCCATCTCTAAAGTTCTGAGCATCATCGTAAAAGTGTCGCCATGCTCGTCATAGAGTGTATCTCTAGTGTCACACTTGTCGTAACTGGTCCTAAAGTTGTCACACTAAGGATAATGCTTTGTTTGCATGTTTTGGATGATATATGTTGTTTGAGTGGTAAATTATGCTAATTTTTTGATCATTGTCAAACTCCATCACCATTCACATCATGTTGAAATGGAAACAAGAAATGGCACCCCAAGCTTGGCTTCTGATTTAATTTTCCCTTTATTAAATTAGACGTAAATTGTAATTCCACATCACATGATAGCTTGTATGACTTAAATGAGTTAGGAAGACTTATTTAGTTCATTCAATTCGATTTGGGGGTCAAACTAGAGACATGTAGAGTTCACTCTAAGTTTTAGGGGTCCAATTGCGGTTGATTTTGAGTTGTAATATATAACTCAATTATTTGAGTTAAAATCATTTTAACTAGTTATAACTGAGAGATGAGCTAGTGATAGGTATAGTGAATTAAATCTAATTTAATTCACATGCAGTGGTCAATTAGGTAACTGATAATTCACTATAAATAACTATTACATGACAGTTCTAAGGAAGGCCCTGTTGAGATTGGAGTTAAATGGAAGAGAACTATCAGTTGTATAATTATAAAATTGTACAGTTCATGCATGAGGTCATCAGGATGCGTTGAATGTATTGCACAATAAATTGATGGGAATTACCTAATTAATAGGGGCTCAATTTCCTAGGAATGCATGAGCAAGGTTGGTCAGGAAGAGGCAAGGAAGTGGTTAAATATTGGACCAAACTTGCTTAGATCAGGGTGAGATAGTCAAAAAAGTGCAGATGTTTCTCAGGAAGGTAAATAGCATTGTATTGTTTCATGTTCTTGACTTTATGAAATATATAGATAGCATGGTTTTTAGTTGAGGTTGTCCCCAAATAAACCTTTATGTTGTGTGATTGGAAATTTTTCTCTTTCTTGTTCATGTGATTGTGCGATCATAATTTATTTCCACAATTTGTAGGATTGATTCAATATTTTGTTTTAGCATATTACAAGATCAGTTGAATCTATATAGATATTTATGTTGAGATTCAACAAGAAGATCCTAGTGAAAATTAAGCACCTACACTAGGATGGAGCCTCAGGCTATTTTTAGGTGTATGTATATTTATATTTGTATGTGCACAATCTATTTATAGAATGCATGTATATTTATATATGCATGTCTACTATTATTATCCCTTAATATTATTTGGAAAATAAACTATATTCTATTCTCAATGAGCACTTGGAAATAGTTTACTGAAGTGGAAAATCAGTTAGCTAAATGAATTTTGAGTTAAGTGGTTGGTTGGTGGGACATGAAGGTTGACTTAGTTGTAACTGAGTGATTCGAATTTGTAATAGAGTTGGAAGTGCATTTGTGAAAGTTGTAAAGTAGTTTAACTCAATTAAGTGAGTTAAACTCAGTTGTGCTAGTTGTAACTAAAGATACACTAGTGAGAGATCAAGTGAATTAATTATTAATTAATTCACAATCAGTGGTCCTACATGCAACTGAAGATTTACTATTATTAACTGCATGCATGTCAAATCCAGTGGGGACCTAGTTGAGTTCTAGGTTAAATGGAATTAAACTATCAGTTGTGACATTATCTAGTTGCACACATACAACCACACACACATTGGATGTGCCCATAAGGATTGTGCAGTCAAGGCAAGCAAGATTGCATTCATTCAAGGATTCCTATCAGCAGGGATTACGCGGTGGAGGCAGCGTGTCTGGAGACAGTAAATTGGCTAAGGAACTTGCCAAATTTTGTATGAAAGTGTGAGACAATTAGCTCATGTACTGAGGGCTCTTGGATTGGAGCTTTGTATGTAATTTTTTCATGATCCATGATATAATATACAATAGAATATAGTGGAGTTTTTAGCTATAATATTTCCCCGGTAAATTATCTGTGTTGTGTGTGATTGATATTTCTTCATGATATTGTAATTGGCAATTGTGTTTTAAATTCCGCAAAGATTTGTAGAAGCAATTATGCATTTAATAGTAGCACATTTTTATATCATGAGAATTCAAGACATACATGTATTTTGTATAAATTTCTACATGGTATCAGAGCACGAGAAATTGCAGTAGTGAATCAAGAGCTTAGTTTGCTGGTGGAAAGAATTTGAATTTGCAGAAAGACTTCCTTGGTGCTACAACATATTCAAGATCATAATGGCTTTCAATGGCTTTCAATGGCTTGAGTTTAGAGTATGCACTCAAGGGAAGCTCGAACTACATTTCTTGGAAGGATGGGATGGAGGTAGTACCTAAAGAAAATGGCTTGAAGGAATTCATTGACAATGATGTTTCTAAGCCTTCTTCGTCAGATGCTGCCAATCTTTATGCATGGAAAAAGAAAGTGGCAAAGGCGAGGAGGATCCTATTGGAGGGAGTAAGAGACCACATTGTCTCAAGCCTCCATGGGAAAGCCACACAATATTCTATGTGGAAGGCTTTGGCGGGTCTATTCCAAAGCAGCAGTGACCATATTAAATTGGCACTCTAAGATAAACTCAAAAAGATCAAGATGGAAAAGGGTGACACCATTCTAAAGTATCTCACGAAGTTTGTCCAATGTCGGGATGAACTAGGGAGTGTGGGAATAACTGTTTCAGATGATGATTTGGTGAGCTTGGCTCTCTTGGGACTTCCTAAGAGTTGGCACAGTTATGAAGACTCTGTCAATGGATGGGAAAATTTGTTAGATTGGGAACGACTGTGGTCGTATATGGTGCAAGATGAGTTCAGGCGAAACACAAAATATAGCTCTTCATCAAAGCATGATGATGAAGAGGATTGTGCTTTGGCTTCCAAGGAGAAGAAGGGGAAGGGGAATAAACTTCATTCTAAATTTGAGTCTAAAGGCAAGAAGCTGGATATGTCCAAGGTGAAGTGTTTTCACTGTCACGAACATGGCATCTTGCCACTAACTTTCCACAAAAGAAGAAGAACAAGAAGTTTGTTGGAGCTACAGCTGGTGAGGCCCTTGCCTCGCAATTTGGGCTTGACTTATCCTTGATTGCATGCATGGTTTCAAGTGCATTGGGATCGGTGTGGTATTTGGATAGTGTCACTTCCTTTCACATGATGGGAGATAAGGAAATTTTTAGTGACTTGGAGGAGAAGGATCTCCAGATGCATATAGAGATGGGCGACAAAGGATGGTACAGTGCTACCAGAATTGGTACCATTACCTTTCAGAGGGATTCAAGTAAACCATTTCAATTAAAAGATGTTATGCATGTTCCAGTTCTGAGGAAAAATTTGGTCTCAGTCGCAATGTTGGAGGACAGAGGTTATGACGTTGTTTTTAGTGATGGAAAAGCTTTCTTGTGACATAAATCAATGGGTCAATCCAAGAGGATAGGGATTCAAGTTAAGAATATCTACAAGCTGGAGGTAGATGGTTGCGCTGCCATGATGGGCAAGGCATAAAAAGTGGTGAGTCGGGATGAGGGCGAATTATGGCACAAGTGATTAAGTCATCTTCGTCATGGAACCTTGAAAGTCATGCAACAAATATCTACTAGACTTCCAATGGGAGCACTTGCTCAGTTAGATCAGTGCAAGGGTTGCACCATGGGAAAGTATGTAAAGTCAACCTTTCATGAGAATGAGAATCGTGCTTTGGGGATCCTTGAGAGAGTTCACACAAACATGTGTGGACCATTCTTGGTTACTTAAACAACAAAACATAAGCACTATGTAATCTTTGTTGATGATTTTTCTCGTAAATGCTAGATCTTCTTCGTGCAGAAGAAGGATCAAACATTCTCAAAGTTTTGTGAGTTTAAGGCATTGGTGGAGAAAAAGTCAGGGAAGCAAATGAAGTCTCTTAGGAGATATGATGGTGGAGAATACATCTCTAATGAATTCAAGAACTTCTGCAGCAAAGAAGGAATTCGAAGAGAACTCATAGTGCCTCATAACTGACAACAAAATGGGGTCGCAGAGAGGAAGAACAGAACGATCATGGGTGCAGCACGAGCGATGTTGCATGATCAGGGCCTACCAATGCATTTGTGGGCGGAAGCATGCAACACTATGGTTTATGTTCAAAATTGTTGTCCTCATAGAGTACTTGGCATGAGTACACCTGAAGAAGCTTTCACTAGTAAGAAATCGGATGTTTCACACTTTAATATTTTTGGCTCATCTATTTATATGCATGTGACCAAGGACGCCAAGAATAAGCTGGAGCCAACTGCTGAAGTTGGGATTTTTATTAGGTACATAGAAAAACCCCATAATTATTGTGTGTATTTTCCAAACAGCAAAATGACTGTTGTGCGACGGGATATAAAATTCGACAAGGGGAAATCCATGCGATTGTCGCATGAGAGGGGGTTGGACTTGCATGCAGAGGAGGAACTGCTGGTTCCCAAAGATGACTCTCAAGATGTAGACCAGCCACATGAGAAGGTCCATGGAGTGTAGGAGTCCACTCACGCAGAGCCATCCATTAGAAATGGCAGAAGGCGTACCATGGAAGCTGATAAGCTGAGACTTGATGTTGCACAGAATGTAGGAGCCCCTACTTCACAATGTAGACAAAGACAGTCTTCTGACCGATTTACTTGATACATGGCTCTCATGATAAAATGTATTGTGACTGAACCATCTTCCTTTTAGGAAGCTGTGCAGGAGCCCACATGGGTAGATGCAATGGTGGAGGAGTATGACTCCATTGTCAAAAACAGTGCTTGGGAAATTTTTCCAAGGCTGATTGATAAATAAGTGGTAAGTTCGAGATGGATCTACAAGGTAAAGCAAACTGTTGATGGGAGTGTGGAGAAATAGAAGGCCATATTTGTGGCCCGGGGCTTCTCAAAGATCGAGGGGATAGATTATGAAGAGACCTTTGCGCCTGTCGCAAGGTATTCTTTCATAAGATCCATCCTTTCTCTCTCAGCGTAGATGGGATGGCACATTTATCATATGGATGTGAAAACTGGGTTTATCAATGGGATCATTGAGGAAGAGGTGTACATAGAGAAACTTGAAGGTTTTGAAATCTTCAACAGTGAGTCGCATGTGTGCCAACTCAAAAGAGCGTTGTATGGGCTGAAGCAAGCACCTCGTGCTTGGTACACTCGGATATACAGCTATTTCACTGGACTGGGTGATCCAGGTGGATATTGGTGGCCACCCACCTATTCCACTTGGCCCCCCACCATTGTCTCTTTCAGTTTTTCAGTTTCGGCATAACTTACTATTTTTAGCAATTTTTTGGGTCCTGAACTTCCGGAGCTGTTTTGAGGCCCTAAACGACGTTTTTTGGGTATCAAAGCACCAGCAAATTTGATCATCAAATTCATCCCGAAAGCTGTAGTCCTCGGATAGCCCTCGAACCTCATTGTAACGCAGTTCAGAGGCCTGTAGCTGCCACATCTCTTCTCGGAGATAGCTACCAGTGCCCTAGCTAGTTTTATTTCCATTCTGTCTGTAAGCAAATTTCAGTTCTTTGATATTAATGAAATGAAGTGTTATTTCCGCTGCATCTCTATCTTTATGGTTATGTGTTTATTCTGTTGCGTTCTTGCATAAATCCGGATCAGTGGTATCAGAGCGGTCTGCTTTTTCTCGATCCTTCTTTGCATGTCCCCAACGAGGTCGGGGTATAAGGAGCTAGGGCTTGATCTGGTGGAACCTTTGCAAGAGCAGCCTCGCAAACCTCGACGGACGCCCATGGGGGACGAAAAGAAAGATGAGGGAGCAGGAGATCCTATCAAAATATTGCTCGAGGAGGCCCTCGAAAAAAAAAGGAACGCGATGATGGATAACTTTGCTCAGATCCTTCAACGGCTACCCACCAGCGGCGCATCTGCATCCAGCAGCCACTCTGGAGGTGCGACTCCTTTTAAGGTACAAGTAAATTTTGACATTCCCATATTTGAGGGTCAAATAGACGCAGATGCCATAGATAGATGGTTGAATTTATTAGAAGGATATTTCTTTGTTCATGACTTTTCAGACCGGGAGAAGATTATTTTTGCACTCCTCAAAGCTACCCCCCATGTTAAGGGCTGGTGGGAAACCTACTGTGAGAACAAGGACCAGACAGAACCCTCTCTGTTCTCGGTCGTACCAACTTGGAATTCTTTCCGAGACGCCGTCAAGGAACAGTACTATCCCGTGGGGAGCTATGAGGACAAGTACATACAATGGACCACGCTGCGACAAAAAAGGGATCAAGATGTGCACGAGCTGACGAATCTGTTCCATACCCTGCGCACAAAGTTTGGTATCAAAGATTCAGAGAAACATTTGGTGCTAAAGTATCGCAGCTGTCTGCACAGATACATTCAGGAGGAAATGGAGTTCCTCGACATCTCCTCGCCTGGTACGGCATACCGGTATGCTGCCAAGATTGAGCAGAAATTCAAACAGAAGAAGCGAGACTTTGGATCTGCGAATCAAAAGCAAGGAAAAGGTGCTTCCAAACCGCAGAACAAAGGACGGAGCATGGCGGCTAAAGACAACCCGTCAAAGCGACAAGACAAGAACAACACCGTAAAGCCAAAGAAGGACACGGGAAAGTGGTGTGAGTTCCATAAGAGCTCCACTCACAACACAAGTGAGTGTCGGGCCAAGCAGTTGCTAGTGGCCGAGATGAGGGCTTCTGAGTCACATGCATGCTCCGACTCCGAATCAGAACCTGAAAAGGGGAATGAAAAAGGGAAACAAATTATTGATGCGGAGCCCAACGCCACTGTTGCCACTACAAAGGTCCAGAAGGAGGAACCGGAAGATCCCGAGGAGGAGGAACGTCTCTTCCACTCCCAGATGTGGGTAAAGGGCTCCCCTGTACGGTTCATTGTCGACAATGGGAGCCAAAAGAACCTCATTTCAGCAGACGCCGTGAAGCGGTTGGGCTTGCCGACCACAGCTCACCCACATCCATACACCATCGGGTGGCTTCACCAAGGACGAGATCTCCGCGTCGGCCAGCAGTGCCGCCTTCCCTATAGCATCAAGCCCTTCACGGATGAGGTATTATGTGACGTTGCTCCTATTGATGTTTCTGATGTATTATTAGGACAACCATACTTGTGGAAGCGTCATGCTGTATATGAGTCTCGACCTCGTGCTGTTATTATTACTTTGGGAAATAAGTTGTACAGGATACCAGAGGTACCACCTCTTGCCGCTATCTCTTTGGTTACTGCAAAACAATGCAGTAAGCTCATTTCCCAAACAAGGAAATTTGTTTTCCTGATGATCCGCCCCCAGGGCAAGAAGAAGACTGTGGCCACGACCTCCAGACAGGGCTCCTCTACACAACAACAACAAATGGATAAGGTTGTGGAGGAGTACGGGGACATATTCACCTGCCCCACGAGGGTTCCTACTCACTTGCCCGAGGGTCGCTTGCAGGTTGATCGACCCCGAGTCTTAGCTACCCAATGGACCGATCTATCGACGCTGCGGCCAAGGAAAATGATGAAGTCAAGAGAGCGATTCGGGGAGGGGCGTGCCGAAGGAGTACGACGGACCAAAGTTCATCGCCCAGCAGGAGCCCCGCGTCGATGGCTGGTGCCGAGAAGAAGATGGGACGTGGAGACTGCGTATTGACTATCGGGCGTGAACAAGATCAACGTAGGAATAGGTACCCACGATCCCACGGATTGATGACCTTACGGACCAACTCAAGGTGCAAAATATTTTCGGTGAGTCCGGCCACCGAAGTCTGGGTATCACCAGGTACCAATTGAACACTCTGATGTGTGGAAGACTGCCTTCAAAGCTAAGGAAGGCCTTTTTGAATGGCTGGTCATGCCTTTCGGGTTGTCGAATGCTCCCGCAACCTTCATGAGGATGATGGACGACATCTTGCGGCCATTCACCAACTCATTCGTAGTGGTGTACTTGGATGACATTCTGATCTTCAGCAAGACTTGGGAAGAGCACCTTCATCATATCCGACAAGTCCTCCAAACACTGCGACAACACAAGTTGTGTGCCAATTTGGAGAAGTGCACGTTTGGCATGACCCAGGTTCAATATATGGGATACATTATTGATGAAAGGGGGGTGCATGTGGATCCAGCCAAGATCCAAGTCATTCGGGATTGGCCAGCCCCGACTACTATAACAGAGCTTCGCAGCTTTCCGGGTCTTGCTAATTTCTACCGTAGATTCGTGTTGGGATTCTCTCATATCACTTGGCCCTTGAGTCAAGTCACCAAAGGAGGAGCGAGAGAAAAATTCTTTTGGTCGGAACCTCAACAGAAAGCGTTCAAAGAATTGAAAAATCGCCTCTGTTCTGCCCCAGTGCTCACCTTACCAGACTTGCAGCAGCCATTTGAGATCGAGATAGATGCCTCTGACTATGCTATTGGGGCAGTTCTTACTCAACGGGGACATCCAGTGGCATATCACAGTGAGACATTGTCTGAGACAGTTCGCAAGTATCCCACCTATGACAAAGAAATGTATTCCATTGTGCAAGCCTGTCGACAATGGAAGCATTACATTTTGGGGAAGGAAACAATCATCCACACAGACCACCGGCCCCTACAGTTCATACAGACACAAGGGAAGTTGGAGAATGATCGCCATCAGAAGTGGTCCACATATCTGCAACAGTTTCATTTGAGCATCAAGTACAAGAAGGGTAGCACCAATAATGTTGCAGACTGCCTCAGCCGACCATCGATCGTGGCGCTCACCACTGTGCTCAACTCTTGTGGGCACGAGACTTCTGATTGGCCGCTTCTCTATGAGAGTGACCCAGAATTCGACCACACTTACAAGGCACTCTTGGGGGGCACGCAAGTTCCAAATTTTCACCTCCAAGATGCACTTTTATGTCACCTGGGACACCTTTGTGTTCCTTCAAGCGAGCGTGCCAAGATGATATGGGAAGCACACTACGGTCGAGTCGCTGGGCATTTCGGGGTCGAGAAAACAGTAGCAATACTACAGAAGTATTTCTATTGGCCGAACCTTCGAAAGGATGTCGAGAAGCACATCAGATCCTGCATTGCTTGTGCCATTGCCAAACCGACCATCAAGAAGCAAGGCCTATATACTCCACTACCTACCCCTAGTCGACCTTGGGAATCCATCTCCATGGATTACATGTCGGGCCTGCCTTCTACTAAGAATGGAAATGACTGTGTTTTCATGGTCGTTGACAGATTCTCGAAGATGGCCATTATGGCGGCATGTAAGAAGAATATCACAGCAGAAGCCACTGCTAAACTCTTCTTTGAACGAGTGTGGGTGCACTTTGGGATCCCACAGTCTATCATATCAGATCGAGATAGCAGGTTCCTCGACACATTTTGGTCCAGCCTCTGGTCAATGTTGGACACAAAGCTCACCAAGTCCACAGCTTTCCATCCCCAAACAGATGGCCAGACAGAGGTCGTCAACAGAATGATTGTACACATTCTGCGCATGTACAATTCAAATCATCCCCGCACATGGGACGAGAGCCTCCCCTATGTACAACATAGTTATAACCGGGCTCTCCACAGTTCAATTGGTCATAGCCCCTTTCAGGTGGGCTTGGGATTCCAGCCACTATGTCCCATTGACGTAGCCATGCCATTGCGGTATGCGCCGATTCGGCGCGTCTGATGCCGAGTTGACAAAGCAAGTAGCTTCATCGAGCGCATTCACCACATCCGCCAACAGGTTCATGATATATTGGACAGAGCCAATGCGAAGTACAAACAGCGCCATGATCAACACCGGGTGCCACACCACTTCCAGGTGGGCGACAAAGTATCGCTACATTTGCAGAAGGAGCGCCTCACTGGACCTCACCGCAAGCTTCGCCGCTGGGTGGGGTCGTACACCGCTTGAGGCTGGCCAGGGAACAGTGGCATGAACCGTGTTCACACCACAGAGGTAGCAGTGCACCCAGTCTTTAATGTGGATGCTTTCGTCCTTACTTACCTCTCTGGACCGCCGGACCATTGCGGGAACACGCTCACACCAATGAGGTTCAACCCGAATGCATGGAACGAGGTACACGGGTGTATCATGGACATGAAATTAAGAACACTCGCCAGAGGATCCAATATGTCGGGTTGTCAAGGCCGCTGTCTGCACCGAGAGAAAGTGGTTCACCGAGGACCAAGTTCAAGAGATTTCCTCATCTCATGGAGAACTTAACGAAATGGGGACCATTGCTTCTGAGGAGGAATGATCCGGGTGGATATTGGTGGCCACCCACCACTTCCACTTATTTCGTGTCTCAATAGGTTTTTTCAGTTTCGGCATAACTTACTATTTTTAGCAGTTTTTCGGGTCCTGAACTTCCGGAGCCGTTTTGAGGCCCTAAACGATGTTTTTTGGGTATCAAAGCGCCAACGAATTTGATTATCAAATTCATCTCGAAAGCTGTAGTCCTCGGATAGAGCTTTCTAATGATGTATCATGTGCGTCAAACGGAGATAGTATGCCAAAGTTACGTCCCTGGGAAGTTGAAACACCAATTTACCCAAACGGGGCCCATAGTTTTGGCGCTTCATCTCCTAGGGTTAGGTTTTTGGGATGTTTAGGGTTCTCCATTGTTTCCCAATAATAAATAGGCCCTCGAGCCTCATTGTAACTCAGTTCAGAGGCCTGTAGCCGCCACATCTCTTCTCAGAGATAGCTACCAGCGCCCTAGCTAGTTTTATTTCCATTCTGTCTGTAAGCAAATTTCAGTTCTTTGATATTAATGAAATGAAGTGTTATTTCCACTGCATCTCTGTATTTATGGTTATTTGTTTATTCTGTTGCGTTCCTGCATAAATCCGGATCACTGGGCTTCACCAAAAGTGAAGCAGATAAAAACATATACCACATTGTGGTGGAGGGTAAGCTTTTAATCATTGTTCTTTATGTTGATGATATAATATTTACTGGTGATGATCATTTGATACACTCATGCAAGGAGGATCTTAAAAGGGATTTCTAAATGAAGGATATGGGCCTCCTTCATTATTTACTTGGATTGGAAATATGGTAGCGAGATGGTGAAATGTTTGTGTCTCAAGGAAAGTACCCAAGGGATATACTGGGTAAGTTTCACATGGAAGGTTGCAAACCCATGGATATTCCTCTTCTAGGAAACTGGAGGAAAGAGGATGCTACTTCTGGAGAGGTAGTGGATGCTACTGTCTATTGACAGTTAGTGGGTTCGCTAATGTGTCTAGTGAACACGAGACCAGACATTTTCTATGCGGTTAAACAGCTGATTCAAGCTATGGTTAAGCCTACCAAGGTCTTTTGGAAGGCGGGAAGCATGCCCTGAGATATCTGAGGGGCACATCATAGTATGGTTTATGGTACATACAGATGGATGGAGTGAATTTTCATGGCTTCGCGGATGCAGATTGGGCATGCAGTCCATCGAATAGAAAGAGCACATCAGCGGGGATCTTTATCATCGGGTCTACATCTGTTTCTTGGTACAACAAGAAGTAGAGATCCGTGGCACTCAGTTCAGGGGAATTGGAATACATGGTAGTGATTCAAGTTGCATGTGAGGCTATCTATATGAAAAAGATCTTGGTTGGTTTGTTTGATTCTCATATGGATCCGACAGTGATTCATTGTGATAATCAGAGTTGCATTAAACTCTCAATTAATCCTATGTTTCATGATAGATATAAGCATATAGATATCCGGTACAATCATCTCAGAGATTTTGTGTAGAGGAGAATCATGTTGCTTCAGTACATTCCCACGGAAGATCAGGATGAAGATATTCTGATGAAGGCGCTTACCAAGAGAAAATTCGAATACAATAGAGACAGGATTGGGGTGAAGGATAATCCCTTTCTTGTTGAGGGAGTGTTGAGATTCAACAAGAAGATCCTAGTGAAAATTAAGCACCTACATTAGGATGGAGCCTCAAGATATTTTTAGGTGTATGTCTATTTATAGATGTATGTGCATAATCTATTTATAGAATGCATATCTATTTATAGATTCATGTCTACTATTATTATCCCTTAATATTAGTTGGACAATAAAAATATATTATATTCTCAATGAGCACTTGGAAATAGTTAACTAAAGTGGCAAATCAATTAGCTAAAGGAATTTCGAGTTAAGTGGTTGGTTGGTGGGACATGTGGGTTGACTTAGTTGTAACCGAGTGATTCAAAGTTATAACAGAGTTGGAAGTGCAGTTATGCAAGTTGTAAATTAGTTTAACTCAGTTAAGTGAGTTAAACTCAGTTGTGCTAGTTGAAACTGAAGATACACTAGTGAGAGATCAAGTGAATTATTTATTAATTAATTCGCAATCAGTGGTCTCACATGCAACTGAAGATTTACTATTATTAATTGCATTCATGTCAGATCCAATGGAGACCCAGTTGAGTTCTACATGAAAGGGAAGTAAAATATCAGTTGTGACATTATCCTGTTGCACACATGCAAGGACACACACATTGGATGTGCCCATGAGGATTGTGCAGTCAAGGCAGGAAATATTTCATTCATTCAGGGATTCCTATCAGCAGGGATTGCGCAGTGGAGGCAGGCTGTCTAGAGACAGTAAATTGGCTAAGGAACTTGCCAATTTTTGTATGACAGTGTGAGACAATTAGCTCATGTATTGAGGGCTCTTGGATTGGATATTTTTATTTAATTGTTTCATTATCCATGATATAATATATAATAGAAGATAGTGGGGTTTTTAGCTATAAGCTTTCCCCGGTAAATTATTTGTGTTGTGTGTGATTGATCTTTCTTCATGATATTGTAATTGGCGATTGTGTTTTAAATTCCACAAAGATTTGTAGAAGCGATTATGTATTTAACAGTAGCACATTTTTAGATTGGGAGAATCCAGGACATACATGTATTTTGTATAAATTTACACAATTTATACATGGTATTTTACAAGGCATCACAATAGAAGATAAGAACCAGAGTTTGTTTTGAATAGGTGAATCAAATTTGCAGATTTATTCTTCAGGACCAGCAACAGATTAGGATGTCTTTCTCTGGATTGAGACTCTAATATGCCCTTGAGGGTAATTCATGGAAGGATAGGATGGAGGTAGTGTTGGACAACAACGGATTGAAGGAATACATAGACAATGATATTTCCTAGCCCGCAGCAACATATGCTCAAAATATTGATGCATGGAAGAAGAATGTATCAAAGGTGAGAAGGATTCTATTAGAAGGAGTTCGAGATCATATTGCCTCGAACCTCCATGGAAATTCAACTTCATATGCTATGTGGAAGGCCTTAACATATCTGTCTCATAATAGCAGTGACCACAGGAAGCTGGCACTAAAGGACAAGCTCATAAAGATTAATATGGATAAGTGCGACATGATACCAAAATTCTTGACAAATTTCACTCAATGTCAATATAAGCTTAGAAGTGGTTGTCTAATAGTTTCCCATGATGATTTAGTGAGCCAAGCACTTCTAGTTCTTCCTAAGAGCTGGCATAGCTACCAGTTCTTGGTGAATGGGAGGGAGAAGCTACCGGATTAGGAGCAATTGTGGTTCGACTTTGTATAAGAATAGATTTTGGGGAACACCAAAGATGATCCCCATTAAAGACTGATGATGAGGAGAACTGCACCTTGGCTAAAAAAGGCAAAGAAAGGGAAAGGGAAGGCATCCCATTCGAAATCGGATTTTGGTCAAGCATGCAAGAAGTGAGGCTTTTTAAAGGTGAAAATTTTTTAATGTCAACAGCTTGGACACTATCCTACAAAGTGTCAGCACAATAATACCAACAAGAAGTCCTTAGGAGGAGAAATAGGTGAAGCACTTACTTCATAGTTTAGATCTAGATTTCACCCTCATCGAATGCATGGTGTTATCAGTGATGGCTTTTTTATGGTACTTAGATAGTGGAGCTTCATTCCATATGACTAACAATAAATAATTCTTCAGTAACCTAGAGGAGAAGGATCTATATATGCACATCGAGATGAGATATGATGTAAGATATAACGCTACTGGCATAGGTACAATTACCTTTGGGAGGGAGTCAGGTACTCCTCTCGCATTAAAATATGTCATGTATGTTCTTGGCTTAGAGAATAATTTGGCTTTTGTTGCTATGTTAGAAGACCATGGCTATGATGAGATATTCAAAGAAAGAAAGGTGTTCCTTCGTCACAAAGACACGATACAGGTGAAAAATATTGGGGTTTGAGTAAATAACTTCTACAAATTAGATGTATAATACTCTGTTGCCTTGAGCGTGAAAGCGGAGAAGGTGCAGAGTTGAAACATTGTTGAGTTATGGCACAGGAGATTGGGCCATCTACACTATGGCACTTTGAAGATCATGCAGCCGATTTCTACAGGACTTCCAAAGGGTGTACTTGTGCAGTGAGATACATGAAAAGGGTGTACATTGGGGAAGTATACCAAAGCTACCTTTCATGATAAGGAAATTCGAGCAAAGGATATCCTTGAGATATTTCACTCAAACGTTTTTGAACCATTCTCGACAACTTCCATATAAAAACACAGGTACTATGTGATTTTCTAGATATTTTCTCATGCAAGTGTTGGATTTTATTCATGCAAAAGAAATATCATATGTTCTCCAAGTTTTTTGAGTTCAAGTAACTTGTCAAGAAAGATACAGGGAAGAAGGTGAAGGATCTAGGGATCGAAAATGGTGGATAATATGTCTCTAATGAATTCAAGAACTTATGTTCTTCAGAAGGAATTCAAAGAGAATTGTTATCACCTCATAACCCATAGCAGAATGGGGTTGCAGAAAGGAAGAAAATTTCTAGTATGGTAGAGACACAAGTTATGTTGCATGATCAGGGCCTATCATTGCATCTCTGGGCGGAAGCATGCAATACAATAGTATTTTTGTAGAACACAAAATTCTCATCGGATACTTGGGATGAGTACACCAGAGGAATATTTTTAGGTAATAGACTAGATGTGTCACATTTTAAAATTGTTGGTTCATCATTTTATTTCCATGTGACCAAATATGCTAGGAAGAAGCTAGAGATAACAACTGAGTTGGGGAGAGTTGTGAGGTACACTGATACACCTCACAAATATTGGGTGTACTTTCCAGAACACAGGATGACAATGGTCATAAGAGATGTGAAATTTGATTAAGAGAAGGCCATGTGAATTTTCCATGAGATGGAGCTTCAGTTGCATGAAGTTGAGGAGCTCTTGGATCCAAAAGAAGAACCTCAAGATGTGGAGCAACCACAAGAAAAGGTGCAGAGAGTGGAAGCACCCACTCATGCAGAGACATCCCGAGATGGAAGGAAGCACACCAGAGAGGTTGATAGGTTGATGCTTGATGCTAGAGAGAATGTGGGAGAACTCACATCAAAACACAGGAAGAGAAGGTCCCTAGAGCAGTACACTGGATACATGGCTCTTATGAGGATTATGACTCCATTATTAGAAACAGTGCATTGGAAGTTGTCTGAAGACTAGAGGGGAAGTTAGTTGTAGGATCCAGGTGGATCTATAAGGTGAAGCAAGATGCAGATGGGAGTGTGGAGAAACACGAGGCCAAGTTTGTGGCTAGAGGTTTCTCTCAAGTGGAGGGGATTGATTATGATGATATATTTGCACCAGTCGTAAGCTACTCATCAATCATATCCACCCTTGCTCTTTGAGCGTAGATGGGATGGAAGATACATCAAATGGATGTAAATACAACCTTCCTCAATGGGATGATTGAGGAAGAGGTGTACATCGAGAAAACGAAAGGTTTGGAGAACTTAGACATGGATTCACATATGTGCATACTCAAGAGGGCATTGTATGGGCTGAAGCAAGCACCTCATGCTTGGTACACCAGTATCGACAACTATTTCACTAGGTTTAGCTTCACCAAGAGAGAAGTAGATGTGAACCTTTACCATATTGTGGTAGAAGGTAAACTTTTGATCATTGTACTTTATGTCGACGATTTGATATTGACAAGTGCTGAGCAACACATCAAGCCTTGGAAAGAGGATCTTGCAATAGAATTAGAGATGAATGACATGGGGCTCTTGCACTCTTTCTAGGGATTGGTAATATGGAAAAGAGATGGGGAGATATTTGTATCTTAGGGCAAGTATACCAACAAGATTCTTAGGAAGTTCCACATGGAGGGAAGCAAACCCATGGAGACTCCTCTAGCAGGAAACTGGAGGAAGGAGGATGCTACTTCAGGTGAAGTAGTAGATGTTACCATCTAAAGGAAGCTTTTGGGTTCACTCATGTATTCGGTGAACACACAACCAGACATATGCTATGAAGTTAACCATCTTAGTCAAGCTATGGTTAAGCCTACCAAGCTCTTTTGGAAGGAAGTTTAGTATGTGTTGAGATACCTCAGAGGCACTACAAAGTATGGGCTATGGTACAGATAGATAGAGGGAGTGAAGCTTCAAGGCTTCACAGATGTAGATTGGGTAGGGATTCCATTCGACAGGAAGAGCACATCGAGGGGCATCTTTAGCATAGGATCAGCAGCAATTTCCTGGTACAATAGGAAATAGAGATCAATTGCACTCAGTTCAGCAGAGGTAGAGTACATGGCAGCGAGTAAGGCAACATGTGAGGCCATCTGGATGAGGAAGATATGTGTTACTTTGTTTGGTTGAAAGATGGATCTAACGGTGATTTATTGTGATAACCATAGTTGCATTGAACTCTCAGTTAATCTAGTTTTTCATGACACGTCCAAGAATATTGATATCTGGTATTTCCATCTCATATATTATGTGCAGAGACAGATTATTTCATTAGAGTACATTGCCATAGAGGAGCAGGAAGCATACTTCTTGACGAAGGAATTTTCAAGAAGAAAATTTGAGTTCCACAGAGGCAGGATCAGGGTAATAGACAATCCCTTTCGTGTTGAGAGGGAGTGTTGAAATGGAAACAAGAAATGGAACCCCAAGGGGGATTCTAATTTAATTTTCCCTTAATTAAATTAGAAATAAATTGTAATTCCACATCACATGACAACTTGTACAATTTAATTGAGTTAGGAAGACTTAGTTAGCTCTGTCAATAGAGTTCGGGATCAATATGGATACATGTAGAGTTTACTCTAAGTTTTATGGGGTCCAGTTGCAATTTATTTTGAGTTGTAATTAGTTAACTCAATTATTTGAGTTAAAATCAGTTTAACTAGTTCTAACTGAGATATGAACTAGTGATATGTCCAGTGAATTAAATCAGATTTAATTCACATGTAGTGATCAATATGATAACTAATAATTCGTTATAAATATTTGTTGCATGCCAGTTCTAAGGAAGGCCCAGTTGAGATTGGAGTTAAAGGGAAGATAGCTATCAGTTGTATAATTATAAAATTTTATAGTCATGCATGAGGTCGTCAAGACACCTTGAAAGTATTGCACCATAAATTGATGGGAATTTCCTAATTTATAGGGGCTCAATTAGCCCAGGAATGTGTGAGCAGGGCTGATCAGGCAGAGGCAAGGAAGTGGTTAAATATTGGACCAAATTTCTTAGATCAGAGTGAGACACTCAGTAGAGTGTAGAGGTTTCTTAGGAATGGAAATAACATTGTATTATTTCATGTTCTTGACTTAATGAAATATACAAATAGTGGGGTTTCTAGCTGAGGATTTCCCCGGATAAATTTTTGTGTTGCGCAATTGAAATTCTTTTTCTTTATTCTTCATGTGATTGTGCAGTCATAATTGGTTTCCGCAATTTGTAGAATTGATTCAGTATTTTTTTTATTATATTACAAGATCATTTGAATCTATTTAGATATCTCTACACATCAATCTCATCGGTCTCACAATGAGTATTTTCACGAAAGCTTCCTGACCAATCAACTTTGCTTCATTGGGCCTCCCCTGAGTTTTGCACTGCACAACCTTAGTCCTCTGGTTATGACCTTACTACTTGGCACTGTGTAGTGTGTAGTACTGGCCTCCCAAGATTGCTTCATTGTTATTTTTTTGTGACCAAGACCCAACCTTGACCTTTGAACTTTCCCAATCATGGCCTCCATACTGGCTTGAATTGCGCACTTCACAACTTCACGACACAAGCTAATCCCCTAAGCCTTAGAACCGCACACTACGCAGCCACCCATTCCCTCACTGACTTCAAAACTATGCAGTAAGCTTTCTAAGCTCTCATCCCTGCAACTTGTCCCTACTGACTCTGAAAACTATGCATTCATGTTCCTCAGCCCAGCCTGAACTGTGCATTGTTCAGTCTCAAGGCTCAAGGCTTCCCCCTGCCTCCCTAAAATTCATAGTTGCGTAATCACTGAGCTGTTGAAGATTGCAACAAGAAACAGTGAAGGAGGCATCCTGAAACATCATTCCTGATCCTAGTTGGAAAGTGATCACCTAAACTAGGTGGGGGCCACACAGGTGATTTTTGGTGCAAAGTCTATTTTTAGACTATGTCTATGTTTAGACATATGGATCATGTTCTATAAGTTGCGGGATGCTATTTGTGGATGGTTGGTCAAGTTGGAAAAATAGATGGATTTCTATTTTTAGACATATTGGGCGGAATCTATTTTTAGATTGCCAGTCTAAAAATAGATATGTCGAATATTATTAGCTCTTAATAATATTTGGACTCTAAACATTATCTTATTCTCTTGGAGCACTTGAGTTAAGTGCAAAGGAGCTGACAGAAGGAATTACGCTATTCCTAAGGGTTAAGTGGAGCTATTGCATGGATACTTCGGTTAGAACTCATGTGACAAAGTTTGGTGGAGTTATTGAGGAAGTTAATGGAGTTGTGTTCAGTTTAACTAATCTAAACATAGTTGAGCTAGTTGTATCTAGTATAACTGATTGATACACTAGTGAGAGTGGTGTGAATTAATTATTAATTAATTCACAAATTATAAACTCATTAATCAACTAAAGAATACATCAATTAACTTCAGTGCATGGACAGTTTCAGTGGAGACCAGTGAAGAGATAGGTGAAAGAGCAGTGTGACTATCAGTTGTGACTATAGTGATGCATGGTTGCCTTTAAATACTGCGTGAGCAAGGCTGGGGTAATTCGAACTCATCATGAGCCATTCTTCAGCAGGGATTGCGTAGTAGAGGCAGGCTAGCAGGTGGCAAAGAGCAGTGCATGGATTTGCAAGATCGGGCCTAATTAGTGTGTAGCGATTGTATTGTACTAAGAGCTTGATATGATCAGCTTTGTATGAGAATTGTTACATGATCTCTATGACATATATTATATATGGATATTTGGGGTTTTTAGCTTCAGGCTTTCCCGTTAAAAAACTGTGTTAATGTGTGTGAATTTTTATGGTTTCATGTGTGCATTGCAATTGATTTAATTTCCGCATATGATGATCAATAGTGGAATAGATTTTATATTGTGCATGAAGTTAAAATAGTGTGTGATCGGGAGAATCTTGGTGAATAATATCGGTTATTCAAATTTCTACATGGTATCAGAGCGATATTGATCATTGGAGCAATTGCAAAGCATTGAAGTGGTTGAGTTTTAGGATAAAACTCAAGAAAATAAAAATGGAGAAGAATGACACTATTCCAGTATACTTGAAAAGGTTTGTCCACTGCAGGGATGAGCTTGGGAGTGTAGGAGTTAGTTTGGATGAGGAAGGGCAAGTCAAGAAGGTTGGGATTCGAGCAAAGAATCTCTACAGACTTGAAGTAGATGGGATTTCTACGAAGCTTCCTACTATTGGGAAGTGCAATAAAGACATGCAATTGATGCTTGAGAGGGAGCAAGTTTTGCATGCAGGTAATAGTGAACCTCGGGATGTGGAACGGCCACAAATGAGATCATGGAGTGGGAGAAACCACTCATGCAGAGAAATTTCATGCCAGATGGGAAGAGGGAGTGCATGCAGCTATACCACCAGGTGAGAGGTGGGGCGACATGCATGAGTAATCCCAAGAGGAAATTTCTGGGCAGGATTCATTGAGATGGTGTGGATCTCATGAATTGAACCTGGCTACAAGGAGCCCACAGCGCAGGAGTAGCATGATCAGTTGGATTGATGCAAGCATATCAAAGTGACATTGTCAGATACTAGAGCGCGGATCAGAGTTGACAGTAAGTGCAGAGTGCATGGGTGCAAGATTTCAACAACGCAGTGGTTCCCGATGACATGTGTAGTTGGTACCAGCAGAAGTCGAAGACTTTGATGATAGATGCATCAAACTGATTGAGTTGTTTGGAGCCTATTCAGTTTCAGAGGAGTTGCAGAGCAAATGCATGGAGTTGCATGGCGCTTGTGAAGGTTGCAGGGCGAATGCATGGAGTTGCATGTCGCATGCAAAGACAGTCCTTTCTTGTTGAGAGGGAGTGTTGAAGATTGCAACAAGAAACAGTGAAGGAAGCATCCTGAAACATCATCCTTGATCCTAGTTGGAAAATAATCACCTAAACTAGGTGGGGCCCACACAGGTGATTTTTGGCGCAAAGTCTATTTTTAGACATGTCGATCATATTCTATGAGTTGCAGGATGTTATTTGTGGATGGTTGGTCAAGTTGGAAAAATAGATGGTTTCTATTACATAGACATATTGGGCGGTTTCTATTTTTAGACTGTCGGGCTAAAAATAGAACAGTCAATTATTATTAACCCTTAATAATATTTAGACTATAAACATTATCTTATCCTCTTGGAGCACTTCGGTTAAGTGCACGGATGTGGACGGGGAGGTAACGAAGGTGTATTCTCGAGGTTAAGTGGAGATATTGCATGGATACTTAAGTTAGAACTCATGTGACAGAGTTTGGTGGAGTTATTGAGGTAGTTGGTGGAGTTGTGTTCAGTTTAACTGAGTTAAACATAGTTGAGCTAGTTGTATCTAGTCTAACTGATTGATACACTAGTGAGTGGTGTGAATTAATTATTAATTAATTCACTAATTATTAACTCATTAATCAACTGAACAATACAACAGTTAACTACAGTGCATGGCAGTTTCAGTGGAGACCAGTGGAGAGATAGGTGAAAGGGCAAGTGTGACTATCGGTTGTGACTATAGTGATGCATTGATTGCATCCAACACTCAGTGGAGATGCCAACGAGGATTGCGTGAGCAAGGCTGGAGAAATTCGAACTCATTCAGAGCCATTCTTCAGTAGGGATTGCGCAGTAGAGGCAGGCTAGCAAGTGGCAAAGATCAATGCATGGATTTGCAAGATCGGGCTTGATTAGTGTGTAGCGATTGTATTGTACTGAGAGCTTGATATGATCAGCTTTGTATGAGGATTGTTACATGATCTCTATGACATATATTATATACAAATAGTTGAGGGTTTTCAGCTTTAAGCTTTCCCATAAGTACGTATTCATGTAGCGAATTTTTATGGTTTTAATGTGTTTGTACGATTGATTTATTTCCGCATGTAATGATCAATGGTAGAAAGAGATTTTGTATTGTGCATGAAGATAAAAATAGTGTGTGATCGGGGAGAATCTCGTGGATAAAAATATGGTTATTTAATTTCTACATGGTATCGGAACTGTGTTATATATTTTCTAGATGGTATCGGAGTGATATTGATCATTGGAGCAATTGCAAAGCATTGAAGCGGTTGAGTTTTAGGATAAACTCAGGAAAATAAAAATGGAGAAGAATGACACTATTCCAGTATACTTGACAAAGTTTGTCCACTGCAGGGATGAGCTTGGGAGTGTAGGAGTTAGTGTGGATGAGGAAGGACAATTCAAGAATGTTGGGACTCGAGCAAAGAATATCTACAGACTTGAAGTAGATGGGATGTCTACGGAGCTTCCTACTATTAGGAAGTGTGAGAATGACATGCAATTGATGCTTGAGAGGGAGCAAGTTTTGCATGCAGGTAATAGTGAACCTCGGGATGTGGAGCAGCCACAAGATGAGGATCATGGAGTGGAAGAAACCACTCATGCGGAGAAATTTCGTGCCAGATGGGCAGAGGGAGTGCATGCAGCTATACCACCAGGTGAGAGGTGGGGCGACATGCATGATTAATCCCAAGAGGAGATTTCTGGGCAGGATTCATGAGATGGTGTGGATCTCATGAATTGAACCTGGCTACGAGGTGCCCATAGCGCAGCAGTAGCATGATCAGTTGGATTGATGCAGGCAGATCAAAGTGACAGTGTCGGATACTGGAGCGCGAATCAGAGTTGACAGCAAGTGCAAGAGTGCATGGGTGCAAGAGTTCAACAGCGCAGTGGTTCCTAATGACATGTGCAATTGGGCCCAACAGAAGTCGAAGACTTTGATGATAGATGCATCAGACTGATTGAGTTGTTTGGAGCCTATTCAGTTTCAGAGGAGTTGCAGAGCAGATGCATGGATTTGCATGGTGCTTGTGAAGGTTGCAGGGCGAATGCATGGAGTTGCATGTCGCATGCAAAGACAATCCTTTCTTGTTGAGAGGGAGTGTTGAAGATTGCAACAAGAAACAGTGAAGGAGGCATCCTAAAACATCATTCCTGATCCTAGTTGGAAAGTGATCACCTAAACTAGGTGGGGCCACACAAGTGATTTTTGGCGCAAAGTCTATTTTTAGACTATATCTATTTTTAGACATATGGATCATGTTCTATAAGTTGCGGGATGCTATTTTTGGATGGTTGGTCAAGTTGGAAAAATAGATGGATTTCTGTTTTTAGACATATTGAGCGGAATATATTTTTAGATTGCCAGTCTAAAAATAGATATGTCGAATATTATTAGCTCTTAATAATATTTGGACTCTAAACATTATCTTATTCTCTTGGAGCACTTCAGTTAAGTGCACAGATGTGGCACAGGAGCTGACAGAAGGAATTATGCTATTCCTTAGGGTTAAGTGGAGCTATTGCATGGATACTTCAGTTAGAACTCATGTGACAGAGTTTGGTGGAGTTGATTGAGGAAGTTAGTGGAGTTGTATTCAGTTTAACTAATCTAAACATAGTTGAGCTATTTGTATTCAGTTTAACTAATTCATATAATTAGTGAGAGTGGTGTGAATTAATTATTAATTAATTCACTAATTATAAACTCATTAATCAACTAAAGAATACATCAGTTAACTTCAGTGCATGGACAGTTTTAGTGGAGACTAGTGCAAAGATAGGTGAAAGGGCAAGTGTGACTATCAATTGTGACTATAAGTGATGCATGGTTTGCATCCAACACTTAGTAGAGATGCCTATAAATACTGCGTGAGA